>JAMXBD010001079.1:0-493804 GCA_024138025.1 Combretum micranthum
ATACAACTTGAAATGATTTTCCCTAATCACATAAGGTTCATATCTCGGAAAATAATTAGTTAAAAGGGTTTAACATAAAAATAGAACATTCATGGGCTCAAAATAAGTATGAAATCATTATTTTCTCTAATTAAGTTTCATTATAAAATAAAAAAATTAGAATTTTGTGTAAAGAGTTAAACTAAGAAAATTCTTTAACAAGAAATACATTTGGGTTTTTATGTCACAAATAGGTAAAACCATTTTTTTATAAAAAAATTATTGAATAAAAATTTGTGAACTATATAAAACCTTTAAGGATTTTTTTTAAATATATATTTATATATATATTGAATTACAACTTTCTTGTTGCGAAGTCACAAATTTACAAAATAGCAAATTAATCACAAGTCAATGAATGACCCTTCACAAAACCCTATCTTTCACAAAATTATTTTAAACTTTATTTTGAGACAAACATCACTAGAATCATGCACATAATATGAGTCTATATATTAAAAGGATTTTCTAACCATATAATGTTTATGTGTTTGCTATAAAATTTTGGATGAATAAAAATTAAGAAAAATTACAAATTAAGGCTGGAATTTTTGTGCTAGAGTTATGCCAACCCATTTTCCAACCCAAATGACTTTGAATGTTAGAAATAACCTTAGGAATAGATATCTATTTTTGAGTAGGTAGAAAACAACATTTTATATGCGAAATTCCGAGTTAAAATGAGTAAGTTATGGCAATTTTTAAGTTAAGGTTTCACATAATCTTTTTTTTTTTTTGACAAAAATTATAAAATAGAATAAGAAAGTTTGAGTAGAACTTCCATGAAATCTCATCCTAGGTATTTCTTTTGTCTAGGAGATGAAGAATACGAGATTCCCAAGACTACTATGGCTAGGAAGTTGCAATATGGACGAGTGAGTTTTCTTTTACATTTTTTGTATCCATATATGTGTTTGTAGAATAAAGCACTAGATATTAGAAAAGATAAAAATTGATATGCATGCAGTTATTATGAGTACTATATATGTGATTCATTATGCATGATTAATGAATGATAAGCATATTAGAGATCGACTGGTTGATTAATATAAATCGTCCCTATGTATATTGTTACGCGTGTGCAAATATTGATTGATCACCTTAAATGGATTAAAGTCGAATTGGAAATTTCTTATATGTAAATTGCTCATGCATATCATTTAGAATATCATCTTCGCATTTTGCTATTATTTCTCAGCGTGGGATCGGAAAGGCAAATTGTCTAGCTATATCTTGAGGAATTATGATGTTTAGGGAATGCGGCCTCATAGTGTAGCTGAGCCAAATCGAATGCTTTAGGTAAGAAAATCCCAGAGACTAGTATTACGATTGATTGGAACCCCAAGACGCATGCAAATTTGTAGGAGGTTAATGGTGATCCATTCAAAGCATCCCCTAATCCTGAATGGAGGGATAAATCCATTTTACATACGAAACCAGATAGTCGTATGTATTGTCTAACCATATGATTGTTGCATTTCATATACTTGCTTAATGGACTTGTTTGATTGCTTTGTTATGAGTACTTTTGCGTGAGGAATATCTCACTAAGCTAGTTATGCTTATGCTCCAATAGATTTCTAATGTTATAGGATCATCGTTTTTGTACCCGAGACCACCCTGACCATCTAGGTAGAACCTACGTTTTTGGGGAGCTTTTAGTGGAATTCTAATTGGAAGAATTTAGATTAAATTTCCTTAAAAAATCTTTCATTTTTAGTTATTTGTCTAAGTAAGACTATGTTATTATGGAGATTTATCAGGGGAATGCATCGTAGGAGATATAAGACCTTTTATTTTGATGAATGATAATAGTATTGCCTTGAATGTTTCACTACCACTATCTTAAAATTCATAACTCCATTGGTGTCCCTTTCTTGTGAACGTACGCCTTGTAGCAATATGAAAGTTTTCGAGTGACTAAGGTAATCATTCTTGAGTTTTTTTATATTGTGTATAACGGGCTGTTATGTTTAGGGTACCTATTGGAGCGTAACAACGTGAGTGAACAAGGCCACAAACTTAACCATGATCCCCATCATGGCCTAGATCATGTGCGTGATGAAGCCAATCATGAGCATGATTATAATTTGAAAAAATAAATAAATAAATAAAACAAAACAATAAATGATATGGTTTGGTTTTGTATATAAATAGGAATGAGTTAGGTTTATGTTTATACTAAGTGTACTTAGAATTAGAGTGTATTAATAGAATTAATAACTAACTAAGTTTAACATGAATATTAAGCATAAAATTAACTTCATTAATGAATCTAAGTTCAACTTGACTTAATGAACTTTATTAAGCTAAAATGAACTAGATTGATTAGGTCTATTCAACTTGGCTAAGTTAAGTTAATATAGGATTAATAACTTGTAATTGGCTTAGATTAATATGCTAGACTAAACTATAAATAGTAAGAAGAGTATGTTATTTCAAAGGAATATTTGTTAACAAAAATGATTATTTTCTATAAGCTAATAATTTATTTATATACTTACGTGAATAATAAGAGGCAACAATCTTTTTATAGTGGGCGATTATAAGCAAAAAAAGAAGAGATAATTTAACAAACAATGGAGAACTATTCGTATCTTGGCATATGATTTTCACAATCATTGCAGGGCTCTACATTTTTGTTTGATCAAATAAGAGTTTAATATGAATTTATGTAATTTAATAATTTATTTAAATACTTATATGAACTGATATTTTGAACAAATGTTTGAGTCCTATTGATAAGTTGGTTTTGCTCTATTCAATTCATGGGAATTTAGGCTTGATTTAATCAATTTTTAGATAAATTCCTATGAATTTTGTGCTTTTATTACTTTAATGTTGTTTTTTTTAGCTCCTAGAATCAAGAAAAGAAGAAAAAAATCTTTGGATCAAATTTGGAGCAAAACAAAAACAAAGTTCAAAGATAGATTCCATGACCCTTGATTTTCACTATTTTGTATTGAGGTGATTGAGCCCTGGACTTCATGATACGGTTTCAATCGCGTCACTAAGTTGAGTCTTAGATTCAACCGCAATTAAAGCTGAGCAAAAATCCAAGCCTTTGAAGAAAAGATACAGCTTAGATCGCAGCCAACTTCAAGCCTTACATCTAACCCATAGAAAGTGACCTTATCTAGCTGTCATTAATGAGCTAGATCACGACGCACACGTAAGGATAAAGAGAAATTCAATTATAAGAGCTTACCACGTCAGTGAATAAAATTTTCATAATTTTCTGTGCCTGTAGCCTATAAATAAATGAGTACAGACACCTAATAAGAGGAGTACCATATGTAAAGTATTTTTAACATAGATTAGAGAGAGAAATATTTGGTAAAAGAACCGTTTCTTCTTGCCAATGTATTTCGAAGTTTTCTTGGTGTATTTGCAACATTCAAAGATTAATTTTGTAATATTCATCTTAAATTTCTCATTATTTTTTCTTAATCTATGCTTAAGGTTCAAATTTATGGAGAAATAATCTTCTAAACTTAGGGTTTGTGAATCTAAATCCTGACTCATGTGATTTCAAATGCACTTTTCAATTGAATATTGACTAGGTATTTGTATTTAGTAGCTCGAACTTAATTTCGTAGCTCTAAATGCGTGATGTACCTTTTAGATCTACGTCTGATTTCAATTGAATAGATTGAGAGATCGTTCTTTTGAATAGATCTAAGCTACTAATGAAGTTGCTCATAATCACCTTGAGAGATAGATGATGACACTTTTTATCACTTGTTTCCAAATTATTGAAATGGGCTTTTAAATAAAGGATTCTTTAACTCTATGCGGATCAAGATTGCTAATAAATTGTGAAGAGATTCTAGTGGTATGATCTATATCTATAGTTTTTGACCTTGAAAGACGCTTTAACTTTTTTTTCATAAGTTTGACGATGCAAATACACTAGTAAACAACTTATCACGCTTTTTCAATATATGTTTTTTAAAACACTTTTTAGTTGTCACACCCGTCCCCCACTGCCGAGGTTCTGGATGTGATGCCAGGGCAGACAACCCACCACTAGCCCCCTAGTGGTAATGGCCGACACCACCATTGCATCATGGTGACCCCAACCAACGCATGCCCCTTAGGATACCACGGGCACTATAGGTATTGTTACCCTCAGGCAGAGTTGAACCCAGTCTGCAGACTCTAGGATTCGAACCCCAGACCTAAGGCCTTTGCCTGCCCCAAAGGCAGCACCTCTTACCAGTTGATCTGCAGCTCAATTGGTGAAAGGTGCTGCCTTTGGGGCAGGCAAAAGCCTCAGGTCTAGGGTTCGAATCCTAGAGGCTGCAGACTGGGTTCAACTCTGCCTGAGGGTAACAATACCTATAGTGCCCGTGGTACCCTTTGGGGCATACGTTGGTTGGGTCACCATGATGCAATGATGGTGTCGGCCATTACCACTAGGGGGCCAGTGGTGGGTTTGCCTGCCCTGGCATCACATCGCCGTCGCGTGTGGAGGGGGGTGTGACATAAAAAGGCGCCTTTTATGTCACACCCACCCCCCACTACCGAGGTTCTGGATGTGATGCCAGGGCAGACAACTGCCATAGGCCCCCTAGTGGTAATGGCCGATACCACCATTGCATCATGATGACCCCAACCAACGCATGCCCAAAGGGTACCATGGGCACTATAGGTATTGTTACCCTCAGGCAGAGTTGAACCCAGTCTGCAGCCTCTAGGATTCGAACCCTAGACCTGAGGCTTTTGCCTACCCCAAAGGCAGCACCTTTCACCAATTGAGCTGCAGATCAACTGCTAAGAGGTGCTGCCTTTGGGGCAGGCAAAAGCCTTAGGTCTGGGGTTCGAATCCTAGAGTCTGC
Source organism: Combretum micranthum (assembly GCA_024138025.1). Taxonomy (NCBI): domain Eukaryota; kingdom Viridiplantae; phylum Streptophyta; class Magnoliopsida; order Myrtales; family Combretaceae; genus Combretum; species Combretum micranthum. The sequence continues at coordinate 4,881 of JAMXBD010001079.1, forward strand.
AGACTAGGTTCAACTCTGCCTGAGGGTAACAATACCTATAGTGCTAGTGGTACCCTAAGGGGCATGCGTTGGTTAGGGTCACCATGATGCAATGGTGGTGTCGGCCATTACCACTAGGGGGCCAGTGGTGGGTTTGTTTGCCCTGGCATCACATCGCCATCGCCTGTGGGGGCGGGGTGTGACACACTTCGTGGTATGCATGTGTTACGCCCCATAGGGGTAACCTAAACGTAACAGTCCTCCACATGCCATATGAGACTCTCGAATTACTATTCAAGTCTTTCAGGAGTCTTGTATAGATGTAAGGCGTCCCTTTATGACAATAGAATACTCTATTCAATGGAGTTAAAGAGTTTAATTCGGCATTCGATAGTATTAGATAATAAATCAAGATGCATAGGCAATAAGTTATAACGTCTAAGGGGCATTCCCCCGCAAAAGAATATTTAAAGGTCCATTACGGTCATCCAGAGTCTCTTGGTTTTCTGGGGAAGTCTAAATAATTTGAATACAACTTCTATAGGAAACATCTAGCTCCTATACCTGAGCTGTAGCTTGTCTCGGTCTAAGCCAAATAAACTCGTGCTGCAATAAATAGAAACTATAAGGGTGTAAGATATACTAGCTTAGTGAGTGAAAACTTCCATGATCACAATTATAACATATCAATCAAACAAGTGATTAATCAGACAAATGATATGCATCAAACACGTGAATTCATCAAACAAATGACCAGCCGAAAATCATATGTGGATGGACTTGCGCTCTCCATCCCAGGTTAACAGATTAACGAATCCTGCGGTACGATGCCGTTTAGGCTCATGGTCAATCAACTTATAATTCGTTTTATGGATCACAATTAACCAACTCAATAATTCGTTTTATGGATCACGATTAACCAACTCATACACTATTTAGGATCACGGAAAACCAACAAATGCTAATGCTCCATTCCCATCGTGATATGAATGAGTTCAATTTCATTTTTAATTCTGAATAATCAATTATACCAATTCTTTTAAGTGATCAATCAATATTCGCAGACATTCAATCCTAATTCATATATACAAGCAACGATTAATCACCTGGTTTCGATATTCTTTAAATTCAAGTTCTCACAACAACATCAAACATATATAATTCCTATTCAACCCCATCATGCATACTCATTTTATCTTTGCCAAGTATCTAGTGCAACTATCATTACAATCACAAGCAATAATTGAAATCGGAAGTGATACTCACTCGGCCATGGTTCGCCGGTCATTTAGTAGTATTAGTCGGATGGTAAGGATTCGTCGGTTTCGGGATCACCTAATAAGGAAGAAATACCCTAATAAGTATTTCATCACTTAACTAATCCAAACTATATATCAAAACTAATCAAAATCGTAATTCTTGCTATTTGCGGAGGTACCGACTTAAAACGGCCATAACTTGGTCATTTTAACTCGGAATATCGTAAATTATATATCGATTTCTATCTACTTCGAAAGATCTATCTAATTATAATATTATTTCAAGTTTTGAAAATATTTAGGTCATGAAACAGAGGGATCAGATCTGATTAGTAATGATCTCCATTTCCAAAAAATAGTTTTGTAATTGTTTGAAATGTTCCTATTTGATAATTCAAGTATACATGAAATATGAATGATTTCCTAACATGGATGACATGTGATGAGTTTAATGCATGCATGATCTTGATGATTTTTGCTAAAGGAAAATTTTATAACTCTTATTTTGCAAGACCACAATGATAACTATTTATGAAAATCTAGTTTTCCAACTTTGACAACACACTTGTATTTTGGAATTCATTCTTAGGAATTTCTAGTTATCTTAGTTAAAATTGAGTCTTCATAACATACACTACCTAAGACCTTCATTTTTACATAAAAAAATTTGCTTTTTACACTTTGCAACTATGTTTTCAAATAGGATTTACTCAAAAATCCGAATTTTTAGAAATCTACTTTTTGAATGATTCCTTTGGGAAAAACTTGTTTAATGCATTAAAATTTAAGAATTTACTATACCTACTACTTAAGGACTTCATTTAATACATAAAACTTTTATTTTGAGCTTGGATAATAGGTGTTTTCATGGGCATCATCCACAATTACGAATTTTACAAGTTGACTACTAACTCAAAATTTTCCATCTTGATTCTACTTCTTGTTTTACACATTAATCTCATCAAAACTCATTTCAACTTATAAAAATCAATACTTAGTGATACCTATTACCTATACCCTTCATTTTTCACATAAAACATGAGTTTTAAGGTTGATACAAGGGTCTTCAAAATATAGCCTTGAAGTCATATGAACTTTCTTTTGAACATTTCTAACAAAAACTTTTCCTTTTTTTAGTTCTTTGTCTTATCTACATAAAGATCCACTAACTACCACATTTATATACACAAGACCAGATCTTTATGAGCATAAATTCATGCAAATACAAAATATCTATATGAACATGAATGTCAAGTATAATATGAGTGTCTAAGTGGTAGATCTACTACTTATAATGCATGAAAAGGAGTTTAAGAACATGAACATATATTTTCATGCAAGATCTCTACTTCTATATGCATGAACATGATAATATCTCAACCAAAAACTCATCAAACACAAGATCTACTCTTGTGATAGCTTGATATTCATGTATTAGCATTTTCTTATCCCTAGCAAATGCTCATGGGGATTTAATGTGAAAATACACATGAATAATCTTGCCATTGCAAGATTAAATGGTAGGAAAGCTTAAGAATCATCACCTAAAGTTGGATTTGGTGAAGAAATGAAGCTTGTGTGTGTGTGTGTGTGATGGGGTAGTGGAGCTCACGGCAATGAGAGGAAAATAGAGAGAGTTTTGTGATTTTTTGAACAAATGAAATGAAATGAAGGAGAGAGAAAGTTAAGGATTATTTTATATTAAGTGAATTAGGGTTTGTTTTATTTATGAAAATGAGATAAAATAAATCAAATCAAAGGCAAATTGGTAGGGGTGTGCGCCGGCCATCCATTGAGTGAGAGAGAGGGAGAGATTTGAATTTGTTGAATTTGTAATTTATGAAATAAAAGTATTAAATTGGATAATTTATTTAAGAGACAAAAATTTCTTGGAAAAGAAAATATAATGAGTGTTTATAAGGATGTAAGACTAGGGTATGGGTTGTATGGGGTATGGGTTGTATGTGTAGGTTGTACTTGTGAATAGTAATAAATAGTAGACAAGACATTACTTTACCGGTAGTAAAGAAGATACAGGAAAAAGGCTATAACTGTAATTTTTATAACCCGAAAAATTATAAAACTTATATTTTTGGAATCCTTAGAAAATTTCAGATCCAAAGAGTATTCCAGAATATTTTTCTGAGTTTCTAGTTCTGGGGTTCGCTTTTCCGTAATGGAGCTCGGGAAGACTCGGAATAGAAAATTTTTCGAAATCAAAACTTTCTATGGTTTGAAATATACTTTAAAACAATATTCCACATTAAATTATTTTATAAAAGTTCTATTGATATGAAACCGAAGGAAAGCTGGATCTAGAGTTTCTAGGTTTCTCTCACAAAGCTTGAACTAATTCGGTCCAGGGTTTTGTTTTCCAGTTTCCGAAGTTTACTTGATCACTAGGAAAATCAGGGTTTACAGCATGAATCAATTTACTTAAGATATCATAGCATCATTATTATCAAATTTAAGGTGATCATAGAATTTCATACATATCAAGTGCTATACTAAAACACACAATTACTTACAATCAATTCCTGTCTCGATATTCTTTGAATTCTTTCAACAATTTTCACATACATATCAATTTGTCTTTTCTTAATTCTAATGCGACTAAACTACAAGCACAATCAAGCAAAGCATTTTAAGGAAATAAACTCACATTGCCATGGCGACACCTCTTTGGATGAGTCGCTCAAGCAATCCACTTAGTCGAAATAATCTTCGGGATATGGGTATTCTTCCTCGGAATCACCTAGTCAAGAAAAATACTCAAAATGAGTATTTCTTGATAACTTTCTTGAAATTTTTCATAAGAACGTCAAAGTTCATATAAAAGATAATTGCAATTAAAAATGGTCATAACTTAGTCATTTTAACTTAAAATTGCGCATATACTATACTGATTTCTACCTATCGAAAAGATCTATCCATTTCTAAAACTATTTTCATCAAACTAAATCATTTAGGCTCCGAAATAGAGGTGATCATATTCACCACAAATTTTCCCATCCCAAAAGCATTTCGTTTCAAATATTAAACCATCCAAAAATTGCTATGACAAATACTTACTATAGTTGAGAAATTCCGTTTTCATAGATATATAGCTCACATTTCATCTATGCTCAAGTGTTTGTTGTCTAACCAAATTTCTTCAGTAAAATAATGTTAATTAAAAGTATAGAAAAACCATAATTTACAAGAAATTCATTTTGTAAATCCTTTAAAATGAATATTTTGTTTCTTTTGTTTTCAAAGAATAATTTCATGTTTATCTTACTATTTTCTTAAAGACTTTTTAATATCGTTGTCACACTTTCTACAACTTTTCTTTGATCATTACTCAAAAATCTTGGTTTGAAAACTGTCATTCCCTTTTTATGGGGTTTTCCTTATATTATTTTTTTATGGAAAACATGTTAGTATCAAAAGTCATTTTCTTTTGGAAAACAAGGTGATATAGAAATGATTAAAAGCTTTTCAAAACAAGAGTAGCTTTTAAAATTGTAGTGAGTTCTTCCTAAAGTTTTGAAAATAATAAATTTACTTTGTTAAACCATAGATTCTAAATTTATATAAAACCATTCTTAGGTGATAAAATCTCATTTTTGTAAAAGTATAATTGAAGCTTAAAGGTATGGACAACAATCTTTATGGGCATGATTATGAGAAATAATAACAAGCAAAAGTGACATAAATAATAAATAAAGTCAAGTATTAGGAATCTTAGCTTCTTTAAGGCTCCCGGGACTAAGAAGTACTAGTCCCAAAAAGAAAAAAAAATAAAAGAGAGAAAATTGTTTTGACTTGATGAAACAAGTCTAAGACTAGAGACTAGTCTTAAAACAACATGAAATAAATAAATTGCTAAGAAAGAAGTAAATAAATTGCTTTGCATGAAAGTAAATAACTTGTAAGTGAGCTTATATACTCTAAATATATATATATATATATGTAGATACATAATTATATTTAGTTAGATAAATAACAATAATAATGTGAGCAAGGTAAAGTAATAACATAAATATATAAATAGATATTCATGAACAATAACAATATATGAATATAGTGTAGCTTCCATAATATTTAGTTTTGGAAACTCACACCATGGTCATGTAAAGTTACATGACATGGGAAGAAGAAATTTGTAAAGAAAATTTTACCTAAAGAGGGTTTTGGAGTATTATGTGTGAATGGGTTTGTGTATGTAGAAGGGAGTTTGACGGAATGTTGGGAGAGTTTTTGGGAGTGTATAGGGAGAGAGTTTCGAGAGGAGAATTTTAAAGAGATTTGGTAGTGAATTTGTGAGTGGTAAATGTGAATGAAGCGAAAGAGGAAGGGGGTATTTATAGGAAAATGAGGAGTGAATATTGTGTTTTAAATAAATAAAAATTAAAAAGAAATTGAGTAGGAGAGAAGGGGGGGGGGGAGGCGGGGGGGCCCCGCCATCAAAGGAGAGAGGGGTGATAGATTCAAAAGACCAAGTTTTAAATTTATAAATTTTCTAAATGGTTTTCTTTTTAACTATGGTCTTGCAGGGCAAGCGCACCCATCAGATGTAGCATATAGAAATGATCTAGGTCATATTCCTAGGGAACGTTGATGAGTACTTCTACTCACTCTTTTCCTATTATCAAGCCGAAAAAATCATATTTGGTTTTATATACATAGAAACTAAACTAAGTCTAATATTTATATATTTCACAGCAAGCATACAAAAGGATAAATCAATTCACAAGGTTGCTTGGGTCATGCTTCACCTAAGATCTATTCATGTAACTCAAGAATTTTCTCAAAACGTTGTATTGATTGTTGAACCATCGGATTCACTAAATTATGCCAATGCTTCTCTCAAAGTCAAAAGCACCTAAACCTAAGCCAAACTGCCGGAATGTCTTCCTGGCTATTAGCAACTTAAATTTGCATAAAGAACAAGAATCCTTCGTTTTAAAACCAAACTGATGAATTCAAAACGAGTGACAGAAGATTTCACCATCTCTATCTCTAGATGATTATGAGCAATCTCATTAATAGCTTTAGATCTATTCATTAAATCAACCTCTCGGTCTATTTTTAACAAAAATCAAACATGAATCCAATGGGATGCACCATCCAATTAGACTCATTCTTAGGCGTAAACTATTGAATACAATAAAATCAATACATTTTGAAACTAAGAACAAAGGAATCATATAAAATCAATCAAGGATTCACAATACCCAAGCAATATTAAACTACTCCTCCATAGATAAAACAATATAAATCAATAACAAGGAGAAATAGAAAGGATCTAAAATTAGATTAGCAATACAAACGATGTTCCTTGATAGATTGATACACTCAAGCACAAATGCTTCTGTGAAAATATATAAAAGTGTGTTTTTTTTTTTTTGGTCTCTCTCTTTTCTTGTTTCTTTCTTCTCCCCTTTGATTCTTCCCTCCATCTTCATTTTATAATGATCTTTGCATAAATGGAATTGAATGCTTATTGATGGAGGAAATGGGAAGTTACGGGAGTTACGAGTCTTTTGGCTTTTCAAAATAACACATAAATGGAATTGAATGTTCATTATGGAGGAAATGGGAAGTTACAAGAGTTACGGGTCTTTTTGGCTTTTTAAAGTAACACCCCTTTAATGTCCCATAGACATTTCTTTAATAAATAAGGGGTTGCTATTCAATAAAAAACCGTTTCTCAAAGAGTAACGGACTATCAAATTGACAGGTTTAGGGACAAGTCATGTCATTTAAGCATGTCTTGCTGTTTTCCTCTATGTAAAAATTGACACGGTTGGGGACACGGCTTGTCCCAGAGTTGTGTCCTTTGCTGTGGTCTTTTTTCTTCACTGACACGACTTGGGACACGACTTATCCCAGAAATATCCCTTGCAAAGTTAATTTTCAGATTGACATGGTTTGGAACAAGTCATGTTGCTGTTGTGTCTTCTCAAAACTTAAGATTTAGACCTTGATTGTGCTTTTCCTTAACATGGTTGAAAGACATGGAATGTCTTTGTTATGTTAGCCACTTTTTGGTCCAAACTTTGCATTTTTGACCGTTTTTTTCTTTTTTATAAAATAACTCCTTTAAAGGCCTGAAAGCATAAATTAATATTTTTAAGTGTCAAATTCATAATATTTATCAATAAAATGATCAATAAAAGTCCATTTTGGCATTCATAAAATAGGAATAATTTTGGTTTATCAAGGGGGAAGAGAGTTTCATTTTTGTATTTTTGTTGATTAAATGTAATAATAAGTAAAGTAGATGCGAAATAAAGTTATGGGAAAGGTAAAATATAAAGATAATAGGTGTATAGAGTATAAGAATAGGTGTTAGAAAAAGTAGAGATAAATGAATAGGTAATGTAAAGTAGATATGACTAATAAAATACCGGTAGTAAGAAAATACACGTATAATTGTGATATCTGTTTTTTACTTAACAAAAAATTATAAAACTAATATTTTTGAAAACCTTATATTTTTACGAATGCAACAGTATATCCAGAATTTTTTTACTATTTCGAGTCCCGGGAAATGTTTTTCAAGTACTGTGTCCGATTGGGTTTAAAACGATTTGTGGTTTTACTAATATGATTTTTAAGCTTCCTTATGTTATTACGAACTATTCTACATATTAATCTTTCACTTACTTTCTTAGGGTTGCGAACACGGGATTGTCGGACCTTAACAATTACATTTAACTAGGGTTTAATTGACTTTAGGGTTTCTGGTTAACTTTCCGATTAGGGTTTAAGGTAAACCGATCACAAAACTTTGGGGGTTTACAACCTACCCCCCTTAAAGAAAGTTTTGTCCTCAAAACTTGGAAATATGTATTTGAAGCTTCAAATGACTCAGGTACTGATGCCGTATCTCATCCTTGACTTCCCATGTTGTCTTTTTGTGGGAATGATTTCTCCACAAAATCTTGACATACTTGATTTCCTTGTTCCTTAACTTTTGAACCTTTCGATCAAGGATTTGTACTAGGTGTTCCTCATAGGTGAAATTTTTCCTTTAAGAGTACTGGCTCTAACTCCAAAACTTGTTCTGTGTCCAATGTATTGTAGGCTTATCTTTCCTTATGAGCGCACACGATGTATACTTTTTATTGGGTTTATCTTTAAGTACCCATGGTCTCCAGTTCGAAATTCCAAAGTCCTTCTCTTCTGATCAGCCCAACTCTTTGTTGTAACATGTGCCTAACTTTGTCAAATTATTCTTACTTTATCCATTGCATCTTGTATTAGTTCGGGCCCAATTACAAGCTTTTCTACGTCCTCCCAAAACAAAGGTGATCTAAATCGTCGTCCATACAATGCCTCGAAGGGTGGCATCTAGATCGTCAAGTGATACTATTGTTGTAGGCAAACTTGATTAACGGCACATGGACATCCCACCTTCCTTTGAAATCCATGACACATGCCCTTAACATGTCTTCCAAAGTTTGAATTGTCTACTCTGACTGACCATCAGCCTGAGGGTGATATGTTGTACTAAAATGTAGCTTTGTCCCCATACTCCTTTGTAGCTAGTCCAAAACATAGATAAAATCTTGGGTCTTGATCTGATACGATTCCGGCTGATACTCCATGTAAAAGCTTTGCTAGCTTGTCCATAAAATGTCATATTGATCGGTATGAAGTGAGCCGAGTTGGTCAATCGATCAACTATGACCCAAATGGCATCGTATCTGGTTGGTATCTTTGGTAATCCATAAGCAAAATCCATGGGAATTTGATCCCACTTCTACTTAGGCACTCCATCACATAATCGGCTACATCTTGTTTCATTCCATTCCACCAATAATGATTCTTAAGATCTTGGTACATTTTGGTTCCTCCTGGATATACCGTATATCTTGAGTTATGGGCTTCACTCATAATTGCCTTTCTCATTTCCTTATCGTCAGACACACAAAGTCGTCCTTTTATTCTCCTTACATCATCATCGTTGATCATGAAATCAGTAAACTTTTCTCCTTGTATTTCCCTCTTTATCCTTTGTATCTTCTCATCATAGCGTTGAGCTTCTTTAATTCTTTCTACCAAAGTTGGTTCCAACACTAGATTAACTATCTCTACTTTTACACTTTGTCTCGTCAATTTAATGCTCAGCTTCTCAAATTCTTTTATCAACTCCTTCTGATTTGTGAGCAGGGCAATAACCTTTCCATGACTCTTGTAGCTTAATGCATCTGCAACGGCGTTTTACTCTCCAAGATAGTAATTGATTCCAAGATCATAGTCCTTGATTAACTTTAGCTATCTCTTTTGCCTCATGTTTAGTTCCTTTGTCTTAGAATAGACTAAGATGTCGTCAACAAAGGCAATTACACACTTATCCAACAGAGGCTTATTTGCTTGGTTGATCAAATCCATGAAAGCAGTTAGTGTGTTGGTCAATCCAAAAGGCATTACTAGAAACTCGTAATATCCATAACGAGTTCAAAAAGTAGTCCTCTAAACATCTTTTGATTTGATCCTTAATTAATGGTACCCTGACCTTAAATCAGTGCAAGAAAACACGCTTGCTTCTTGCAGTTGATCAAATAGATCATCAATCCCAGGGAGTGGGTGTTTATTCTCGATTGTGATCTTGTTCAACTCCCGATAATCGATGTATAATCTCATGGAACCATCCTTTTTTCTCTATAAACAAAACTGGTGCACCCTATAGTGACACACTTGGTCTTATAAAACCTTGATCCAAAAGCTCTTATAGTTGTTTCTTCAGCTCTGTTAACTCTACTAGGGCCATTCGATATGGTGCCTTAGAAATTGGTTCCGTATTGGCCATTAGTTCAATTTTGAAATAAATCTCTCTCTTCAGAAATGATCCAGGCAATTCATCTGGAAAAACATTTTAAAACTTATTGACAACAGGGATGTCCTCCAAGATAGGTTTCTCTTTATCTTTTTCCATGTCATCAAGGTAGTTATCCATTTTCTTTTGGAACTTCCTCCAGCAACTCAAACGAATATAATTCTTCTTTCCTTGCAATTGTAAATTTTCCAACGAGCGTTATCTTCCTTCCTTCTTGGTCCATAAATTCTACGCTCTTATTGCGACAATCTATTGTGGCTTTAACAAGGGATAATCAACTCATACCAAAGATTACTTCATATTTGCTCAATTCCATCACTATGAAGTCACAAGTGGATGGATGTCCTTATATACTTATTGGACAATCCTTCAACACTTCTTGGGTTACAACAACACTTTTCGTAGAGGTTTAGATCTTAAAGCTAGAAGTTGTTGTTGTTATTGGTAGTCTAATCCTCTTAGCTAGACTAGGTGTAACAAAAGAATGTGTTGCTCCAAAATCAAAAAAGCAAAAGCATTCCGACATTCTGATTGTACGCTTCCTACGTACTTAACAGGGGGATTACTACTTTTATTCACATAACTAATGGCCACAAAACTTTAACTTTTGTATTGTTAGAACAAAAGAATAAACAACAAAAAAGGTTCAAGGCTTACCAGTCACCAAGTCACAACTGTGTCTTCACTACAATCCAAGATAGCCAAGTCTCCTTCCTCTTCATCCATTCCTCATTCATTCATTCCGATCCTCATAGAAACAGTTGTAAACCTTGGTTTTCCTAGTAATCAAGTAAACTTTGAAACCGGAAAACCAAAACCCTAAACCGGATTAGCATAAACCTTATGAGAAACCTAGGAACCCTGGATCCGGCTTTCCTTCAGTTTCAAATTAAAAGAACTTTTATAAAATAACTTAATGCGGAATATTATTTTAAAGTATCTTTCAAACCATAAAAAGTTCTGATTTCGAAAAATTTTCTATTCCAGGCCTTCCGAGATCCATTACAGAAAAGCGAGCCCTAGAACGAGAAATTCGAAAAAAAATATTTAGAATACTCTTTAGAACCAAAATTTAATAAGGATTTCAAAAATATAAGTTTTATAATTTTTCAGGTTATAAAAAATTACAGATATAGCCTTTTCTCACATTTTCTTTACTACCGGTAAAATAATTGTCTTGTTTACTATTCATTACTATTCACAAGTACAACCTACTACACACATAAGCCATACACTAGTCTTACATCCTTAAAAACACTCAATTACATTTTCTTTTCTAATGAAAATTGGTCTCTTAAGAAATTATTATATTTAATACTTTTTATTACATAAATTACAAAATAAATTTTAATTTAACTCTCTCTCTCTCCCCTCCCTTGTGATCGGCACACAGCCCACACAACCCACCCCCCACCCCCCCCCCCCCCCCCCCCCCCCCCCCCACCCCCCCCCCCCCCCCCCCCCCCCCCCCCCCCCCCCCCCCCCCCCCCCCCAACTTTGCTCAAATTGTTTCATTTTATTTCCTTTTTCATTTGAAACAAACCCTAATTCACTTAATATAAATAATCTTTTACTTTTCTCTCTCTTCATTCACTTCATTTGTTCAAAAAAATCACAAACTCTCTCCTTATTTTTCCTCTCTTGCTGTGAGCTTTGTTCTACACACACACACAAGCTCATTTCTTCTTCATTTTCCACATGATTCAAACCTTAGGTGATGAATCCTAACCTTTTACTACTATTAAATCTTGTAATGACAAGATTATTCATGAGTATTTTCACATTAAGTCCCCATGAGCACTTGTTAGGGACAAGAAAATACTACTATATGAATATCAAGCCATCACAAGGGTGGATCTTGTGTTTAAATGTGTTTTCATCAAATGATCTTCATGTTCATGCATATAATAGTAGAGTAAAGTAGAGATATTGCATAAAAAATCCATGTTCATGCTTTCAAACGTCATTTCATGCATCATACGTAGTAGATCTAGCATTTAGATACTCATATTATACTTGACATTCATGATCTCATGAATATTGTGTTTTAATGCATTAATGCTCATAAAAGCTTTGTCTTGTGTATATAAATGTTGTAGTTAGTAAATCTTTAAGTAGATAAGACAAGAAACTTGAAAAAGAAAAACTTTTGTTGAAATGTTCACATGAAAAAATTCGTATAAATTCAAAAACATGCTTTAAAAACCTTTTTATCAGCTTTAAAACTTGTGTTTTATATGAAAAATGAAGGGTATAGGTAATAGATATCATCAAGTGATGATTTTTATAAGTTGGAATAGATTTGATAAGAGGAATATGCAAAACAAAGAGTAAAAATAATATAGGAAATTTTGAGTTACCACTCAATTTAGGAAATTCGTAATTTTAGATTATTCCAATAAAAACACTTATTTTCCAAGCTCAAAATGAAAGTTTTATTTAATAAATAAAGTCCTTAAGGGATAGGTATAATCAAGCCTTAAATTTTAATGCATTAAACAAGTTTTTCTTAAATAAAACATTCAAAAACTAAATTTCTAAAAATTCGGATTTTGGAATAGATCTTACTTGAAAACATGTTTAGAAAGTATGAAATGGGAATTTTTATATAGAAATGAAGGTCTTAAGTAATAAATATTATGAAGACTCAATTCTAACAAATATAACTAGAAATTCCTAAGAAATAATCCCAAAACACAAGTGAGTTATCAAAGTTAGGAAACTAGTTTTTTTAATAGTGGTTATTTTCGTGAAGTCTTGCAAAATGAAGAGTTCAAAAATTTTTCTTTTAGTAAACATCATCAAGATCATGCATACATTAAACTCATAACATTCCATTCATGATAGGAAATCATTAATCTTGCATGTATAATTGATTTATAAAGTAGAAAAATTTCAAACATTGGCAAAACTATTTTCGGAATTGGAAAATCGTTACTGATCAGAACTGATCCTACTGTTTTGCTACCCAAACATTTTCAAAACTTGAAAATAATATTAGAATTAGATAGATCTTTCGAAGTAGATAGAAATCGATATATAATTTGTGAAATTCCGAGTTAAAATGACTAAGTTATGGCCGTTTTAAGTCGGGACTTCCGCAAATGATGAGAATTATGAATTTATTAAGTTTTGATATATAGTTTGGATTAGTTAAGTGATAAAATACTTATCAGCGTATTTCTTCCTTTTTAGGTGACGTCGAATTCAACGATTCTCTACCACTAGACTATTATTACCAAAAGACCGGTGATCCATAGCCGAGTGAGTACCATTTCCGATTTCAATTATTGTATGTGATTGTAACGATAGTTGCACTAGATATTTGGTAAATATAAAAATGGATATGCATGATGGGGATGAATGGGAATTTTGTATGGTTGTCATTGATATGAGAAATGGAATATAAGAATATCGAAGCCGGATGATTAAATATTGCTTGTGTAGATGATTTAGGATTGATTGTTTGCGATTATTGATTGATCACTTAAAGAATCGATATAATTGAATATCCGGAATTGAAAATAAATATGGACTCATTCATATCATAATGGGGATGGAGCATTAGCATTGGTTGGTTGTCCGTGATCCTAAACGGTATAAAAGTTGGTTAATCGTGATCCATAAACGAATTAATGAGTTGGTTAATCGTGATCCATAAACGAATTTATAAGTTGGTTGACCATGATCCTAAATGGCATATTGAGTAGTGCCATAGTATTCGTTAATCTGCTAACTCGGGATGGAGGGCACAAGTCCATCCACATATGATTTCCGGCTGGTCATATATTTGATGATTTCATATGTTTGATGCATATCAGTTGCCTGATTAATCACTTGTTTGATTGATGTGTTATAATTGTGATGTTGGAAATTCTCACTCACTAAGCTAGTATAGCTTACGTCCATACAGTTTTTATTTATTGCAGCACGAATTCATATGGCTTAGACCGAGACAAGTTATAGCTCAGGTACAGGAGCCAAGCGTTTCCTCTAGAAGTTGTATTCAAATTTGTTTAGACTTCCGTAGGAAACCAAGAGACTCTGGATGACTGTAATAGATCTCTAATTAATATTTTTTTGCAGGGAATGTCCCCTAGATTTTGTAACTAATTACATATGCGTTTTGATTTATTTTCTAGTGCTATTGAATGCCAAATTAAACTCTTTAACTCCATTGGTTCGAGCATTTTATTGTTGTAAAGGGACGTCTTACATCTATACAAGACTCTTGAAGGACTTGGGTAGTGATTCGTGAGTCTTATATATATGGCATGTGGCGGACTGTTACGTTTAGGGTATCCCTTAGGGCGTGACAGTTTAAGTTGGTATCAAAGCACTAGGTTATAAAGCAAGACAATAAAACTAAAAGAAATTGAACCTAGAAGTTAAGCAAATAGGTTAAAATGGAGTTAAAAAAATTCTTTTTAGGCTAATTAGGAGTCTTTCTTGTTGTAGGTCTCCCTGGGAGAGACCCGTGAGCGTGCGAGAAATTTTACAAGGAGGAATCATGAAACACATGTGGAGTATCGATTGAGGTTGAGAGAATTATGTGAAGATTTTGCATTGGAAAAAAGTCCCCGGACTTTAGGGGAGATGGGGAGATGTTTAAACTATGGAAAGAGGGATTGAGGTATACTAGATAGGCCGCAATGGTTCATCAAATAAGATATGACCCTATGAGAAGGAGGAGATGGACTAAGCTAGAAACAATATACACTCTAGAGAGAATTATGGTGGAGTACGGGCGTGAGCCCATGACTAGGGAAGCCACATTTTGTAACGCCCTAAAATAAAGCATTACAACTCGCCACATATCCCCTCTTATATAGGATACGCAAAGGCTCTATTATCCACAATAATTTAATCATCACCTGTAAACACTCATAAGGTAACTCATAGGATACCAAACCTATTAAAACTAAAAAGCTCATACTTCATAAAACATAAACTCCTTATTCAAATATAAAATCCAAGTTGACATCATAGTCAACAAATTCTACATAAACTAGAAACTGTTTACATTAAAATATCTTCATTTAAAACCAACAATGAATCCAACTACAATCACAAATGATCAAAACATGTCTTTTCTTAGAAACTTGGTATATGAAGCCTAACTCTCGGCTGGGTAGTCGGATCACTATCGCCATCCCCGCTATCAAAGAATAAATCATAACCGGATAGATCATACACTATATTTTCTTCACCTGTACCTGAAATTTAAAAGAATGAGCGGCGACGCCCAATATGATAACTTCAATCTAAAAACAAATGCATTTGCACATACAAAAGGCATATAATTCATGCAACTTAAACTAATGCAAACAATCATATTATTATCTTTCTTAAGCCAACACAACAACACAGTCCAGTATTAGATACACTCTAATCCTGAACTCGGAGTTACTCAGACCCCATTGAAAATCATACAACTCTTTGAAAATAATAATTATATACATATATAGATGAGTGGGTACTTCCCAAACACCCCGAATCCAGAACACCTAATTCTACTGGAATCATATCAAGGCACGAGTCTACTAGGGACAATCTCACACCAAGATCATCAGGGTTTCTCACTAGTATCACTGTCTGCTAAGTCTTTACTAGTCAAAGCCAAGCATAACCAAAACATATAATTATTAAACCGAATAAAGATTAAGTTTATTAAGAAATTCTGTTGCTACAAGCATTCAATCAATACTAAACTTACAAACAAAAACAGCAAGCAAGGATTGGTCGCACCTTTATCAGTTTCAGGAAATTCCAATCTGTATCTCCTAAAATCCTTTATCGACAACACTCAACTACAACCGAATCTCCCGAATCTTCACAATACTTCGATCAATATTAACAATTCAACAACAAAATCAAATCTCTAAATTCCTGTCAACATCATACATTTATATATTTAACAAATAAAAACACGATATAAACAATTCCTAATGTACTATAACTCCCGAAATCCTAACCTGACAAAGAAAATCATCAAGTTGCACCGTCTAACCCGATCAATCTTCCACAACAATTTATAGAATTTGATATCCTTCAAAACCCTAATATTATATGACAACAAGAACACATAATGATCATCATATCATACATTATTCAATTCCATCAAAGAAAAGATGAAACTTACTAATTTAGATCACCAAAATCCAACTCACTTCCACAAATTCGGATCCCAACCAAATCTAGGGTTTCCTTCATGCAAACAAATCACAAAATCCTTAGAATTTGCATGAAATTCGTATAAATCTGATATGAGTACATTATACTTACTTATTTTAATCACAACACTCACTTCTTATCCAACCGAGGTAGATCAAATCTAAGATCTAAATCTGTCCCACATTTTTCCTTCAAGAACACCACAAAACCCTAAGCAAACTCACACAAATTCATATTTAATTCATAAGAGAAGGTTAAAACTACTTACTTTGGATCAAAAACACCCTATGGATGATTCTCCAAGCCTGGATCTCCAAAAACACTCCAAAACTCTCTTATACGAAGGAGAAATATGAAATAATGTTTCTGTCAAAACCGTTTTTCACGTCTCGTATTTATATAAATTTGGTCATACACCGGCATTACACCGGCGGCGTACGTGTAGATCTTGCCAGCATACACCATACGCTGGCAAAATTTACACGACTACTGGCAGCGTTCATCGGGGCTTTGAAGTCCCAAAACTTCGATTCTATTACATACGCCGGCAAATCCATGCCCTATGCCGGCAGCGTTCCCAGCCGGTATTAGAATAAACCCTATGCACACCCGTAGCGTTCCACCTAGCGTTAAGAAAAACGCTACTGTTTCCATCCTACACTGTCTCTAAGCCGGCGGTGTAGATTCTCCAGGAGGTGGCGAACAATCTGTCAAAAATTGTAGAAATTCGAACTTTAATATTTTTCCTACAACCAAACTTAAACTTTTACAATTTACTTGTTTTGACCTTAAACTCATCCTATATCACCTCATGATTCATAATTCATTATATTTTCATCTTTATTTCTATATTTTACACCTTTATTTTGAAAAACAAAGGGAACCCAACCCCTCCAGACTTTCCTGTATGGATCACCATAGGACCCTTGTATGTATATGCTCATGACAATCTTTCTGACCATCATGATTGAAATATAGCAGATGCCTGGAATCACATAGTATGGCATGCTGTGTTCTTAGATATTCTCCCACCTCCACCAGGTAGAGATGTAGGCATGTAGTTGAACAATGCACTTATGCCAGGAGGAAATACTGAGATTGAGGAAGTAGAAGAGGAAGAAGAAGAGGAGGAGGAAGAGGATCCTAAAGAGGACCCTAATTGAGTAGAGAATGTGGTACTAAGGACCCCTACCCCTGCCATAGAAATGGAAGAGATATGTGTAAACCCCTAAATTTTTGGAATCGGTTTAGCCTAAAACACTAATTTGGAAGTCAACCAGAACTCTAAAGTCAACAAAACCCTAGTTGGACGTAATAGCTGTCACGCCCCATAGGATATCCTAAACGTAACAGCCGCCACATACTAAATAAGACTCTCGAATTCCTATCCGAGCCCTTCGGGAGTCTTATATAGATGTAAAGCGTTCCTTTACAACAATAGAATACTCTCAACAATGGAGTTAAATAGTTTAATGTGGCATTCATTAGCCATAGATAATAAACCAAAACGCATAATTATCTACTTACAAAATCTAAGGGGCATTCCCCCGCAAAATTTTATCAAGTCCATTACAGTCATCCAGAGTCCTTTAGTTTCCAACGGAAGTCTATACAAAAACAATGAAGTAAACTCCTATCTCCGGTACCTGTGTTGTGGCTTGCCTCGGTCTAAGCCAAATAAACTGTGCTGCAATAAGTAAAAACTATGGGGGTGTAAGCTAACTAGCAAGTGAGTAAGAACTTCCATATCACAATTAAGTACAATTCATTCAAACAAGTGATTTTCAAGCAAGTGTATGTATCAAACAAATGAGTTCAGCAAACATATGACCAGCCAGAAATCATATGTGGATGGACTTGTGCCTTCATCCCGGGGTTAGCAGATTAACGAATCCTGCGTACGACGTCGTTTAAGCTCACGGTCAATAAACAATAATTCATTTTATGGATCACGATTATAACCAACATATTCATTTATGGATCACGAAAACCAACCAATGCCAATGCTCCATCCCCATCATGATATGATGAATCCAATTACAATTGAAGTCGAGTATACATTAGTTCAATTCTTTTAGGTTACCAAAGTATTCACAGACATTCAATATGAGATACTAGCTAATCAGTCAATAGCTTAACACCCGGTTTCGATATTTCTTAAGTTCCATTCCACACATCAATAGCAGACAAATATTTATATTAATTCCCATATACCCCATCATGCATATTCATTTTTATCTTTGCCTACTCCATTAGTGCAACTACATTACAATCACAATCATAATTGAGAGTGGAAGTAAAACTCACTCGGCCATTGGACGCCGGTCTTTCTAGTAGTAATAATCGGGCGGTAAGGTGTCGTCTTGCTCGGGATCACCTACCAAGTAAGAATAATCCTAATGAGATTTCATCATGTAACTAATCCAAACTATGCATCTAGACTAGATGAATTCGGAATTCTCGCTATTTGCGGAAGCTCCGACTTAAAACGGCCATAACTTGGTCATTTTAACTCGGAATTTCGCAAATTTTATATCGATCTCTATCTACTTCGAAAGATCTATCTATTTCTAATATTAAATTCAAGTTTTGAAAACATTAAGGTCACGGAACAGTAGGATCAGATCTGTTCCGTAAATCCTCCAATTCCGAAAATTTGTTTTGCTTTTGATAAGAAATGTTCCTAGTTGATGATTCATGCATGAATGGCATATGAATGAATTCCTAACATGAATATCATGTAATGAACTATATATGCATGGTTTTGATGATCTTTGATGATGGACTCTTATGAATTCCTAATTATTAGGAAATTCCTTAATGATTCCTTATAACAAGTCATTATTACCAATCTTACATCCCCTAATGTTTTTATGATTTTATCTTAGAATTTATTTATCACCTAATTAAAAATGGTTACCAACATCCATATTAGTCATGACTCCATTTATGCATAAAAATCCACATTTTTCATTGAGTAAATATGTGTTGAATGGGCTACTTAGAAAAATCCGAATTTTGAGATTTTCATTTTCTTGCAATTTCCTTATGAGAAAACTTGTTTAATGCATCAAAAATTGAGGCTCCAATATATCTATTATCTAAAGACTTCATTTAGCTCATAAAACATGCCATCTAAGCTTAGATACTAAGTGTTTATGTGGCATCACCCAAAATACGAATTTGACTATACATCCATAAATCAATATTTTTCATTCTAACTTTACTACTTGTTTTACATTTATATCTTGTCTAAACTCATCTAATCTTATAAATCATTCCTTCAATATACCTATTACACATACCCTTCATTTTTCTTGTGAAATATGAGTTTTAAAAATGATTTTGGTGGTTTTTAAAGTAGGGTTCCAAATCCATCCGAATTTCCAACAAACCATTTCCTACAAAATCTTTTATTTTTCAATGTTCTTGCCTCCTATATATGAAGATCTACTATCTAACATCTCTATACATATACAAGACTACATTTTTATGATCATCAATGCATGGAAATCAAAATAACTCTATGATCATACATGTAAATGAAGATGTGGATGTCTAACCATTAGATCTACTAACTATAATGCATGAATCATAAACTTCATGGCATGAACATAATATATATACAAGATCTCTACTTTACATGCATGAACAAGAAGATATCTTAACATAAACTCATCTAAACACTAGATCCATGTCTTGTGATGGCTTGATATTCTTGTTCATGTGTTTTCATGTCCCTAGCATGAGCTCATTGGGATTAAATGAGAAAACACACAAGATATAGCTTTGCCATTACAAGATTAGGAATGATCAAAGCTTAAATCAACGTACCAAGGAAGATCAAAGGAAGAAATGAAGAAGCCTTGAGTTGGAAATGTGAGAGGAAGGGGGGAGGGGGCTCACGGCACTTAGGAAAAAAAAGAGAGAGTTTTCCTCTTTTGAAAAGTTTGAAACAAGTAAAAATGAAGAGAGAGAGAAAAATATGTTTATATATGAAATGAATTAGGGTTTTAGTTGAATAAATGGAGTAAAAATAATTTAAATTGAGGGAAAAACAAAGAGGGGGGGGGGGGGGGGAGGGGGGGGGGGGGGGGATGCGCCGGCCACTTCTTGTGTGTGTGTTTTGAAATTTTGATATTTGTAATTTAGTTAATTAAAATGTAATAAATGTGATAATTGATTAAGAGACAAAATTCATTGGAAAAGAAAATTGAAATGAGTAGTTGTAAGGATGCAAGAATAGGGTATGGGTAGTGTGTAGTGTAGGTTGTACTTGTGAATAGTAGACAAGACATCTACTTTACCGGTTGTAACGAAAACACGGGAAAAGCTATAACTGTAATTTTTATAGCTCGGAAAATTATAAAATTGATATTTTTGGAATCCTTATAAAATTACGGTTCTAATGAATATTCCGGAACATTTTTCTGAATTCGTGGTCCAGGGCACGCTTTTCTGTAATTGAGCTCGGGAAGGCTCGGAATTGAAAAATTCCCGAATTTAAAACTTTCAAAGGTCTAAAATGTACTTTAAAACAATAATTCAACTTCATTTACTTTATAAAATTTCTTTTATTATGAAACCGATGGAAAGCCGGATTTAGGGTTCCTAAGCTCCTCTCACTAGACTCAAACTGAACCGGATTGGGGTTTCGCTTCTAATTCCCGGGGTTTCTTAACTACTAAGAATACCGGGGTTTACAATAGCTTAAGTCCAGCAATCCCGAATAAGCAACTCGGTGAAAGTAAGAAGGAGTTTAGAATGTAGAATAGTGTGTAATTACCTGAGGAAGATTAAAAAGATCATATTAGTAAAATCGCAAATCGTCTTGAACCCAATCGGACACAGTTCATGAAAAATGTGTTTCGGGGCTCGGAATAGTAAAAATATTCCGAATATACCGTTAAACTCGTAAAAATATAAGGTTTTCAAAAATATTAGTTTTATAATTTTTCGGTAAGTAAAAATAATAGATATCGTAATTATACGCGTATTTTCTTATTACTGGTACTTTATTAGTCATATCTAATTTATATTATACTATTCATTACTATTCTACACTATTCTTTTATCTCTACTTTTTCTTACACCTACTCTTACACACACCATAACCTATAACATTTACTTTTTACCTTTCCTAAAACTTTATATCACATCTATCTTACTTAATACTTCATTTAATCAATAAAAATACAAAAAATAAATCTCTCTCTCTCTCCTACACTCATGGCCAATGCCCATGCGCCCCCTCTTTCTCAATTTTGTTTCCATTTTCTTTTATTTTAATCACTCAAAAATCACTCCACATTTTCCTATAAATACCCTCCTCATCTTTCACTTGTTTCACACAATTACTACTCACAAATTTCTTACAAAAACTCTCTCAAATTCTCCTCTCAAAACTCTCTCCAAATAACCTCCCAAAACTCTCTCAAAATAATTCCAAAACCACTTTCTATCTACAAAAAAACCCATAACACTACCAAAACCTTCTTTAGGTAAACTTTCTTATTATTTTTTTCTTCTCTTCATGTCATGTAACTTTATATGACCATGGTGTGAGTTTCCAAAGACTAAATGTTATGGAAGCTACACTATGTTCATGTATTGTTCTTGTTCATGAAAAATCCATTTATGTTTATATTGTTTTATTTTGTTCTTGTTATTGTTATTATATCTAAGTATTATTATGTATCTATATATATACATATTATTTAGAGCATATAAGCTCACTTGCAATTTATTTATTTTCATGCAATGTAATTTATTTATCCATTCCATTGCAATTTATTTATTTCTTGCTATTTTAATACTAGCCTCTAGTCTTGACTTGTCCTCATCAAGTCAAAACAAATTTTTCTTTCTTTCATTTTATTTTTCTTTTGGGACTAGTCTACTTCTTAGTCCCAGGAGCCTTGAATAAGCTAAGACTCCCAATACTTGACTTTATTTATTATTTATGTTATTTTGCTTGCTATTATCTCTCATAAATCATGTTCATTAAGATTGTTGTCCAAATTTTTCAAGCTCTAAAAATAATTGACAAAAAGGAGATTTTATCACTTAGGAATAAGTTATATGAAATATAAAATCTATGGTTTAACAAAAGTAAAAGTTATTCCTTTCCAAGTTTTAAGAAGAACTCACTACAATTTTTGAAACTATTTTTTTGAAAACCCTTTCTATGTCACTTTGTTATTCAAAAAGAAAAATGATTTTTAATATAGAAATGACTTTTATAAGAACCTAACATAACGAAACCATAGGAGCAAAAAGTAAGAATTTTCAAATTTAGATCTTTTCAAATAAATAGTAAAAAAAAAAAGATTTATAGAACATAAATGGGAAAAGTAGCACCTTAGAAGAAGAAGAAAATTTCATTTCGAAAAGTCATAACAAGTCAATTATAAAGCAATTCTTTGAAAACAAAAAGAATCAAAATATTCATTTCAAAATAATTTCCAAATGAATTTCTTATAAATTATAGTTTCTAAACTCCTAATTTGACATTGTTTTACTTAAGAAACATAAATGGACAACAAACACTTGAGCATGGATAAATATGAGCTAAATAGCTATAAAAGAGAATTTTTCAACTATATAGATAACTATGTATTTATCAAACAAATTTTGAATGATTTAATATTTGAACCAAAATTATTTTTGAGTTGGAAAATTCGTGGTGAATTTTGTCGCCATTGATTCTGAGCCTATATGATCGTGTTTGTTAAAAATAGTTTTAGAAATGGGTAGATCTTTTCGAGTAGGTAGAAATCGATATATTACATGCGCAATTCCGAGTTAAAATGACCAAATTATAGTCGTTTAAATTGGAATTCTTTTTTATACAAACTTTAACGTTCTCATGACATTGTTTTGTCAAAATTCAAGAAAATCATCAAGAAATACTCATCTTGGGTATTTTCTTTGGCTAGGTGATTTTGAGGAAGAATACCTATATCCTGAAGACTATTTCGATTAAGTGGAGTACGTGAACGACTCATCCGCTAGAGAAATCGTCGTCATGGCATCTTGAGTTTATTTCCTTAAAATGCTTTACTTGTTTGTGCTTGTAATTCAGTTGCATTAGAATTAAGAAAAGACAAATAGATATGTTTGTAAAGATAATTCTTTGAAAGAATCCTAAGAATATCGAGGCCGAAATTGATTTAATGTTTGTTTTAATATAACACTTGATTTGTATGAAATTCCTTGATCACCTGAAATCTGATATAATAATGTAGATATCATAAATAAATGGGTTCATACATACCATGAAGTGAGTCACATTGCATTAGGTTATTATCCTTGGGTGAGAAGGATTGTAGCTCTGGTCGAATGCAACACTTGGCGGAGTGACCAAAAGCAATTGCTTGGCGACATTAAGGAAATGCTTGGCGGAAGATTCGAAAGCAAGGCTCAATTCAAGTAGACTTCATGCTTGGCGATATTGGTCGAAAGCATAAATCTTTTTAATAAAAACTACTTGTTTTGAGGTTACGTATCACCAAGCCTCGAATGGAGGGCGCAAATCCATTCAACATATAGTTCCTGGAAAACTATATGCTTTGTTTGCCTACATATATGTTGCATTCTATTTGTTTGATTAAACAACTTGTTTGAAATTTTGTTACAAGAAGTTATTTATGGTAATAGTTCTTACTAAGCTTATTAGCTTATACCCTTATAGATATCTTTTACAATTCCTTATTTATGGTTGAGGCCATGAGGACCTTACAGTCAGGTTTTTTTTTTTTTTTAGTTAAGGAATTTCCTAAGATAAAGTTTAATAGATAGGATGTAGAAATACTCCTGTAATAGATTTTTGAATAAGGGAAATGTCCCTAAGTTTTGTAAGAACATTGTTATAAACAAAAGAATATTATGAATCATCTTTTCTTAATGTGTTATTTTATCATCTTAAGCTTCATAATTCCATGTATGGTCCTCTAATATTATGAGAGCATGCCTTACACTTAATATCAAAGCTTCTGAAATGGCTAAGGTTGTCATACTTAAGCTTTAATGTTAAGTGTGGTGGACTGTTACGTTTAGGGTACCCTTGGGTATGAAATATGAACCTTGAGCCTAATCAAGTCATTTGGGATTTCAACCAACACTTAGAGATCCCCGATAGTGGAAGAAGGAGCCTAAAATAGATCCCACAGTATGGAGAGATATCTATATTAAAGGTGAGCATCCTCCAATGATCAATGAGATGGTTCTTGAACCCGTGTTCCTTGAGCTCACGGAAGTAGAGACTGAGGGTGAGAAGATTAGGAGGGAAGCCCGGGAGACAATAGATCGGTTATGGGAAGAGGTAGGAAGAGAGCTTAGGATAGAGGAAAATCAAGAGAATGAGCAAGGAGTGAGAGTTAGTGAAGAAGAAGTGAACCCAGAGGAAAATCAAGGAGTAGAAAGAAATGAGGAAAGTGAAGAGCATGACCATGAAGCTTTAGTCCGACCCACTAGGAGGAGAAGATTGACTTGTGAGAAAGTATCTTAGCCAGTTTGTCTGTCAGGATGACAGTAGTTTTTCTAGTGGCATGGCTCCCTAGCCCGACCCCCGACGAGCCAAGTGAAGATTGAGAAGTGGGAAGCTAGTTTAAACCCATAAAGTAGTAGGGTTAAACTAGCATGACCATGTTTTTTCGTAGTAGGCAATGCGCGATGCCAATTTGCCTTAGGTTTTTTTTAAACGGTTTAGTGTTTTGTTCCTTTCTTTTCTTGTAGCTTTGTTTGTTGTCAACTAGAAAGATGATGTCTAGGACTAAGACTAGATTAGTGGCTTGTCAAATTTTGTGAACTGAAAAATTCCAATGTAATTCCTTGTATGGATCGCTAAAGTAATGAAGAATTACATTATATTTCAAAGGAAGGAAATTATTATTCTTTTAAGAACAAGCAAGTTATGCATTAGCTATAAATGGCATTAACCACATATCGTCGCATGAGCACTCATTCATTCATACCATTATTCTGAACTTGTGAATTTATTTCTATATATGAGTTCATTTGTTTTATGGTTTCTTTATGATTATATGAATTTTCATAAGATTGATTTACATTTCAGAAATTACAATTTCTTGAATTTCCTTAAAGTCACGAACCTTGTTTGATGAATTAACTTTTAAAATTAAAACGTCAAGAAGACACTAAAACTTACTAAATAATGTGCAAACAGATGAAACCAACGAATTTGCAATTGGGAGTAGGAACCTCTCCCGAACGAAGTCGACCAACCCGCTATATCCCAACTAAACCAAAGGGAGTAGCACCCTAGAATCCACAAAATGATATGATGAATGCGATTGGGCAGTTGGTTAATCTTCTAAACACATTCATCCAGATCCAAAATCAAAATCAGAACCCGTAGCAAGGACAAAGTGTCAAGGATTTTGCTCCGCTACTACCACCACCCGCAGATCACCAGGAAGTGACTCCCGAGGTCTGCTCCACAGGAGGAGCATTCTTACAATGCACCGTTACCACCACCACCTCCACCATATCAAAGGTCTCATCGAAGCTCCTTAGCGGACTTTATAAAGAGTAACCGGTATTTTGACGGGGCATTCGGTAAGCCTGATGAAGCCGAGGACTAGCTGGCTCAAATAGAGCGCTCCTTTGTTGCTTATGAGATTCCACCATATTTGCAATTGGAATATGGGACGTATATGTTAAGGTATAATGCAAGAGTCTGGTGGGACTCCAAAAGAAGAAGCTTTTCTCCACCCGTTACATGGGAGTCCTTCCACCGGAATTCTTGGAGAATTATTTTCCCTCAAGTTTAAGAGTGAAATACAGTGTAGACTTCTTGCATGTCAAGTAGAGAGGTAGAACTGTGGAACAATATGAGACCGAGTTCACTCATCTACTACAGTATGCACACGAATCCTTCAAGGATAGCGAGGAATTGAAGAAACAAGTATTTTTAGGAGGTTTGGATGAAGATCTAAGGATTAAACTGGAAGAATTTGGAATGAAAACCTACCCAGAGCTGGTAGAAAAGGCTCGAGTGATTGAAGGAGCCAAGAAGAGAAAATACCAGGAACCTGACAAGAGAGTGTTCAGAAGAAGGTCGTTTGATGCCTCGAGTTCAGGGTTTAACGGAAAAAGGTACAAGCCATATCATGGATTTAAAGACAATGCTAGTGGGAGGCTGAATCAGTCAAAGGCCAGTATCACTTGCTGGAAGTGCAAGGGGGCCCATTTCCCTAGGCAGTGCCCGCAGCTAAGGGATAAGTGTTACTATTGTGGTGAGTCTGGCCACATAGTCTACGCATGTCCGAAGAAAATGGCAGTGACCTGCTTTCTCTGTAAAGAAAAAGGGCACCTGGCTTCTGAATACTCGCAAAGGAAAAGTGTGGCCGCTCGACCTTTTGGGACTTCGAGCAATGCTAACACCATGAGGCCAGGGAGTAAAAGTGGAAGTCGTGCAGCATCAGCTATGCATGGGATGAGACTCTACAATTTTGAGAGCCAGTGGATGGTTGAGGAGGATGACGATGGGGATGTGGAGTTGGCTGCCCTAGACCAAGGAGACGGCATGGACAGCGGCCTAGTGACAGGTTAGTAACTGTAAACCCCGGTTTTCGTAGTAACCGAGTAAACTTCGGAAATCGAAAACCAACACCCAAAACCAAATTAGCTTAAGCTTGAAAGGGAAACCTAGGAACCCTAAATCGGCTTTTCTTCGATTTCAACTAAAAGAATTTTTGTAAAATAAATTAATGTGGAATATTGTTCTAAAGTACAATTCAAACCATAAAAGACCTGTTTTCGAAAAATTTTCTATTCCGGCCTTCTCGAGACCTGTTACAGAAAAGCGAGCCTCGGAACTCAAAATTCGAAAAATATTTCGAAATACTCGTTAGAACCAAAATTTAATGAGGATTTCAAAAAAATAATTTTTATAATTTTTCAATTTATAAAAATTACAGATATAACCTTTTTTCTCGTATGTTCTTTACTAGTAAAATAATTGTCTTGTTTATTATTCATTACTATTCACAAGTACAACCTACTACACTCATAAGCCACTCCCTACTCCTACATCCTTAGAAACACTCAATTACATTTTCTTTTCCAATGAAAATTTGTCTCTTAACAAATTATTATATTTAATACTTTTTATTGCATAAATTACAAAACAAAACAATTTCAACTCACTCCCTCTCTCCTCTCAATCCAAAACCGGTGCACACCCTCCCCTATTTTTCCCCAATTATTTATTTTATTTCCTTTTTATAATTAAGACAAACCCTACTTTACTAACTATATAATATCTTTTATGCCTTCTCTCTCTTTCATTCATTTTTCACTTTTCAAAAACTCACGAACTCTCTCCTTTTTTTTCTTTGGCCATGACACTTAAACCCACCACACACACTCTCATAGTTCAATTTCTTTCTCATTTTCCTCTTGATTCAAGCTTTCTAGGTGATGGATCTTAACTTTCCCACATTAAATCTTATAATGGAAAGATTATTATTCATGAGTGTTTTCATGTTAAAGTCCCTATGAGCACTTACTAGGGACAAGAAAATGCTACTACATGAATATCATGCCATCACAAGAGCAGATCTTGTGTTTAAATGAGTTTTTGTTGGATGATCTTCATGTTCATGCATATAATAGTAGAGTAAAAGTAGAGATCTTGCATAAAAATTCATGTTCATGTTTTCAACTCCATTTCATGCATCATAGGTAGTAGATCTAGCTTTTAGATGCTTATACCATACTTGACCTTTATGATCTTGTGAATATCTGGTGTATTAATGCATTAATGATCATAAAGGTTTTATCTTATGCATATAAATGTTGTAGTTAGTAGATCTTTAGTTAGATGAGATAAGGAGCTTAAAAAGGTAAAAGTTTTGTTGAAATATTCAAATGAAAATTTGGATGATTTCAAAACCATGTATTAAAAACCCTTTTATCAACTCCAAAACTTGTGTTTCATATGAAAAATGGAGAGTATTGGTAATAGATATCATCAAGTAATGATTTTCATGAGTTGAAATGAGATTTGCTAAGTGGAATAGGTAAAACAAATAGTAGAAATAAGATAGGAAATTTTGAGTTGCTAGTTAACTTAAGAAATTCGTAATTTTGGAGTAATGCCATGAAAACACCCATTTTTCAACTCAAAATGAAAAGTTTTATTTAAGAAATGCAGTTTTTAAGGAATAGGCATAATAGAGCCTTAAATTTTAATGTGCTAAACAAGTTTTTCTCAAAGAAATTATTCAAAAACAAATTTTTCAAAAATTCGGATTTTGGAATGACCCCTAATTGAAAACATGTTTCCAAAGCATAAAATGGGAATTTTTATAAAAATGAAGGCCCTAAGTAATAGATATAATGAAGACTCAATTTGAACAAGGATAATTAGATTTTCTTAAGAAAAATTCCAAAAACAAATGGAAATGATCAAAGTTAGGAAACTAGTTTTCTTGAAAGTAAATAGTCATGGAGTCTTACAAATAAGAAGTTTCTTCAATTTCCTTTTAGTAAATATTGTCAAGAGCATGCATACATCAAGTTTATAACATGCCATTCATGATAGGAAATCATCAATATTGCATGTATGGTTGATCTATATTCTAGAAACATTACAAACATTCACAAAACTATTTTTTGGAATTGGAAATTTCTATGGATCAGAACTGTTCAGAATATTTCATGACCTAAAAATTTTCAAAACTTGAAAATAATATTGGGAATAGATAGATCTTTCGAAGTAGATAGAAATCGGTATATAATATGCTCAATTCCGAGTTAAAATGAGTTAGATATGACCATTTTAACTTAGGACTTTAACTTAGACGAAAATTGGCGAACTTAGTAAATAAAATTGTTAAGTTTATTAGAACTTTATAAGAAATACTCATTTCGGGTATTCCTTGTACTTAGGTGATTTGGAGGATGGATTTCCACTTCCCGAGGACTACAACAACTAGTGGATTTCTCTCCATGGCCGAGTGAGTTCATTTCTTAAATAGTTGTGCCCATGTACGTACTTGTAATCGTAGTGGCATTAGAATTAGGGAAAGATAAAATTGAGATGAGTTGTGATCTACTCTTGGTTGAATGAATGTTAAGTATATCGAGACAGGACTTATTGTAAAAATGTTGTATGAGTTAGTATAGACTTGAATTGTCTGAAATTCTTTATGATCGCTCTTAACCTACATAATTAACATGCCACGAATTATATGAATAAATTGTACATGCTTATCACGTAGTGAGTCACATTGCATTAGCTAATATACCTTTGGTGGGACAAAAGTATATTAGCGGAGGCGAGGGGGCCTGTGATAACATTAAGATGCAGATCGCTTAAGTTAATGGAAGTGGTGTAGGCACTTGAATCAACTACATAAAACGACAGATGTTGTAAAACTAAGAGAAGGAGATCGGGATTATGGTTGCATGACTTATGGACCATCCCACTTAAGATTGGAATAGTGGTTGCATGACTTATGGATCACCCCAACCCCGAATGGAGGGCGTAAATCCATTCACATATGACTCTTGGTCATATGTTTGTATGCTCATTTGCTTGTGCATTTCATATAGTTGTTAATAACTTGTCTGTTATATACTGTTGTTGAGTATTAAATATTTGGAAATGAATCTCACTAAGCCTGTTAGCTTATACCCCTATAGTGCTCGTTATAGTGTTACCATTTTTGGGTTGTTTTGAGAGAACGCTTATAATAGGTTTATCTTTTGAATTAAGGAGCTTTTGAAGAAGTTGGGACCTAGTTATAGGCGTGAACTTCTAGGAAAATCTTTTTAAGACAAACTTTAATGTTTACAAGATGGATTTAGACTGGATAGACTTCTATTATTTTGGCGGGGGTATGCCCCCTTGACTTTTGTAATGACTTAACTTATTTATCTTGTTGTGATTTCTATTCTTAATGCTATCGTATGCCTTCTTAAGCTTATTCGATTCAAAGTGTGATCCCTAAAATTGTGTAAGTACACCTTACACCCGGTATGTAAACTTATGGGATGACTAAGGTTGTCATACTTAAGTTTAAATATCGAATGTGGTGGGCTGTCGCGTTTAGGGTACCTTTGGGATGTGACAGTAACAAAACCCTCTAAGTTAAAAGTTCTTTATTTAACAATTTTCTGTAAGGAATTAAAACTTGTAAAAAGGGAAAAGTTGGAATCTAAAACCTCTAAATAGTAGTAGTGAAGTGTTTTGAGGATCGAGTAATGATGGATGTTTGTTGACTGCAAGGCACATACAGGTGAATGAAATTGAGGTTTATGTTTGTTTGACACGGGAGCGACCCTCTCGTTCATCACCACTAGTTTGGCTGGGTGACTTGGAACCTATAGCACAACTACTGCTAGCCTGAGAATTAAAACACTCATCGGAAGTGTCGTGTCAACTCAAAAGTAATAAGGGATTGTCCATTGAAGATCCAAAGGCATCACTCCATGAGTGATTTAATAATATTGGAGATGAATAAGTACAAAGTTATACTTGGGATGGTGAAATTCAATGATCAATCAAGAAAAGGAGTGGAGTTTGTGGGAGAAACCATAGTTCCAAGAAAGCTTGGGTTAAATTCTTTGAGTGATGATGGAAGATGAAAAGATAGTACCTATCTAAGGCACCATATTGGATGGCACGGCTGAGTTAAAGAAGCTAAAGACCAACTACAGGAACCTTAGATCATAAATTCATAAGACTAAGTGTGTCGTCATGGGGCGCATGTAAGCTCGAAAAAATTTCAGTAAATAATTCCAAAATAAACAACGAAAATAAACTCTAAAAATGACTCCAAATTAAAAACCAAACTTCAACTAGTCCTAAATCACGAGCAAATCTAGAAATTTCTTATCTTGAGAAAATGATTCCTTAAAAAAAAATAAGAACTCAACAGTCTTCAAATTCAAAACCATATGTACGACAAATTCTATATGTAACTCTGACTTGTAAAAATGGGTAATATAGACCCAAAAACAATTATTAAAAAGTAAATCACGATAACCTTCGGAAATAAAACCCAATTCAAGAATTTCGAAAATGTTAAGAGATATTAAATACTCACAAAAATAAATTTTAAAATAAATTTCTCAAACTAATGTTATGTATAAACAGAAACCTTCAGTTTCTAAATAGCAAAGATCTAAACCGAAAAACCTCGGGAACCCTAAGTAGAATACAGTAGTTTAAGTCGGCAATCTCGCGCTCTTAACCCTAGAGGCCGAGGTGTAGTTAATTGTATAAAGTAGCTCGTAGGAATATAAGGTTGCTTAAAAATATCATATTGGTAAATTTTTGACCTGTTTCGAACTCGTTCGGATACAGTTTGAAAAGCGTGTCCCGAGGCTCGAGATATCAAAAATATACCATTAATACCATTAGACTCGTATTTTCATAAGGATTTCAAAAATATCAGTTTTATTGATGATTTTCGATAACTAGAAATATCTTATTTTGCGATTATATTCGTATTCATTACTACTAGTAATTAACTAGTCTTTTGTATTATTCACTACTATTCATTACACAATTTTATTATTCTTATAAACCCTTATATTTTTAGATAAATATTTTATATATCATAGAAAATTTGTTTTTCCAAAATTTAGTTCATTTCGGGTTTTTACGGGATCAATTTCTGTTTAAGACTGATACTAAAAATAAAATAAATTAATTTAATAATTGGAAAATATTTGAAAAAATATTTTTTATTTTCATAAAAAATTTTTATAATTTTTCGAGTTTATAAATAAACATTTATAGCTCATAATTCGCGTATTTTTATCATACTGGTAACTTTTTGATAAGTCACTAAAATAAATAAATTAATTATCTTATTTTAATTATGAAAAATCTGCTACAAATGTTTGGAAGACATTTTCATATTTTTCTTGTTTTATTTTATTATTAAGAAAGTACTCTTACAAACCCACACCTTTTGTACACTTTTCATACATCACTTCTTTTCACTTTACTTTTTCTACACTTCATGTATCACTTCATGGCAGATTTTTGACTTCTTTGGTTGTTTTTGTCCTTTGATTACCCAAATTGATTAAAATAAATCTCTTCAACATTCTTTAAGAAGCAACACTTACACATTAATTTACATATTACAATTTCAGGTTAAAAACCAACTAGATTCCCTCTTTCTCTCTCTTCTAAATTCACGCCTGCTATGTGGATATATGGTGGCCATTTATTTATTTTTTTACTCATTTAATTCCTTAAAACTCCTTCTTCTCTCTCTCTCTTACACCTTCAAACCTTTACCATTCCTTACCTTTTTCTCTATTTTTTTTTCCTCTCTTTCTCTCTTCTTTTGTTCTTGTTCTTACAAGAACACTTGCTACCCCTATTCCATAAATGAGCTCCCACACATATTTCTTCAAGATCCTTTGATAAAACTATTGTCCAAAGCTTCCATAGATGATATAGGTAAAGTATAGTGAAAGTTTCATGCATCAAATGACCTTCCATAAGCTTAAAAGCTAAGGATGATGATGCCAAAATGAAACACTCCTCTTACCCATCATTATTCTCTTGTAATATTATTATTTTCTTGCTAGAAGTAGTTATATTTTGTAGATCTAGCTTTTATGTAACTTTGTTTATATTTATGTTTAGATCTATGAGTTTATAGTTTACTACATGGATTTCTTTTATATTTATATTCATAGAAAGTGTAGATCTTGGTTTTGAACTTAAACAAAAATGGTGAAATTCGTATCTAGGCAAGACCCATTTTTAAAAACCACTTTCCAAGTGTCAAAATGAAATTTTTACTTGAGATAATGAAGGCTTAATGTATATATATCATCAAGACTTCATTTTGTATGGTTCAAAGGAGATTTCCAAAGATTATTTTTTCAAAACAAAAATCTTATTTTCGGATTTAGGCCAAGGCATAGTTTAAAAACATGTTTTCCAACTCAAAAATGAAGTTTTTATTCAAGATATGGAAGGCTCTTAAGATAGGATATGCAAAGGTTAAATTTTCATAAGTTTAGATGGATTTTATCAAAAGATATATCCAAAAATAAATTTTGTAAATTCAGATCTCAATCAAGACCAATTTTGAAAACCCATTTTTCAACACCAAAATAAAGGATTTGTTTAAAAAATGAAAGGCTTATAGAATAGGTATCAATAGAAGATATTTTTGATAAGTAAATGGTAGATCTACTAATAGAGATTCTCAAAATAGGAAGAGATTACAAAGTATAAAATTTGAGTTTTACCCTAACTTTGTGAAATTCGGATGGTTTCAAGACCATGCCTTAAAAACCCTTTTATCAACTCCAAAGCTTGTGTTTTATATGAAAAATGAAGAGTTTAGGTCATAGATATCATCAAGTAATGATTTTTATAAGTTAAGATGGGATTTGCTAAGAAAAATATGTAGAACAAGGAGTAGAAATAAAGTAGGAAAATTTGAGTTGTTTGTCATTTTAAGAAATTTATAATAACGGAGTAATGGTATGAAAACCCCTATTTTTCAAACTCAAAATGAAAGTTTTATTAAAAAAATGAAGTCCTTAGTGGCTAGTTATGGTTGAGCTTTAATTTTTTAAGTATCAAATGATTTTTACTTAAAGAAATCACCACAAAAACAATTTTTACAAAATTCAGATCATGGAATGAACCATATTTAAAAACATGTTTAAAAGTATAAAATGGGAATTTTTATTGAAAAACAAAGGCCTTAAGGAATATACATAATGAAAGCTTAATTTTAGCAAGAATAAATAAATTTTCTTCTAAGATTTTTCTAAAACAAGTGGGAATTGTCAAGAATACAAGACTAGCCTTTCTAAGTTGATTTTTCATAAAGTCTTATAGGGAAAAAGTTTTCTAAAAATTTCTTTTAGTAAATATCATCAAGAACATGTACATATATATCTCATGATATATCATTTATGATGGAAACTTGTTCATGTTGCATGTATACTTGCTTTGGATAGTAGAAACTTCATGAACTTTCACAAAATCAATTTTCTAAATCGGTTTTCACTACTGATCTGAACTGATCAGATCTTTTCAAAGCTTCAAATTTTTCGAAACTTAAATATGATATTAGAATTAGATAGATCTTTCGAAGTAGATAGAAATCGATATATACTTTGCTAAATTCCGAGTTAAAATGACCAAATTATGGCCATTTTAAGTTGGAATTCCCGCTTAGGACGAGAATTACGAATTTGATAGTTTGTGTGAGATAGAATGGATTAGTTTTGAGTAGAAATACTCATTTGGGTATTTCTTCCTTTTTAGGTGACCCCGAAATCGACGATTCCCTACCACCGGATTACTTTTACTAAGAGACCGGTGATCCAATGGCCGAGTGAGTTTTCCTCTTATTTTGTTACCTTGTTTGTGCTTGTAGCTAGTTGCATTAGAATGAGGAAAAGATAAAATTATGATGAGTTGTGATATAATCTTGGTTGAATGAATGATAAGTATATCGAGGCGAGACTTGTTGTAAAATCATTGTATGAGTTAGCATAGACTTGAATTGTCTAGAATTCTCTATGATCGCTCTTAACCTACATAATTAACATGCCACGATTATATGAATAAACTGTACATATATATCATGTATTGAGTCACATTGCATTAGCTAATATACTTTTAGTGGGACAAAAGTATATTAGCAGAAGGCGAGGGGGCCTTTGTTAACATAAAGGATGTGAGATCGCTTAAGTTAACAAAAGTGGGGTAGGCACTTAAAACTAACATAATAAAACAACAGAGGTTGTATAATTAAGAGAAAGAGATCGAGATTATGGTTGCATGACTTATGAACCATCATACTCAAGATTAGAATTATGGTTCCATGGCTTATGGACCACCCCAACCCCGAACGAGGGCGTAAATCCATTCACATATGGCTACTAGAAAGTCATATGTTTGTCTGCTCATGTGTTTGTTCATGCATAGCATATGGATGAATTATTACTTGCATGTTATGCGAAATTAAGGGAACTCTCACTAAGCTTATCTTATACCACAATAGATGTTTGAATAAACAGGTTGACGAGAGAATGCTACCTGAGGACCGAGATAGTTGGAGCCGAATATGACTTCAGGATTTCGGCAGGAAGTAAGAATGCTTGAAGATATTAGCTAGGTTTTGTGAATTGCCTTATAATAGATATGTAGTGAAAGCTTTGGATGAATTGTAATTGAAGTATAGTGAATTGTATTTTCTTTACATTGTTACTTAAGTTATATCAATATAAAATGCATCACTCCGATGTATCTCCTCCATGTGTTAGACGCCTTGTACATAGTATAGAAGCCTTCACGTCACTGAAGTGGTCATTCCTAGGCTTTAATATTGTGTACGGTGGACTGCCACGTTTAGAGTACCCCTCGGGGCATGACAGCGCACCTGTCCTATTTGTAAAGAAAAAGGACGGATCTATGAGATTATGTATCGATTATCATGAGCTAAACAAGGTTACAGTCAAGAATCGATACCCCTTACTGAGGATTGATGATTTGTTTGATCATCTCCAAGGAGCATGTGTGTTTTCACGCATTGATTTGCGCTTAGGATATCATCAGCTAAGAATAAAGCCTGAGGATGTATCAAAGATGGCTTTTTGTACCTGTTATGGACATTATGAATTTCTGGTGATGTCATTTGGACTAACCAAGGCACCAGCTGCATTTATGGATTTATGAACAGGGTCTACAAGCCACTTCTAGATAAGTGTGTAATCGTCTTCATAGATGATATTTTGATATACTCCAAGAATAAGGAACAACATGAGGAACATCTTCGGATGGCGTTACAAACTTTGAGGGAAAACAAGCTATACGCCAAATTATCCAAATGTGACTTTTGGTTGGATAGAATATCTTTTCTTGGACATGTGGTAACAGGAGAAGGGATATCAGTTGACTCAGAAAAGATTAAGGCTGTAGTGGAGTGGAAACAGCCATAAACAGTTACCGAAGTAAGAAGTTTCCTAGGATTGGTTGGCTATTATTGCAAGTTTGTGAAAGATTTTTCGAAGATAGCAAAGCCACTGACTCAATTGACACAAAAGGGTGAAAAGTTTTTTGGACGGATAAAAGAGAACAAAATTTCCAAGAATTGAAACAACGGTTGGTATCGGCACCAATCTTAGTTCTGCCAGACCTAGAAAAGTCCTATACGGTGCTAAGTGACACTTCAAGGAATGGCCTTGGATGTGTGCTAATGCAAGAAGGAAAGATTATTGCCTATGCCTCTCGACAGTTAAGACCCCACGAGCAGAACTATCCTACGCATGATCTGGAATTGGCCACAGTTGTCTTTGCCTTAAAACTTTGGAGACATTATCTGTATGGGCAAAGGTATGAAGTATACATGGATCACAAAAGTCTTAAATATTTATTCACACAGAAGGAATTAAATATGAGGCAAAGAAGATGGTTGGAACTGATAAAGGACTATGATTTAGGAATAAACTACTATCAAGGGAAAGTGAATGCAGTTGCAGATGCCCTAAGTCAGAAAAGTTACGGAGAAGTAGCTGCTTTAATCACAAGTCAAAGAGATTTAATCAAAGATTTTGAGAAGCTAAGAATTGAGTTCGTAGACCAAAGTGTAGAGCTTGAAATAGCTAATCTGGCATTAGAACCAACCTTGATAGAAAGAATCAAAGAAACCGAAAGATATGATGAAATAATACAAAGGATTACAAAGGAAACTCAAGAAGGAAAATACTTGGACTTTGAAATAGATGACGAGGATGTCGTCAGAATGAAGGGCAGATTATGTGTGCCCGAAGATGGGGAATTAAAAAAAGAGATAATGTGTGAAGCGCACAACTCCGATTATACTATGCATCCTGGAGGTACCAAGATGTACCAGGACTTGAAAAGCCACTATTGGTGGAATAGCATGAAAAGGGATATAGCAGATTATGTAATGAAGTGTCCGATCTGCCAACAAGTGAAAGTAGAACACTAAAGGCCAGGAGGATTATTAAAGCCTTTACCCATCCCCGAATGGAAGTGGGATCAGATATCCATGGACTTTGTGTGTGGTTTTCCAAAGACTTCCTTGGGTTGTGACGCAGTATGGGTAATAGTGGAACGGTTAACTAAGTCAGCGCATTTCTTACCCATAAACAAGACCTATTCAATGGACAAGTTGGCTAAGATCTAAATTCGAGAGATTGTACGGTTACACAGTATACCAGCAGGAATCATCTCAGATAGGGACCTGAGGTTCATGTCCAAGTTATGGATAAGTCTACAAAAGAGTTTGGGTACAAAGTTGCACTTCAGTACGGCATACACCCTCAGACCGATGGACAGTCTGAGCAGACAATCCAAACCTTGGAAGACATGTTAAGAGCTTGTGTTTTGGAATTCAGAGGAACTGGGATAACCATATACCCTTCATCAAATTTAATTACAACAACAGCTACCACTTAACTATTCAGATGCCACCCTACAAAGCCCTATATGGACAGCATCGTAGGTCCCTTCCGTTTTGGGATGATGTGGAAAAACTTGCTATCGGTTCGGAATTGGTACAAGAAGCGGCCGATAAGGTGAGGGTGATCCAACAAAAAATGAAAGAAGCTCAAGATAGGCAAAAGAGTTGGGTGGACTTGAAAAGAAGGAAACTCGAGTTTAAAGTAAGCGACCATGTGTATCTAAAGATAAGTCCAATTAAGAGCATAAGAAGGGTATGTACACAAGAAAAGTTAAACTCGAGATATATTGGTCCGTTCGAAATCTTGGAAAGAGTTGGAGACTTAGCGTACCAGCTAACCCTACCAC
Organism: Combretum micranthum; assembly: GCA_024138025.1. NCBI lineage: Eukaryota > Viridiplantae > Streptophyta > Magnoliopsida > Myrtales > Combretaceae > Combretum > Combretum micranthum. Next base: position 42,925 of record JAMXBD010001079.1, read on the forward strand.
CAAACTTATAAGGAGTTCACAATGTGTTCCATGTGTCGGTATTAAGGAAATATGTACCTGACCCTTAAAAGATTTTGGAATTGGAACCCATTCAGCTGAAAGAGAATTTGACTTATGAAGAACATCCCATAAGGATTATGGATAAGAAAACCCAAAAGCTTCGAAGCAAAGAAATTCAGTATGTTAAGGTGTTGTGGAGAAACCATGCCTCCAAGGAAGCTACTTGGGAAGCTGAAGAGGAGATTCGGAGAAAGTATCCCGAGTTATTTGAAAGAAAAGATACATTAGTTCAGTTTTGAGGACAAAACTCTGTTTAAGGTGGGAAGGTTGTAAACCCCGATTTTATTAGTAATCAAGTAAACTTCGGAAACCGGAAACCAAAACCCTAAACCGGATTAGCATAAACCTTGTGAGAGAAACCTAGGAACCCTGGATCCGGCTTTCCTTCGGTTTTAAATTAAAAGAACTTTTATAAAATAATTTAATGTGGAATATTGTTTTAAAGTATATTTCAAACTATAAAAAGTTCTAATTTCAAAAAATTTTCTATTCCGGGCCTTCCCGAGATCCATTACAAAAAAGCGAGCCTCGATATTAGAAATTCAGAAAAATATTCTAGAATACTCTTTAGAACCGAAATTTAATAAGGATTTCAAAAATATAAGTTTTATAATTTTTCGGGTTATAAAAATTATAGATATAGCCTTTTTCTCATATTTTCTTTACTACCGGTAAAGTAATTGTCTTGTTTACTATTCATTACTATTCACAAGTACAATCTACTACACACACAAGCCATACCCTAATCTTACATCCTTACAAACACTCAATTACATTTTCTTTTCCAATGAAAATTTGTCTCTTAACAAATTATTATATTTAATACTTTTTATTACAAAATTACAAAACAAAATTTAATTCAACTCTCTCTCTCTCTCCCCTCCCTTGTGACCGACGCACCCCCCCCCCCCACCCCCCCCCCCCTCCCCCCCCCAAATTTTGCCTCAAATTGTTTTATTTTATTTCCTTTTCATAATTGAAACAAACCCTAATTCACTTAATATAAATAATTTTTTACTTTTCTCTCCCTTCATTCACTTCATTTGTTCAAAAAAATCACAAACTCTCTCCTTATTTTTCCTCTCTTGTCGTGAGCTTTGTTCTACACACACACACACACAAGCTCATTTTCTTCATTTTCCACATGATTCAAACCTTAGGTGATGAATCCTAACCCTTTACTACCATTAAATCTTATAATGGCAAGATTATTCATGAGTATTTTCACATTAAGTCCCATAAGCACTTGCTAGGGACAAGAAAATATAACTACATGAATATCAAGCCATCACAAGAGTGGATCTTGTGTTTAAATGTGTTTTCATCAAATGATCTTCATGTTCATGCATATAACAATAGAGTAAAGTAGAGATCTTGCATAAAAATCCATGTTCATGCTTTCAAACTTCATTTCATGCATCATAAGTAGTAGATCTAGTATTTAGATACTCATAATACTTGACATTCATGATCTCATGAATATTTTGTGTTTTAATGCATTAATGCTCATAAAAGCTTTGTGTTGTATATATAAATGTTGTAGTTAGTAAATCTTTAAGTAGATAAGACAAGAAACTTGAAAAAGAAAAACTTTTGTTGAAATGTTCACATGAAAAAATTCGTATAAATTCAAAACCATGCTTTAAAAACCTTTTTATCAACTTTAAAACTTGTGTTTTATATGAAAAATGAAGGGTATAGATAATAGATATCATTAAGTGATGATTTTTATAAGTTGGAATAAGATTTGATAAGAGGAATATGCAAAACAAAGAGTAGAAACAATATAGGAAATTTTGAGTTACTACTCAATGTAGGAAATTCGTAATTTTTTATTATTGCCATAAAAAACACCTATTTTCCAAGCTCAAAATGAAAGTTTTATTTAATAAATGAAGTCCTTAAGGGATAGATATAATAAAGCCTTAAATTTTAATACATTAAACAAGTTTTTCTTAAATAAAACATTCAAAAACTAAATTTTTAAAAATTCGGATTTTGGAATAGATCTTACATGAAAACATGTTTACAAAGTATGAAATGGGAATTTTTATGTAGAAATGAAGGTCTTAAGTAATAACTATTATGAAGACTCAATTCTAACAAAGATAACTAGAAATTCCTAAGAAATAATCCCAAAACACAAGTGAGTTATCAAAGTTAGAAAACTAGTTTTCTTAAAAGTAATTATTCATGAAGTCTTGCAAAATGAAGAGTTCAAAAAATTTTCTTTTAGTAAACATCATGAAGATCATGTATACATTAAACTCATAGCATGCCATTCATGATAGGAAATCATTAATATTGCATATATAATTGATTTATAAAGTATAAAAATTTCAAACATTGGCAAAACTATTTTCGGAATTGGAAAATCGTTACTAATCAGAACTGATCCTACTGTTTTTCTACCCAAACATTTTCAAAACTTGAAAATAATATTAGAATTAGATAGATCTTTTGAAGTAGATAGAAATCAATATATAATTTGCGAAATTCCGAGTTAAAATGACCATGTTATAGCCGTTTTAAGTCGCGACTTCCAAATGACGAGAATTACGAATTTATTAAGTTTTGATATATATTTGGATTAGTTAAGTGATGAAATACTTATCAGGGTATTTCTTTGTTTTTAGGTGACTCCGAATTCGACGATTCTTTACCATCGGACTATTATTACTAAAAGACCGGTGATCCATGGCCGAGTGAGTACCATTTCCAATTTCAATTATTGTATGTGGTTGTAACGATAGTTGCACTAGATATTTGGTAAAGATAAAAATGGATATGCATGATGGGGATGAATGGGAATTTTATGGTTGTCGTTGATATGAGAAATGGAATATAAGAATATCAAAGTCGAGTGATTAACTATTGCTTGTGTAGATGATTTGGGATTAACTGTTTGCGATTATTGATTGATCACTTAAAGAATTGGTATAATTGAATATTCGGGATTGAAAATAAATATGGACTCATTCATATCATAATGGGGATGGAGCATTAGCATTGGTTGGTTTTCCGTGATCCTAAACGCTGTAAAAGTTGGTTAATCGTGATCCATAAACGAATTAATGAGTTCATTAATCGTGATCCATTAACGAATTTATAAGTTGGTTGACCGTGATCCTAAACGGCATATTGAGTAGTACCACAGTATTCATTAATCCACTAACCCAGAACGGAGGGCGCAAGTCCATCCATATATGATTTCCGGCTGGTCATATGTTTGATGATTTCATATGTTTGATGCATATCACTTGTCTGATTAATCACTTGTTTGATTGATGTGTTATAATTGTGATCTTGGAAATTCTCACTCAATAAGCTAGTATAGCTTACGTCCCTACAGTTTTTATTTATTGCAGCACGAATTCATATGGCTTAGACTGAGACAAGCTATAGCTCAAGTACAGGAGCTAGGTGTTTCCTCTAGAAGTTGTATTCAAATTTGTTTAGACTGTCGTAAGAAACAAAAAAACTCTGGATGACTGTAATAGATCTCTAATTAATATTTTTTTGCAGGGGAATGTCCCTTAGATTTTGTAACTAATTACATGTGTTCTGATTTATTTTCTAATGCTATTGAATGCCAAATTAAACTCTTTAACTCCATCGGTTCAAGTATTCTATTGTCGTAAAGGGATGCCTTACATCTATTCAAGTCTCCCAAAGGACTTGGGTAGTGATTCGTGAGTCTTATATATATGGCATGTGGCGGACTGTTACGTTTAGGGTACCCCTTAGGGCATGACAACAGCTCCTCCAAAAGATCTCGTCAAAACATTCCTCCTCTGTGGACATTCATTGGTGAAATGCCCTACTTGCTTGCAAACATAGCAAGTATTGTTGGCCTTCTTCGGACATTTCGACATCTTATGGTTTGTGTCTTCATAGAAGAAACACTTCCCAAACAACTGTGGACACTTCTTGGTGTAGTGTGCCCCATTGCACTTCCAACAATTGATGTTTTTAGGTATGGACCTCCCACTGTTGATATTACTCCTATAATTGTTGGAGAACTTGAATCTCTTTTGTGGGCTCGTCGAACTGAATCCACTATAAAACTTTCTCCCGAAGATCGGGGCTTTTCTTTCTTCTATTCTTCCCTTCCTTTTCTTAGCTCCTTCTACAGTTCGAGCTCTTTTTACCAATTCTCGGTAACTTCTGAGGTCAAATTCTTCCAATCTCTCTCTTAGGTCTTCGTCCAATCCTCCTAGGAAGACTTGTCTTTTCAATTCCTCGCTGTACTTGTGGAGTTGGGGGCATACTGCAGCAATCTACTAAACTCAGTCTCGTAATACTTGATAGTCCTACCTTTCCGAGCAATATGTAAGAAATCCATACTATACCTCACTCGTAAGCTCCCTAGGAAATAATTTTCCAAGAACTTATATTTGAACATTTCCTAAGTGATTGAGGTCATTAGCACTCTTCTCTTTGATTCCTATCATAATCTAGCATTTAGGCGAAGCATGTATGTCCCATAGTTGAGTTGCAGGTGATGCGAGACCTCGTATGCATCAAAAGACCTTTTAATATGAGCAAGCAAGTCCTCATCCTCATCTAGTTATGGAAAGCTCCTTCAAAATAACGGTTGCTTTTGATAAAATCAGGCAACGAGCTCTTGTATGTCCTTAGCGGTGGGGTTGGAGGTAGCGATGCATTTTGGGAGTGCATGCTCCTTTGTATAGATGCTTCAGCTAACACTTGTTGTTGCGGCGGAGTTGGTATAGGCATTGGTGCTGGTGCAGGTTCAGGTACTGGTGCAGGTGCAGGCAGGTTCTGCCTAATTGCTTTTAGCACTTGGGTTAGATGCCCTAGTGTAGCGTGCAAGTCTACTTATGGTGCAGCAGCTGCTTGTGTAACAGGCTGTTCTACTTCAATTTTCAATTGGTTGGAAGCACTTTGCTCCGCCCTACGTCCTCTTCTACCTCGGCTATTTTAAATTTTACTAAGTTAGGTTTATTATTTTGATATCTTAGTTAAATCTTTGACGGAAATTTTGCAGAAATTATGAAAACTTACTTGCATAAGTAACTACTGAAATAAGAAATAAAATTTGAATCAAAGTAAATTTTGAGATCATAAATAAAGCATAAATTCATTAGAAAATTAAGACAGCGGATGATGCAAAACCCTTATATGGAAATAACAACAAGGTTAATAACAACAATCACAAAGAAAAACAACAAAACATCCTTCTAAAAACATAATGATAGACTAAGATCGTTGTTCTAGTCTTTGAATACAAAATCTTATATGGACTAAAGGGATATGATAGGTTTCTTTCCTCCAACCTTCATTCTTCAGGTGCGTCACCAGGGTTCTACTGGATGATCGTGGGTTTCTTTTCCTCATGAACTGTTGAAAATATTTCTTCCTCTTTCTGGCTACTTCCCTTGACCTTTCATGTATGTTAGCTAGTCCGGCTTCAGCCAGATTCGGTACTATATCATGAATAGTCTTCCAGGTAACATCCTCTTCAACTACCCTACCATCATCTTCATTCATAGATGGTTGTGTACCATCCACATCCATGGTTGGGTTTCCCTCTTGTCTTCTCCGCGTCTGCTGTTCTTCTAGATAGCAAATGATTCCTACTGGGTCTTTGCTATTCCAGGGTTCATCATCTCCAAGAGCTGTCACGCCCCATAGGGTATCCTAAACGTAATAGCCCGCCACATGCTATAAAAGACTCTCGAATTTCCATCCGAGCCTTTCGGGAGTCTTGTATAGATGTAAAGCGTCCCTTTACGACAATAGAATACTCAATCAATGAGTTAAGAAGTTTAATGTGGCATTCATTAGCCATAGATAATAAACCAAAACACGTTATATACTTTACAAAATCTAAGGGGCATTCCCCCGCAAAATGATATCAAGTCCATTACAGTCATCCAGAGTCCTTTAGTTTCCAACAGAAGTCTAAACAAAAGCGAAGTAAACTTCTATGGGAAACTCCTATCTCCGGTACCTAAGCTGTGGCTTGCCTCGACCTAAGCCAAATGAACTCGTGCTGCAACAAATAAAAGCTATGGGGGCGTAAGCTAACTAGCTTAGTGAGTAAGAACTTCCATATCACAATTAATACAATTTATTCAAACAAGTGATTATTCACGCAAATGTATGCATCAGACAAGTGAGTTCAACAAACATATGACCAACCGGAAATCATATGTGGATGGACTTACGCCCTCCATCCCGGGTTAGCAGATTAACGAATCCTGCGGTACGACGCCGTTTAAGCTCACGGTCAACTGAACAATAATTCGTTTTATGGATCACGATTAACCAACAATTTCGTTTTATAGATCACGATTAATCAACATATTCGTTTTATGGATCACGAAAAACCAACCAATGCTAATGCTCCATCCCTGTCGTGATATGAATGAGTCCAATTACAATTGAAGTCAAATATATATTAATTCAATTCTTTTAGGTGACCAATAATTATCCGCAAACAATCCATATAAAATGCTAGCTAATCAATCAATAGTTTAACACCCGGTTTCGATATTTCTTAAGTTCCATTTCACACATCAACAGCAGACAAATATATAATTCCCATATACCCTATCATACATATCTATTTTTATCTTTGTCTACACCACTAGTGCCACTAATCAGTACAATCACAAACATTAATTGAGAGTGGAAGTAGTACTCACTCGGCCATTGGACGCCGGTCTTTTTAGTAGTAATAGTCGGGAGGTAGGGTGTCGTCTTGCTCGGGATCACCTACCAAATAAGAATAATCCTAATAAGAATCTCATCATTTAACTATTCCAAGCTATGCATCTAAACTAGATGAATTCGGAATTCGCGCTATTTGCTGAAATTCCAACTTAAAACGGCCATAACTTGGTCATTTTAACTCGGAATTTCGCAAATTTTATATCGATCTCTACCTACTTCGAAAGATATATCTATTTGTAATATTATTTTCAAGTTTTGAAGATACTAGGGTCACGGAACAGTAGGAACAGATCTGTTCCGTAACTTCTCCAATTCCGAAAAATTGTTTTGTATTTGATGAAAAATGTTCCTAGTTGATGATTCATACATAAATGGTATATGAATGAATTCCTAATATGAATATCATGTAATGAACTCAATATATGCATGGTTTTGATGATCTTTGATGATGGACTCTTATGAATTCCTAATTATTACGAAATTCCTTAATGATCCCTTATAAAAAGTTATTATTACCAACCTTACATCCCCTAGGGTCTCTATGATTTTATTCTTGGAAATTTACTTACCATTTAAATGAAAATGAGTTCCCAACATCCATATTAATCATGACCTTCATTTATGCATAAAAATCACATTTTTCATTGAGTAAATATGTTTTTGAACAAGCTACTTATAAAAATCTGAATTTTGTAAATTTCATTTTCTTGCATTTTCTTTATGAGAAAACTTGTTTAATGCATCAACAATTGAAGCTCCAATATATCTATCATCTAAAGACTTCATTTAACTCATAAAACATCCACTTTAGACTTAAATACTAGGTGTTCATATAGGCATGATTCTAAATTACGAATTTGACTATAAATCCATATGTCAATATTTTTCATTCTAACTCCACTACTTGTTTTATATTTTCCTCATGCCTAAACTCATCTAAACTTATGAAAATCATTCCTTTAAGATACCTATTGCACATATCCTTCATTTTTCATGTGAAATATGAGTTTCAAAATGGTTTTGGTGGTTTTTAAAGTAGGGTTTTAAATTCATCCGAATTTCCAACAAATCATTTCTAACAAAACCTTTTCTTTTTCAATTTTCTTGCCTTCTATACATGAAGATCTACTAGCTTAACATATCTATACATGAGCAAGGCTACATTTTTACGATCATCAATGCATGGAAATCAAATAACTATATGAACATACATGTAGATGAAGATGTGGATGTCTAAACATTAGATCTACTAAATATAATGCATGAATCATAAGCTTCATGGCATGAACATCAATATATATGCAAGATCTCTACTTTACATGCATGAATAAGAAATATCTTAACAAAAACTCATTTAAACACTAGATCCATGTCTTGTGATGGCATGATATTCTTGTCAAGTGTTTTCATGTCTCTAGCATATGCTCATTGGGATTAAATGGGAAAACACACAAAAATAGCTTTGCCATTACAAGGTTTAGGAAGAACAAGGCTTAAAATCTACATACCAATGGAGATCAAGGTAAGAAATGAAGAGATTTGAGTTGAATGTGTGAGAGTAAGAAGGGGGGCTCACGGCAACTATAGGAGGAAAAGAGAGAGTTTTTCTCTTTGAAAAAATAATTGAACAAGTGAAAATGAAGAGAGAGAATGAACATTAGCTTTATATATTAAGTGGATTAGGGTTTTAGTTGAATAAAATTGAGTAAAATAAAACAATGAGAGGGAAAAATAGGGGGGGGGGGGGGGGGGGGGGGGGGTGTTGGGCGCCGGCCATGAGGGAAGGGTTATGTGTGTGTGTGTTTGAAATTTGATAATTTGTTTTATGTAATTAAATGTAATAATTAGATAGGAAACAAAAATTCTTGGAAATGAAAATTGAAATGAGTAGTTATAAGGATGTAAGAGTAGGGTATGGGTAGTGTGCAGTGTAGGTTGTACTTGTGAATAGTAGACAAGACATCTACTTTACCGGTTGTAACGAAAACACGGGAAAAGGCTATAACTGTAATTTTTATAGCCCGAAAAATTATAAAATTGATATTTTTGGAATCCTTATAAAATTACGGTTCTAATGAATATTCCAGAATATTTTTCTGAGTTTGGGTCCCGGGGCACGCTTTTCCGTAATTGGGCTCGGGAAGGCCAGGAATTCAAAAATTTTCGAATTTAAAAGTTTCAAAGGTCTAGAATATACTTTAGAATGATAATTCATATTCATTTACTTTATAAAACTTCTTTTATTATGAAACCGAAGGAAAGCCGGATTTAGGGTTCCTAAGCTCCTCTCACTAGACTTAAACTGAACTGGATTAGGGTTTCGCTTTTCAACTCCCGGGGTTTTCTTAACTACTGAGAATACCAGGGTTTACAAGAGCAGTCTGGTTTTCCTGCTTCTTATTCTGGTTCTTCTTCTTGGCCCTCGTCCGGATCATCCTCTGATTCTTCCTCAGACTCTTCACTTGCTTCTCTCATCTCCTCTTCTCTTATCACATTACCATCCCTACTTAAATGTAAAACTTCATTCTTTCTTAGCTAAACTCCTGTGAAGATTGGTGGCTCAATGGATACTTCAGTCGGTGGTCGTAAGACTTCCTGGTAAACTTCGTGCCAATGGAAAGCATTGCTGATATCAGCTCTAATCCATTCCAAGTGATCAATCAAGTTATCGTGTGCGTATACGAACACTAGTCCAATCGGTTTCCAAGTTTGAAAGTCTGGGAAGGTTTGGTTTCCTTCATCCCTAGGATAAATGCCACCTCCCTCAGCATGGGTCGGTCTCCGGCTATTGCTGCAATTCATTGTACGGCATAGATCATTGTCAGCTCAGACCATTTCTTTCCTAAGGGACAGTTATGGATGGTCTCCACTACTCCTTTCCATTATGTAGTAATTAATCCTTTCTTCCAAATCAGAAACATTTCTCGAATGGTATTAGGTAGTCCAGCCAAAGCAAACTCTTCACACAACACCCTAAGTCTTAGACGGTAATTCTCCAAGGCTTTAAAGGGTCCTTTTCTGAAATTTTTAGCCTATAGATGGGCCTCGTCTAAGGTAATCTATGCAAAAGAGAGAGAAGTCTAAAAACTTACTCTACCCAATCTTATCTAGATTTTTCTTATTTCTATTCTAATTTGTTCCTTTTTATTTCTATTCTAATTTTTTAATGAGAAAAATTAAAAATGTGTGTGGGTAAGCATCTGTGTCAACCATAATATAAATGAGAAAAATTAAAATTTATGGTCGTATGGGCCTGAAACACCTAACCCCGAATGGAGGGCCCAAATCCATTTAACATAAGACTTCCGAATGGTCTAATGTATTGTATGCTTACGTGTTTGTGCATTTCATATGATTGTTAATATAACTTGTCTGTTATATATTGCTTGTTGAGCATTTAATTTTGGAAGTGAAACTCACTAAGCTCGTAAGCTTATACCCCCATAGTTTCCTGTTGCAGATGAATATTTATGGCTATCTCTGAGAGGCCACTTTCCTCAGGTACAGCTTTTGGAACTTAAGGAGCTTTTTGAAGAAGTTAGAAACCTAGATATAGGCATAGACTTTTAGTTGAATCTCTATAATCGATATATATGATGGTTATTGTAAGAGACTTTTGACAACTTAAGAACTCTTGATATTTTGTCGGGGGTATGCCCCTTAGATTATGTAATAGTTTAAATTTGGATACAACTATTATGATTTACATTCTTATTGCTATGTATGCCTCCTTAAGCTATTTCGGTTCAAAGTATGGTTCCCTATATATTGAACATAAGCCTTGCACCCGGTGTTTAAACTCATGGAGTGACTAAGGTTATCATACTTGAGTTTAGATATCGAGTGCAGCAGACTGTCGCGTTTAGGGTACCCTTTAAGGCATGACAGTTATCGTACTAGGCTTCGCAACTCACTTTTTAAAATTTCAGGTATAGGTGATGAAGACATTGTATATGATCTTTCAGGTTATGACTGATCTTTGATAAGGGAGATGGTGATAGTGGACCTGACTACCTAGCTAAAAGTTAGATTTTTATTATTTTTTAAGAACAATTATTAGATCAATTATTGTTGGCAAACTAAGTTGTAAATGAAGGTTTTTCTCTTGTAGACAATTTCTGTTGTTATGTTAGATTGTTGGCTTATGGATATGCCAACTAGGATGTTTATTTGATTAAACAGGAATGTTATGAAGTTACTTATGTTTTCAGATTATATAGGTTGTATTGAGTATCCTATGAGATATCTTATATATGTGTTTGCAGGTGATAATTGATAATTTGTGGATATTAGAGCCTTAGCGTGTTCTATTTCAAGAGAGGACACGTGGCAGGTTGTAATGCCTTATTTTAGGGCATTATAGCTTATTTGGTATCAAAGCTTTAGGTTTGAATCTTTTAAATTTAAGAAACTGACTCCTTAGGACGGTGAGCTTTGGCGAGTGGGGTAGAATAGGCTTGTTGTTTAGTTAAGTTGTTGTTGTCTGATAGAGTTTGAGTTTTGATCTTAAGTTTGATATCTTATCTTATCTTGGTGTGTTCTGTTGATGTCAGAATGCCTCCTATAAGAAGAACAGCTGATGTAGGATCCTCTAGAGTGGGAGAGGAGGAAGTGGACAATAAGCAAGAGGAACAACAGAATTAGAATGAGAATTTACCACTACCACCACCTGTAGGACAGTAGGTTCCAGTTGATGATGCATAGCTTATGCAAGCTGTGAATGCTTTGTTGGGAGTGATTGGTCAACAATAGTAGGATATGAGGAGGGACATGCAAATGGTCCAAGCGAATGCTGAAGCTTAGAGACAAGATACACAAAGGTTGAATGGGAATGGAGGTAATAAGGCTAGACATGATGTTCTTAGCCTGAACAAATTTGTGGATCTGGTGCCTAAGTTTAAGCTAGTACTAGGAAAACCCTTAGGGCATAGTTATGGATGGAGAAAGTCGAGAAGACTTTTTTTCTGCTTTAGACATTCTAGAAAACAAAAGGGTTGAATATGCCTCTTATCTATTGACTAGAAGAGCCAATAACTGATAGTTGAGCACGAAAAGACACATGGTAGGAGTGGTGACGTGCCAAGATTTTCAACAGGCTTTCTTTAGAGATTTCTTCCCAGATAGTGTCAAATAGAGAATGCTCTAAGAATATTATACTCTACAACAAGGGAAATTGTCAGTAGATGAATATGAGGTTGAACTACACAGACTGATGAGGTTTCTACCTGATGCGTTGAAGGAGAGTGAGGAAGCCAAAGTTAGCAGGTTCATTACTAGATTGGAGCCTGAGATCCAGTATCAAGTCAATTTGATGGATTTGAGCAACTATTTAGCAGTTGTGAATAAGGCCAAGACAGTAGAATAGGGCCTGAGTAGGATTAAGAGCAGAGAGCCTCAAAGAAATCAGATCTTCTTGGGCAAGAGACCAGCAACTAGTCTTTTAGCACAAGACAAAGACAAGAGGCCTGTTACTCAGAATTTCAAGTTAGTAGTGCAAAATTTTGACAAGAGGTGCTCTAGATGCCTTAGGCCACATGACTTGAAGGATTGTAAGTGGGTAGAAAATTTTTGCTTTTCTTGTGGGAAGATTAGACACAAGAGCAGTGTTTGTACAGATAGAGTCATTCCACAGGTTTTCTACTTTAAGTGTGGACAGAGAGAACATCAAGCAGTGGGTTGCAAAGGAAGGCAGTTTGGCAAAGTTTATTCTAGCCAGGGACAGCAAGCACCAGTAAAGGTATACGCCCTTCAGCATAGTGAGACATCCAGTGTGGACACTATTGCGGGTATGTTTCCTATACTTCAGCATAATGCATTTGTATTGTTCGATACTGGTACTAGATTTTCTTGTGTTTCTAAATCGTTTGTGGATGTATGTGGTTTATCTGTTGAGCACATGTTTGATTATGTATCTGTTAGTATACCTTTGGGATGTGGATCTGTGTTGGATTAAGTATGTAAGGATGTGGATATTGAGATAGAGGATAGGAATCTACCTATAGATTTGATTGTTTTTAGACATGTTAGATTTTGATTTGATTTTGGGAGTTGATTGATTGGCAAAGCACCATGTGGTGATAGATTGCCACAATTTAGTTGTGGAATTCAATTTACCTAATGGAGACCAGTTTGCTTATAAGCTGGTATTGCAGTGACCTCCAGTTCTACCTACCTATGAATTGTGGGATAGATCAGTTTTGGCTTGTATGGTGAAAGAGGATGAGCATGAATTAGTTTTGTCTAATATACCTGTAGTATGTGAGTTTCCAGAAGTTTTTCCAGAGGATTTGTTTGGATTACCGCCTATAAGAGAAGTGAAGTTCGAAATTGATTTGATACCTGGTACTACACTGATATCAAAGACTCCTTATAGAATGGCCCTTACAGAACTAACAGAATTTAAAGTGCAGTTAAACGATCCATTGAAGAAGAAATTCATTAGACCCAGGGTGAATCCAGTTCTGTTTGTTAAAAAGAAAGATGACAGCATGAGATTATGTATCGACTACAGAGAATTGAATCAGGTGACAGTGAAGAACAAGTATCCGTTGCCAAGAATTGATGATCTGTTTGATCAGTTGGCAGGAGCTTCAGTATTTTGAAAGATAGATTTGAGATCTAGATATCATCAGTTGAGAGCAAAAGCCGAAGATATTTAGAAGACTGCTTTCAAGACAAGGTATGGACATTACGAGTTCGTGGTCATGCCTTTTGGACTTACCAACGCACCAGCAGTGTTTTATGAACTTGATGAATAGGGTTTTCAGAGAGTATCTTCATATGTTTGTTGTGGTATTCATTAATGATGTGTTAGTGTACTCAAGGAATAAAGAGGGGCATGAAGAACATTTGAGGTTGGTAAACAGATTGAAGGAGGAGAAGTTATATGCTAAATTCTCCGAATGTGAATTCTGGTTGGGACAAGTATCTTTCTTAGGACATGTAGTAAATGGTAGTAGGATATTAGTTGATCATGAGAAAGTCAAAGCAGTGGTTGAATGGCCAAGACATAAGACTGTATCAGAGGTCAAAAGTTTTTTGGGAATAGCAGGGTACTACAAGCGATTTGTAGAAGATTTTTCTAAGATTGCCAGTCTGTTGACCAGGTTGACACAGAAGGGAGTAAAGTATGAGTGGAGTGACAAGTATGAAACTAGTTTTCAGTTATTAAAAGACAAGTTAGTGTCAGCTCCAGTGCTAGCCTTACCTATAAGCGGTGAGGAATATGCAATATACAGTGATGCCTCTATTCAGGGATTAGGATGTGTACTGATGAAGGGAGGCAGGGTAATTGCATTTGCTTCCAGACAATTGAAGTCCTATGAGAGGAATTATCTTACTCATGATCTAGAACTAGCAGCGGTTGTACAGTCATTGAAATTATGGAGACACTACCTATATGGGGAAAGGCGCAAAGTATATACTGACCACAAAAGTTTAAAGTATATCTTCACACAAAGAGAGTTAAATATGAGACAGCGAAGATGGTTAGAGATGATAAAGGACTATGACGTTGATATCCAATATCATCCAAGAAAGGCAAATGTTGTGGATGATGCTTTGAGTAGAAAGAGAGTAGAAAATCTCGTAGACTTGATTACGAATGAATGGTGTTTGCTTAATGATATAAGGAAGTTTGAGTTGGATATAGTCACAAGACAAGTAAGTGAATGTTTGGCTAATATGAGAATTCAGACTACTCTTGTGGATAGAATCAAGACAGCCCAGACAGATGATTAGAGTATCTTGGATATAAAGAAAAGAATGGATATAGGCTGAACGCCAAAGTTTTATTTAGATGATGACGATATTGTTAAATACAAAGGGAGATTATGTGTGCCAGTTCGAGGAGACCTTAAAAAGGAATTGTTAAAGGAAGCACATTACTCTAGTTACTCCATTCATCCTGGAGGAAACAAAATGTATCAGGACTTGAAGAAGCTATACTGGTGGAATAATATGAAAAAGGAGATAGCATAATATGTATCCAAGTGCCATATATGTCAGATGATAAATATTGAACATAAGATACTCGCAGGTGAGTTAAAACCATTGCCTATACCACAATGGAAGTGGGAACATATTACTATGGACTTTGTTTCCGCTTTACCTAAGACAAGAGATAAGTTTGATTCAATTTGGGTCATTATGGATCGTCTTACAAAAGTAGCTCACTTTATACCTATTAAGGTCGGGCATAAGTTAGAGCGTTTGGCACAATTGTACATTAAGGAGATTGTAAGACTGCATGGAGTGCCGGTAACTATCGTATCAGATAGGGATACCAAATTTGTGGGGAGATTTTAGAAAAGTCTACGTCAAGCTTTAGGTACAAAGGTTGTCTTCAGTACAGTTTATCATCCACAAACAGATGGGTAATCAGAAAGAACCATCTAAACACTAGAAGATATGTTGAAGGCATACGTGTTGGATTTCAAAGGATGTTGGGATGAGCATTTGCCATTAGTGGAATTTGCTTATAACAACAATTATCAAGCGTCGATTGGCATGCCTCCGTATGAAGCGCTTTATGGTAGGAAATATAGATCGCCTATTCATTGGGATGAAGTGAGGGATAGACAGTTATTGGGACCAGAATTGGTTCATGATGCAATTGACAAGATCAGTTTGATTAGATAAAGACTATAAGCTGCTTAGAGTTGACAAAAAACCTATGTAGATAAACGAAGAAGATCCTTGGAATTTCAAGTGGGTAAGCATGTTTTGCTAAAGATATCACCAACAAAGGGAGTTGTCAGATTTAGATTGAGAGGGAAGTTGAATCCTCGATATGTGGGACCATATGAGATCCTAGAGAGAATAGGCGACATGGCTTACAGATTGGCTTTACCGCCTGATTTGGAGGGAGTACATAATGTGTTCCACATATCCATGCTTAGGAAATATGTCAGAGATCCATATGAGATATAATAGCTCTTGAAATACAGCCTAATCTTAAAATAGTTGAAAAGCCGGTGAAGATTGTGGATACTAAAGAAAATACTTTGAGAAGCAAAGTGATCAGATATGTAAGAGTACAATGGACGGATCAAATCAAGCGTGAAGCCACCTGGGAGTTGGAGGAGGACATGAGATCCAGATACCCGAGCTTTTCCTTTAGTCTAGGTAAATTTCAAGGACGAAAGTTCTTTTAAGGAGGAAACAGATGTAACACATAGAAAAATAAGATAAAATGAAGACAAATAGGTCACGATATATATATAAGCTTACATCAAAGCCACAAAACAAGTTAAGTTTGGTTAATTTTGTTTTGGGAAAGAATTGTGAAAATTTGGAACTTCTGCAATTTTTGATAGATGCAACGTCGGCATTTAGAAAGGGAACGCCGTCAGCATAGAAGCAATGTAGGTTGTGTACAGTATCAAATTCTTTAACGCGGAGTGAACGTGGTGTGTATGTGTGTGTTTTTGCCTGTGTTGAAGTTGGATCAGAAGTGTTATTGTTTAACGCCAGAGTCGAACGTCGCTGGTGTTGAGTTAGGTTTTACCAGCATTTGATGTTTGGAACGATGTGAAGGATTTTGTTGCATGACGAACGCTGTCTCCTAGGGATTCTACACCGCCAGCATAGGAATTAAATTTGTCAGCATATGTGTAAATCCTATAAATAGACGCATTCATTCGAAGGTTTTTCCATAGAAGTTATTTCATCCTTTTTCCTTCGTGAGAGAGAAAAGTCTAGTTATTCTTTATGGAATCTTCATCCTAAGGCGAGTTTGATTAAAGGTGAGTGATTCTAATCCATCTACAACATGTTTTCTATGGATTTATGCATGATTTCTTAGGGTTTTATTGTGTTCTTGAAGGAAAACGTGGGAAGGATTAAGATCTCGAGTTTAATTTGTTTCGGTTAGATAAGGAGTGAGTTTTGTGATTTAACAAGTAAGTATAATGTTCTTATACAAGTTTTATGCGAATTTCATGCAAGTTATAAGGACTTTGTGGTTGTTTGCATGAAGGAAACCCTAGCTTTGGTTGGAATATGAATTTATGGGTGTGAGTCGAGTTTTGGTGATCCAAATTAGTAAATTTCGTCTTTTCGTTGATAGATTTAAAAATGTGTAGTTAGATGATCTTTATATGTTCTTGTTGTCATGTAATATTAGAGTTTTGGTGAATTATTGGTATTGTGGACTTGTTGTGGGTTATGATCGAAGAAGACGGTACAAATTTTTTGAGATTCTTTATCAGGTTAGAGTTTTAGGAGATTATGATATATTAGGGTTTGTTCCTTTTATTGTGTTATATACATTGTTTATGTATATATGATGTTGACCGGAATTGGAGATTTTGGTGTTTGATTGTCAGTATTGATCGAGGAGTTGTAGAGATTCGTGTTAGTATTGTTGTTGTCGATATTGGGTTTGGTGAATTTGGATTAATATTCCTGAAATTGAAAAGGTACGACCAATCCTTGCTTGTTGTTTTTACTTGTAAGTTTAGTATTGTTGTTTTTGCTTGTAAGTTTAATATTGCTTGGCTGGTTGTGGGAACAAAACTTCATAATAAACCTAATCTATTTGGCTTAATAATTGTCTACTTGGTTGTGCTTGGCTTTGACAGTAAAGACCTAGCAGACAGTGATACTGGTGATGTACCCTGATGATCTTAGTGTGAGGTTGCCCCGAGTGGACTCGTGCCTTGATATGATCTGGTAGAACTAAGGAGAAATCAGGGATGTTTGAGGAGTACCTAGTCATCCATATATTTATATAATTACCTTATTTTCAAAGAGTTTGTTGTTTTTCAAGAGGAGTTTGAGTTACTTTGAGTTCGGGACTAGAGTATATATAGTTCTGAACTGTGTTGATTTGCAGAATATAAAAAAAAAATAATAATAACAAACTGATTGCTTACATTAGACTTAGTGCATTTGACATATATATATATATATATATCTGTTGCGTGTGCATTTGCATTTTTTTTAATGATTGGAGTTATCGTACTGGGCTTCGCAGCTCACTTAAAATTTTAGGTATAGGTGATGAAGACATTGTATCTGATCTTTCGGGTTATGATATGATCTTTGATCAGGGGGATGAGGATAGTGGACATGACTACCCAGCTGAAAGTTAGATTTTTATTATTATGTTTTATGAACAATTATTAGATCAATTGTTGTTGGAAGACTAAGTTGTAAATGAAGGTTTTTCTCTTGCAAACAATTTCTATTGTTATGTTGGATTATTGGCTTATAGATACGCCAACTAGGATGTTTGTTTGATTAAACAAGACTGTTATGAAGTTACTTGTGTTTTTCAGATTATACAAGTTGTATTGAGTATCCTATAAGATATCCTATGTGTGTGTTTACAGGTGATAATTGATAATTTGTGGATATTAGAGCCTTAGCGTGTTCTATTTCAAGAGAAGACACGTGGTGGGTTGTAATGCCTTATTTTAGGGCGTTACATTGATGTTATGGATGCAAATGCAAGATAAACATTATGAAGATGAGGTTAGTAGTAAATATATACACAAAAATATCAATATGAACCATATAGAGCAATAATATAGCAAAATATAACAAAATAACTTAAATGAAAGGATCCACAACATTGTGATGGCAAGAATATCATGCTTAAGTGTTTCCACATCCCTTACATAAAGCTCATGGGGATTTTGGTGAAATCAAACATGTATGATCTTGCCATTACATGTTTTATTTGTGGTAGGGTCTAGATCTATTACCTTTTTAGTGTTTGGAACAAGAAAGCTTGAAAGAAAATTTGTGTGTGTATGTATGTGTGTGTAGCTAAAAGGGGGGTGGATGGGTGGGTGGGTGTGTGAGGTGTTCACGATAACAATAGGGATAAGAGAGGAGAGAAATTTTTTTTTTTTCAAAAGTTTGATTTTGGTGAAAGAGAAGGAAAGGTGTAAAGTGAAAGGCATATGGGGTTTATATAGAAAATGAAATTAGGGTTTGTGTGATTAAATAAATGAAGAAAAATAAAACAAATTGAGAAAGAACAAGGGGGATGGGCGCCAGACTTGGGGCTAAGGGAGAGAGAGAGAGATGGGTGATTTGTTTTGTGTAAAAATTCAAATTTAATTAAGTAATTTAAGTAATAAAAATATATTGGAAATGTAAATTGTAAGGAATGTGTTGTTAGGTTGTAAGGATATAAGAATAGGGTACGGGTGGTTGTACTTGGTGAATAGTGTGATTAGAAATCAAAAAAGTAGATTAGACAATTAAATTACCAGTAGTAATAAAAATATGATAAAAATGACTATAACTGTAATTTTTATAAACAAAAAATTCTTAAAATTATATTTTTGAATTCCTTATTAAATTTCAGTTCTAATGAGTCATACAAAATATTTTTCTATTTTTGAGTCCCATGACTGGTTTTCGAAAACAAATCCTGATTGGGTTCGCTACGGATGAATTTCTCTAAAATATGATCTTTTTATGTTTCGGTATATTATTTAGGACTATATTCTAAAGACAACTTATTTTTATTGTTCCAAAGTTTCATTCTCGGTATTGCCGGACTTAGGATTCCTAGGTTCCATAATAGTCGTAGGTATTCTTTTAGGGTTTCGGTTTCTAGTTACGATTTTCGAAACCGAGTTCAGTTTGCTAGGAAAACGAGGGCTTATACATGAACATATAGTTGCTTCCATAATATATAGTTTAGGAAACACACTTTATGGTCATGTTAAGTTACATGACATGGTATTAAAAATATGAAAAGAACTTTACCTAAAGATAAGATAAGAGTAGTATATATAAATGGATTTTGTGTATGAAGAAGAAGAGACCCTGAGAGTGTTTTGGGAAAGTAATGGGAAGAGTATTTAGGAGGAGAATTCGAGAGAGTTTTTGGTAGTAAATTTGTGGATAGTGAATGTGTAAATAAAGTGAAAGAGGAGGGGGGTATTTATAGGAAAATGAGGAGAGGATTTTGAGTGATTTAATTAAATTAAAATTGAGATAAAATAGAGAAAGAGAGGGGGTAGGGGTGCTGGCCAAATGGAGAGAAGAGAGGGAGAGATTTTATTTTTTGTAATTTTGTGTATTCAAAGTAATAATATGTAAGATAAATATGATAAAAGTGTATTGGAAATAAAAAAGTAGTGGTACAAGTATGGTAGTATGTAAAAGTGAATAGTGAAAAAGTAGAGATAGTATAAATAGGTAGAGTTGTGCAATGAATAGTATACAAGACATAAATATAGCAGTAGTAAGGAAAATACGCGTAAAAGTACGATATCTGATATATTTAGTTACCGAAAAATTATAAAATTGATATTTTTGAAAATCTTATATTTTTACAAGTCTAACGGTGTCAACAAAATATTTTTAATATTCTAGACCCAGTGACACGTTTTTCAAAACCAGTATCCATTCGAGTTCGAGACAGATCAGATTTTAACCAATATGATATTTTTAAACATCCTTATATAATTATGAACTATTTTACACACTTAGCTTACATCTACTCTACATAAGTTAGGAGTGCGGGATTGTCGGACTTAAATTGCTAGGTTCTACAAGG
Source organism: Combretum micranthum (assembly GCA_024138025.1). Classification (NCBI taxonomy): domain Eukaryota; kingdom Viridiplantae; phylum Streptophyta; class Magnoliopsida; order Myrtales; family Combretaceae; genus Combretum; species Combretum micranthum. Next base: position 63,212 of record JAMXBD010001079.1, read on the forward strand.
GTTTTGTTGACCATAGGATTTCTGGTTAACTTCTGGTTTCGAGTTTGAGATAACATAAAACTTAGGGGTTTACAATAGCAGTACTAGAGTAGGGAAAGATAAAATATAGAAAGTGCATACGCTTTATGAAGTTGGTTGAAATTATTCTAAGCAAATCAAGGCTTGAATTTTGCATAATCAAATTGTTGTTTTAGTATGATATTGAGGTGTCTACAAAATTCTATGATCGCCTCTAAGATATTTAATGTCATGCTAAAAGAACCTAATTAAATGAATTCATGCATATCATGAAGTGAGTCATATTACATTCATTATTATACCCTTGGTGGGACAAGGGCATAGTAGTGAGGTATGCAGGGGTCTAAAAATATGCTTTAATATTTTGGCGCAGAGGTGCCTGTATGAACTACATGTTTTTGGCAAATAGTAGCCCGAAAGAACTACAAAATCTATTATTTACGAACTTTGGTCGTATGGGCCTGGAACACCTAACTCCAAATGGAGGGCATAAATCTATTCAATATATGATTTCTAGTTAATCATGTGTATTGTTTACTCACGTGTTTATTGCATTACATATGCTTGTATAATTAACTTATTTTGAACTTTGTTTTATGAGTATATTGTTATGGGAATATTTCTCACTAAACAAGTAAGCTTACACCCCTCTATATATCTTTTGCAATTCTCCTTTTTATGGTTGAAGCCTCAGGGATACTTTTCACAGATACAGACTTTTGATTTAGGAGCTTTTGGAAGAAGTTATGGCCTAGAAGTAGACTTAGACTTCCAAAGAAAACTCTTATGTATTTTGATTATGAAAAATAGACTTTGGATCTTATGTGGTTAATTTGCTGGGGGTATGCCCCTTTGTTTTTCTAAGACTCGTATTACCTTAAACTAAGTTATGATGTTATGATTTTCATTCTTGAATGCCATTTCTATAACTCCTTAAACTACTTGTTTCAAAGAATGGTCCTCTATAATTATGAAAGTACGCCTTACATCCAGTATTGAAGTTTTTGCATGACTAAGGTAGTCATTCTTAAGCTTTAATATTGAGTATGGCGAGATGTCACTTTTAAGGTACTCTTTGGGACGAGACAGGTTCCGTTGTGGTATCAACATAAAAAAGGCTAACACTTAGTGAAGTTTCTAAACCTTCAAATAGAAAATGAGTGTTAAGACACATTTATGATAAAGTGATAATTAATGTGAGTATTATTATTATTCCTATATGTTTAGTTTCTCTTAGGCAGGTGGGTCATTGAGACGAGATTCCTACAACCACAATGAGAGGGCGTGAATCTCCATCCTGTTTGAATTCTAGGTTATCCAAGCTTGTATATGAGCATATGATTAAGAGATGCATGCATATGATTGATAATAAATTGTTTGATAATTTGCTTGATATATAATATGTTTTGATTATTCGCTAAGCCATGGTTTATACTCACATTCCTATAGCTTTTTTAGGGTTATTCTTCGACCGTGGCCTGTACGCTCTTGGAACATTGCACCGATAAGGTTTTCAAAGCTAGAAAGATTATGGGTTGTCCAAGATATTATTGTCTAGTGATGTATTAGATAATGTTTTAGATATCAATTTATGTTTTGAGACTTTATGTAATTAGATATGGATTGTAATACTATTATTCAGCTAGTTGATGTAGTGGTTTTATCTAATATAATGTGACTTATATGTATCTATGATTCTTATCAAAGCAACCAAATATCCTGTTTGTTGAAATAAATCATCTTCTAAGGTGTGACTAGTACTAGCAGGCACATATGATTCTATTTGATGTCTTCCAATTTTCTTATTTATAAACCCCTAAGGCATCAGGCAGTATCATAAGATGTATGTCACTACTAGGATACCCTTGGAGGCGTGACAACTTTGCTGATTTTCTTTTGGCTCTAAAATAGATTAGAAGCGAGTGCGGTAGATGCTAACGATTCCCAATGAATATGATCTAATATTTTCTATTCAACTTCAGTAGTGCGCTTGCCTAAATGGTAGTTGTGACCAATTTGAACAAAATATATTGGCATTTTATAAATTTTTGAAAAACTTCGTGCCTCGAGAGATTTCAACCAAGAAAGGTGATTGGTGGTCCTTAAGGGAATCACGGTTATACATAATTCTTATACTATACTATCAGGTGTGATAGCCTATATGATCCAAGCTTAGAATTGAAAACGTGATTTTTATGTTGCTATTGCCGATGATCATCGCCAACCCCTTAAGAGGCATGACCGACCCATTCCACCGCTTTGACAAAGGTGTCAACTAGCGCTGCCATCGCTAAAGGGCAGGCAATTTTCCTCTTATACTCTTCGAAAATTAGAGGATTATCATTCGTTTTTCATTGAAAAGAAGAAGAAGCAAGCGCATAATCATTTGATTCCTTTAAGGCCCTTGAAAATGACGAGAAAAATATAGAATTGAAGAAAAGTTAGGAGATTTATCAAATCTTTGTGATAGAAAAGCAGAGAGTACAACTAAAGAGAGAATGCAACTACGAAGGATGAAGTAAGGTAAATTATGATGGCTCTAAGGGTGCACACAGACTTGAGAATTGTAATTAATGGTTACTTAAATTTCTAATTACAATGCTTATCAAATCAAGATATAATAACTGCAAATGTGAAAAAGGCCTCAAAATGAGAGTAATTTTATAAGTCCTATATATTTCCTTTATTTGCACTTCTCATTTATAAATACAGGTACAATGCATAGATAAGAAAAAAAACATGTCTAGAATGCACTAAACAAGCTCTCACTGTGGACTGAACTACTTAAAAGTTTAAAAATCACATAAAGGCATAATTTATGATTAAAATCAAGTTTTACTAACCAAACCTAGTGAAAGAAGTTGAGTTTTGATCAATTTTGGTTGACTAAACTACCTTAGACTTAGATTATTGCCCATACCATTCTACGTTTTAAGTTGAATGAAAATTTAAGACATTAATATTTCCTCGACTTTTAATGATCTAACTTTGGCAGAATATTTAATTAAGTGCCTGAACTTTAAAATAAATCAATTTAATACCTAAAAAAAAATTTGTGCACCTCAATAATACTTCTGTTAAGTTCTTTTAGGTACTAAATTGATCAATTTAAAGTTTTTCAAGTACTAAATTGAACAATTTTAAAATTCAGGTATTAAATTGATCAAATTTAAAGTTTAAGTATCTATTTGTTTATTTTACGAAAAATTTCGGTATTATTTGTGACATTAACTCAAAATTACCCATATGATTAATTATGTTCCCGGATTAGGAAATTGATTATCATCAATATCAATCTTGAATTTAGTTTCAACCTAAGTATTCTATTTTAACACTTTGATAGATCAAGCTTTACAAAAGTCCATTTTCTTTTTCTTTTTTTAATCTTCTTTAAAGCCATACAACTCAACCTATTTTACCTAGATTTTAATCGTACTTTTAATTTTATATAGTTTTCTTATCATTACATTTTATGTTAATCCAAAGTTACTATTCTCCAATTTTGTTTATTAACTTACACTTTATTAATCAAATTTTATGTTACGCTATTGGATTCTAGTTTAATTACATTTTTCTAAGTAGTTGTATCTTAGCTAGGTTTATATATTGGAAAAATACATTAATTGGTTGAAAAAGTAATTAGTAACCTCAAGAGAGAACCGAAGCAAGCGCCAAAACATATGTTGGTCCCTATGAAAGGGAATCATGTTACTTAGGGATTCTACAACATTATTGCGTTTTACAGGTGAAACCTACTTTGTCTTTGGTTTTAAATGACATATCATTCTTCTCGTGTTAACTTTTTTCAACTTACTTTAGACTGAGATCTTTGTGAAAATAAATTAATATGCTAATATATATATTATATATATAGCAAAGATAGAAATAGAAAAAGATGAGAGAAAAGTAAAGACACCATAACAAAAGAGATACCTGAATTTCAGGAGAAACTCCAAAGTTTCAGTTGTTCTACAACATCTAAATAAATCAAGAAAAGTTTAAAGCACAGTCAACCGGAACTTAGGTTGTAACAATCTCATTATAGAGAAAGTTTTTTGGTCGAAAATTTTCCTTCGAATTTTTGGGTCAATATATATGTTTCTCCCTAACTGGAAAGGATGCAACATTTGACGCATTGAGCTGACATAAATTTTGGACGAAAGGACGACAGGGAAGCCTCATTAAGAATACAACTACCATGTTATTTCCATGTTTATTAAGCAAGTTGGACAAGTGATACGTGTTTGCAAAAGGATTACATTTGTCCTCTTAATAAAAGGGTCAAACATTAATTTTGCTTTTGGTGTTATATTTGCGTAACTTCTTCGCAGGTTAAACGTCAAAGAGCATGAAAAATGAAAATCATTATTAGGGAGGGGGGTGGATTACCCATTATGTTATAATGGAAATTCGAAGTAGAAAGTCTTGCTTTGTGTAAGGCCAACTGCGAGGATCAATTATTAATTATTATCATCTAATTATGTTCCTCCGATGAGTTCAAGAACCTCATAACAAGCGCATGCATGCTCAACCCCAATAATAAGAACCTAATAAGTAGGTGATATAAACAGTAGAAGTACACGTCTTCACAAAAATCCTAGCTGGCTTAAAGATTATGTGTAACAGAATTTACATACAGATGTACAGTTGCAATAACATGATATAGGAACGGATCTCAAACATATTGTATAACAAACTGTAAACAGTATACGAATCTCAAACAGATTATATAACAAACTATAAACAGCATAACAAACATCACTATAAATAAATGAAACAGGGAAAAGTATGAGTTATCCCCCTGATCATGTTAAGTCTTGTGTAAGATTGGAAAGTGGCTTCTTGAAATAGCCAAGATCACCTGCAGGCAAAACACCAACAGAGAGAGCTAGTTAGAGAGAGTGAGAGAGTTGAGATCCCTAATTGGGAAGGAGGAAAGAAGAGAGAGGCGCGAGTCTTACAAGGGGCCTGTCGAGAGAGAGAGGTGCTTTAGGGTTATAATAGGGCTGGGCTTAGTTTAGTTCGGTCCATCATATGGTGCTCTAGTTGAGTTAGTTGCTATTTCATTCTTTCATCCATGGCACCTGAGATAAGAAACACCATGTTAGAAGATAGATTTGATAAGCTGCAACAACAATTGAATTAAGATTTGGATAAAAAAAATTCCCATTAATGGATACCATTCAACAGAAGTTTGCTGCATTGTTGACAAAGAGGAATCATACGCATAATTTTCCTGTTGTTAATGAGTCATCACCTTCCATTATCGAAGGCAATGATATTTTAAAAGGCATCAAATTGGAAATTCCCAAATTCAGTGGGGAAGATGTACGTGGTTGGGTATTAAAGACTGATGAGTCTTTAATTTTCATCACATTCAAGATGAATAGTGCATCACCATTACTTCTTTTGCTTTGGAGGGAGGTGCCTTAGATTGGTATCAATGGATTTATGATAACCAGCAATTAAACTCCTGAACCAATTTCAAGAAATCCATTTCAAATCAATTTGGTCCTTCTTCATATGAGGATATTCAGGGTTAACTTTCTAAATTGACACAATCCATCACTGTTTCTGACTACCAATCTCAATTTCATCACCTTTCTAATCAAATCATTGGGTTACCAGAATCATTTTTGACATGTTGCTTCATTTCAGGTCTTAAACCTAAAATTAGGCGAGAAGTTTAAGTTGCCAAACCTATTTCTTTACTAGAAGCAATGTCTTTGGCATGCATTTATGAATCTAAGTTTGCAAACACATTCAAATCTTCACACTCCCATCCTTTTTCTAAATACATACCTTCTTCATCCTCTTCATCTATTCAATTTTCTAAACCCTCACCTAAATTTTACTCTTCTATGCTTGTCTCTACTACTACTTCTTCCAATTCTGTACCTGCAAGATCAACTATACCTATTCGAAAGTTGACTCCTGAAGAGATGGTGCAACGACAAGAAAAGGGTTTATGCTATAATTGTGATGAAAAGTACCATTGCAATCACACATGTAAATCCAAATTTTTGTTGCTAATGACCCACGAGGATGAAGACGACCAGAATGTTGATTATGAGGGCATGATAGTGGGGAATTCACATTGTGAGGACGTAGAGTCTCAGAGGATTCGAGGATGATTAGCTTACATGCTTTGGCTGGAATGTCTATCCCACAGACTTTATGCTTTTTAGGTCAAATTAACAATCATCATATTTCGATTTTAGTGGATACTAGTAGCATATGTAATTTTTTACAATCTAGAGTAGTCAAACATTTGAACTTAACTATATTCCATACCGCTTCTCTTAATGTCATGATTGTCGATGGGTCAAAGTTAGTGTGAGGGTCAATGTTTAGATGTTCCAATGACTGTTCAAGGAATTCATTTTAAAGTATTTTATGTTCTGCCCATTGAAGGGGCTAGGGTGGCTTTAGGAGTGCAATGGCTTAAGCAGTTGAGTCCTGTTACCATTGATTATAACTCCTTAACATTGACATTTGATAACATGGGTACTAAGTGTCTCTATATGGTAAACATGCGTCGCCAAAAATAGTCACTACTCATCAACTACGGAGAATGTTCCATAGGAATGCAATAGCATATTGTTTTTCATTGGAAGCTCAGAAGGTAGATTCAACAACTCAATCCACCTACAGCACAACTATTAAAGAGGTGCTAGGCAAATTTGCTAAGATTTTTGAGACACCATCATCCTTGCCTCATTTACGCCAACTCCAACATAGAATTTTTCTAGAAAATGGGACTAAACCTATAAATGTCAAACCATATAGGTATCCACATTTTTAGAAAAATGAAATTGAGAAACAAGTGAGAGACATGTTAGCAAGGGTATCATCTGAGACAGTATCAGTCCTTTCTCTTCACCAGTGTTATTGGTTAAGAAAAAGGATGGATCTTGACGTTTTTGTATAGACTATCGTGCTTTAAATCAGGCCACCATTAAGGATAAGTACCCCATACCTACGGTGGATGAACTTTTAGATGAGTTACATGGTGCTTCAATATTTTCTAAGCTGGATTTGCGATCTGATACCATCAGATTCGGATAAATGAAGGATATTGGGAAAACAACATTCAAAACCCATGAAGGACATTATGAGTTTCTTGTAATGCCTTTTTGGATTGAGCAATGCTCCGGCTACATTCCAAGCCATTATGAATAATATTTTTAAACCACATCTTAGAAAATTTGTTATAGTTTTCTTTGATGATATTTTGGTTTATAGCTCCTCAGTAGAATTACATGTTCAGCACTTGAAAAGGGTATTTCAATTTTACTTGAACATTAGTTTTACTTGAAGGAAAGTAAGTGTTCTTTTGGGCAACCAAAAATTGACTATTTAGGACACATAGTGAGTAGTAGTGGTGTTGAACCAGATCCTCCCAAAGTGGAAGTGGTCAAAGCATAGCCTAGACCATATACAGTTAAAGAATTGAGGGCTTTCTTGGGGCTATCGATTACTGTAGAAGGTTTATAAAAAACTATGCATCTATTGTTAGGCCACTCACTGATATGTTACAAAAAGATCATTTTTCATGGAGCCCAGATGCTATTCAAGCTTTCGTACAGCTCAAGGATAAAATTGTGTAGGGCTTCTATTCTCAATTATCGAATTTTTCTCAGCATTTCACAGTAGAAACATACACTTCTGGGGTAAGAATTGGTGTTGTTTTCTTCAAAACAATCAACCGGTTGCATAAATCAGTAATAAACTCCCTATGCACTTATGTAAAATACAGAAATAAAGATGAAAATATAATGAATTATGAATCATGAGATGATATAGGATGATTTTAAGGTCAAAACAAGTAAATTGTAAAAGTTTAAGTTTGGTTATAGGAAAAATATTAAAGTTCATATTTCTATAATTTTTGACAGATTGTACGCCACCTCCTGGTGAATCTATGTCGCCGGCGTAGAGACGGCATAGGATGGGAACAGTAGCGTTTTTCTTAATGCTGGGAGGAACACCGCCGATGTTCATTAGGATTTCTTTGTACACCGGCAGGGAACGCCACCGGCGTAGGGCTTGGATTTGTCAGCGTATGTAATAGAATCGAAGTTCTGGGAATTCAAAGCCTCGATAAATGCTGCCAGCGCTCATGTAAATTTTGCTAGCGTAGGGTATACACCGGCAAGATCTACACGTACGCCGCCGGCCTTAACCAAAATTATATAAATATGAGACACGAAAGACAGTTTCGATAGATTTGTCTTTCATCATTTTCTCTTCGTATAAGAGAGTTTTTAAGTGTTTTTGGAGATCTAGGCTTGGCGAATCATCCAGGGGTGTTTTCGATCCAAAGTAAGTAGTTTTAACCTTCTCTTATGAATTAAATATGAAGTTGTATGAGTTTGCTTAGGGTTTTGTGGTGTTCGGACAGATTTAGATCTTGGATTTGATCTGCCTCGGTTGGATAAGAAGTGAGTGTTGTGATTAAAACAAGTAAGTATAATGTGCTCATATAGAGTTATACGAATTTCATGCAAATTCTAAGGATTTTGTGATTTGTTTGCATGAAGGAAACCCTAGATTTGGTTGGGATCCAAATTTGTGGGTGTGAGTTGGATTTTAGTGATCTGATCAGTAAGTTTCATCTTTTCTTTGATGAAGTTGAATAATGTATGATTAGATGATCATTATGTGTTCTTGTTGTCATATAATATTAGGGTTTTGAAGGATTATCAAATTCTATAATTGTTGTGGAAGATTGATCGGGTTAGACGGATGCAACTTGATGATTTTCTTTGTCAGATTAGGATTTCGGGAGTTATAGTACATTAGGAATTGTTTATATCGTGTTTTTATTTGTTAAATATATAATGTATGATGTTGATAGGAATTTAGAGATTTGAGTTTGTTGTTGAAATTGTTAATATTGATTGAAGTATTGTGGAGATTCGGGAGATTCGGTTGTAGTTGAGTGTTGTCGATAAAGGATTTTAGGAGATACTGTAAGCCACGGAAAATTATGGTAAGCAATTCCAAGATGAAGTTCGAAAATAAATCCTAAAAACCACTCCAAATTAAAACCGAACTTCAATAAGTCCTAAATCCCGAACGAATCCAGAACTTTCCGAAACTTGTGAAAAATAAGAATCCTTAAAAACAAAATAAGAACTCAATATACTTCAATTCCAAAACCTCTACGTATGACAAATTCTATATTTAACTCCAATTTATAAAATCAGGTAATATAAAAGCTCAAAAACAAACTATTAAAAAGTAAATAATGATTAACCTTCGGAAATAAAACTCAATTCAAAGAATTCCGAAAATGTTAAGAGATATTAAATACTTACGAGAATCAAATTCAAAATAAATTTCTCAAATCAGATATGTTGTATAAACATAAAATCAATATCCAAATTGGCAAAGGTATAAACCGAAAAGTCAACCAGAAAATCTAAGTCCGCAAAAACTCCCAAGAAACCCCGTAGCCTAGATCCAGCAATTTCGTATTCGTAAACCAAGGAGTTGGAATAAGAGAAAAAGGTGTAGCTGGTTCGTATTAATTCTAGGATGCTCTAAAAGATGAGATTAACGAATTTTCGATCTATTTCAAACCCAATCGGGTACAGACTTCGAAAAGCATGCCCGAGGATTCAAAATATTAAATATATGTTATTAATACCGTTAGACTCATATTTTTATAAGGATCTCTAAAATATCAGTTTTATAAATTTTTCGATAACTAGAATTATCTGATTTTGCGATTTTATTTGTATTTCATTACTACCGGTAATTAGCTAGTCTATTGGTACTATTTACTATAATTCATTACACAATTTTATTATTCTTATATTGTGTACCCCAATTTTTCTAGTAATCGAATAAACTTCAGAAACCGAAGAACGAGACCTTAAATCGGTCTAGTTCAAGCTTAGTGAGAGAAGCTTAGAAACCCTAGATCCGGCTTTCTTCGGTTTCATAAAAAAAGAAGTTTTGTAAAATAAATTAATGTGAATTATTGTTTCAAAGTATAATTCAAACCTTAGAAAGTTTTAATTTCGGAAAATTTTCTATTCCGGGCTTCTCGAGCTCCATTATAGAAAAACGAGCCTCGGAACTAGAAACTTAGAAAAATATTCCGGAATATTCATTAGAACCAAAATGTTATAAGGATTTTAAAAATATAAATTTTATAATTTTCCGGGCTATAAAAATTACAGTTATAGCCTTTTTTTCGTATTTTCTTTACTACTGGTAAAGTAGATGTCTTGTCTACTATTTATCACTATTCACAAGTACAACCTATACTGCACACTACTCATGTCCTATTCTTACATCCTTACAACTACTCATTATATTTTCTTTTCCAAGAAAATTTTGTTTTCCTACTTAATTATTACATTTATTACATTTATTACTTAAATTACAAATTAAATCAAATTCAACTCTATCCCTCTCTCTCCTCCATTGTGGCCGGTGCACCCCTCCCCCTTTTCCCCCTCTATTTGATTTATTTTACTTCTTTTTAATACAATTAAACCCTAATTCACTTAATATATAAACTCATTTTCACTCTTCCAAAAATTTTGAAAAGAGAAAACTCTCTCTTTTCTTTCCCATTGTTACCGTGAACTCCACACACACACACTCACAAGTCCATTTCATCTTCATTTCTTCTCCAAATCTCTCTTTAGGTGATGATTTCTAGCCTTTCCACTACATAATCTTGTAATGCAAGACTATTCTTGTGTGTTTTTCACTTTAAATCCAATAAACAAGTGCTAAGGATGAGAAAACACTAATACATGAATACCAAGCCATTACAAGAAGTAGATCTTGTGTTTAATGAGTTTTTGTTGAAGTATTATTATGTTCATGCACATAAAAGTAGAGATCTTGCATGGAAAATATAGTTCATGTCCTTAAACTCATCTTCATGCACTATAAGTTGTAGATCTAATATTTAGACACTCATATTTTTCTTGACATTCATGTTCATATGAATATTTTGTATTTTCATGCATCAATGTTCATAAAAACTTAGTCTTGTATATATAAATGTGATAGTTGGTAGATCTTTGTGAAAATAAGACAAGGAACTTGAAAAGAAAAGATTTTTGTTAGGAATGTTCAAGGGAAAATTCGTATGATTTTCAAGACCTATTTTAAAAACCCTTGAAACCACTTTGAAACTCATATTTTATATGAAAAATAAAGGGTATAAGCAATAGGTAACATTAAGTAATGATTTTTATAAGTTATAATGAGTTTGGATATGAGTAATGTGTAAAACAAGTAGTGGAATTAAGATGGAAAATTTTGAGTTAGTGTTCAATTTGTTAAATTCGTAATTTGAGATGATGCCTATATAAACACCTAGTATTCAAGCTCAAATTGCATATTTTATGTGTTAAATGAAGTCCTTAGGTAATAGATATAGTAAAGCTTTAAATTTTGATGCATTAAACAAATTTTCTCAAAGGAAACATGCAAGAAATGAATTTTTCCAAAATTCGGATTTTTATGAAAAGCCTATTTAAAAACATACTTGCCAAGTGAAAAATGTAAGTTTTTATATGGAAACAAAGGCCTTGGATAATATAGATGATAAAAACTCATTTTTATTTAGATAATAAGGAAATTCTAAGAACGAAATCCCGAAACACTAATGAGATTCCAAATTTGGGAAATTGGATTTCCAAGAAGTAGTTATTGTTAGAGTCTTGTATGATTTAGGAGTTCTCAAGTTTTTCATTGTCAAAAATCATCAAGATCATGCATATATTGAACTCATCGCATGTCATTCATATTAGGAACTCATTCATATTTTATATACACATGAATCATCAACTAGATACATTTTGATCAAGTGCAAAACAATTTTTTGGAAAAGAAAAAGGTTACAGATAAGATCTGATCCCTCTATCCCGTGACCTAAATGTTTTCAAAACTTGGAAATAATAATAGAAATAGATAGATCTTTTGAAGTAGATAGAAATCGATATATAATTTGCAAAATTCCGAGTTAAAATGACCGAGTTATGGCCATTTTAAGTTGGAACTTCCGCAAATAGCGAGAATCGCGATTTTGTTTAGTTTAGATGCATAGTTTGAATTAGTGGAGTGATGAAGTTCTCATTACGATATTCTTATTTGGTAGGTGATCCCGAGAGCGATGAATCCCTACCACCCGATTATTATTACTGAGAGACCGGCGTACCATGGCCTAGTGAGTATTACTTCCAATTTCAATTATTGCTTGTGTTTGTAATGATAGTTGCACTAGTTACTTAGCAAAGACAAAAATGAATATATATGATGGGGTTAATTGGAAATTATAATTTTCTGCTATTGTTGTGTGGAATTGAATTTAAATAATATCAAAGCCGGGTGATAAATCATCGTTTGTATAATAGAGTAGAAATGATTGTCTGCGAGAAATGCTTGAACACTTAAAAGAATTGGTTTAATGGATTATTAGACATTAAAGATAAACTTGATCTCATTCATATCACGATGGGGATGGAGCATTAGCATTTGTTGGTTTTTCGTGATCCATAAAACGAGTATGTTGGTTAATCGTGATCCATAAAACGAAATTATAGTTCAGTTGACCGTGAGTTTAAACGGCATCGTACCGTAGGATTTGTTAATCTGCTAACCCGTGATGGAGGGCGCAAGTCCATCCACATATGATTTTCGGCTGGTCATATGTTTGTCGAACTCATGTATTTGATGCATTTCACTTGATTGATTAATCACTTGCTTGAATGTTTTGTTGAAATTGTGATATGGAAGTTTCCACTCACTAAGCTAGTGTAGCTTATACCCCAATAGTTTCCTATTGCAGTATGAATACTTATGGCTATCTCTGAGGAGCCGCGGACATCAGGTACAACTCGTAGACATTAAGGAGCTTTCGATGAGGCCGGGACCTAAAAGTAGACACGGACTTCTAATCATGTTTCCTAAGTTGGTATTTGAAGGATAATATAAGGGATTTTGTGAGCCTAAGAACTCTTAACGTTGTTGACAGGGATATGCCCCTCAGTTCATGTAATAGAATAAACCTAAAGGAAACGGTTATGATTTACATTCTTGTTGCTATGTATGTCTCCTTAAACTACTACGAAGCAAAGTATGGTCCCTGTATGCTGAAAGTGAGCCTTATACCCGATGTTCAAACTCATGAGAAGGCTAAGGTTGCCTTACTTGAGTTTAAATATCGAGTGTGGTGGACTGTCGCATTTAGGGTGCCATTTGGGGCGTGACAGATACAGATTGAAATTTCCTGAACTTAATAAAGGTATGACCAATACTTGCTTGCAGTTTTTGTCTGTAAGTTTAGTATTAATTGAATGCTTGTAGGAACAGAATTTCTTAATAAGCTTAATCTTTATTCGTTTAATAATTGTATGTTTTGGTTGTGCTTGACTTTGACCAGTAAAGACCTGGCAGACAGTGATACTGGTGAGGCACCCTGATGATCTTGGTATGAGGTTGTCCCTAGTGGAGTCGTGCCTTGATATGATTCCGGTAGAATTAGGTGTTTTTGGGATTCAGGGTGTTTGCGGAGTACCCACTCATCCATATATGTATATGATTATTATTTTCAAAAAGTTGTTTGATTTTCAATGGAGTTTGAGTAACTCCGAGTTCAGGATTAGAGTATACTTAATACTGGACTATGTTGTTGTGTTGGCTTAAGAAAGATAATAATATGATTGTTTGCATTAGTTTAAGTTGCATGAATTGTATGACTTTTGTATGTGCATATGCATTTGTTTTTGGATTGGAGTTATCGTACTAGGCGTCGCCGCTCATTCTTTTAAATTTCAAGTACAGGTGAAGAAGATATAGTGTATGATCTATCCGGCTATGATTTATTCTTTGATAGCGGGGATGGCGATAGTGGACCTGACTACCCAGCCGAGAGTTAGGCTTAATACACCAAGTTTCTAAGAAAAGACATGTTTTGATCATTTGGAATTGTAGTTGGATTCATTGTTGGTTTTAAATGAAGATATTTTAATATAAACAGTTTTTAGTTTTATGTAGAATTTGTTGACTATGATGTCAACTTGGATTTTACGTTTAAATAAGGAGTTTATGTTTTATGAAGTATGAGCTTTTTAGTTTTAACAGGTTTGGTATCCTATGAGTTACCCTATGAGTGTTTACAGGTAATGATTAAATTATTATGGATAATAGAGCCTTTGCATATCCTATATAAGAGGGGATACATAGCGGGTTGTAATGCCTTGACGTTACAACTTATGTAAAGCTTCTGCCTATGTCAAGGAGTTATATGCAATAGTGGAAGCTATGAGAAAGTGGCGACAGTACTTGTTGGGGGTTCATTTTTCTATTAAAACTGACCATTACAGTTTGAAATAGATTTTATCATAGACAATACAAACTCCAGAACAGCACAAATATTTGTCTAAGTTGCTGGACTATTCTTATTCCATCTCCTATAAATTTGGACAAGACAATGTTGTTGCTGACTCACTGTCTAGACAAATTGATAATCAGGGCAAAATGCTTTGCTATTTCGATGCCTAATTTTTAGATACTTGATGATCTTAAGCAAGAGTATGTGAACTTACCAGCTTTCCAATCTCTATTGTTTAACCTATAGAAGGGTAAAGCTATGAAATGGGTATTGCAGTGGAAGAATGACTTATTATATTATGGGACTCAGTTATTTTTTATGCCTCAATCTAAGTCATTCCTCTTCTACTACAAGAGTTTCATAGTTCACCAGCTTCAGGTCATTTTGGTGTTCTTAAGACCTATAAAAATTTTGCATCAGATTTTTTTTGGAAGGTATGAAAAAGGATGTGAAGGATTATATTCAAAATTGCACTATTTGTCAACAAGTCAAATATTTGACTAGATCACCAGCTGGCCTATTACATCCTTTACCTATCCCTGAGCGAGTGCGGGAAGATGTTAGCATGGACTTCATTATATCACTCCCTAGGTCTCAAGGGTTCATAGTAATATGTGTGGTAGTCGATCGACTATCCAAATATTGTCATCTAGGTCACTAGATTCTCATTTTACTGCTACTTAAGTGGCAAATTTGTTCATCCACATGGTCATCAAATTACATGGTATTCCTTGCTCTATTGTTTCTGACAGGGACCCCATATTTACCAGCAAATTTTGGAAGGAACTGTTTCGTCTTTGCAGAACTAAATTGCACATGAGTAGTGCATACCACCCTCAGTCCGATGGACAGACAGAAGTACTGAACTGACCAATTGAACACTATCTTAGGAGCTATGTCATGGATTATCCAAAGGACTAGGTTCATTTCTTGCCATGGGCAGAGTATGCCTACAATGTTTCTTACCATGAAGGAGCCAAATGTACCCCATTTGAATTGGTCTATGGAAGATCACCTCCTTCCATACCATCATACATCAGGGGAAGTTCAATGTTGGAAGCAGTTGATAAAGACATGATTCAAAGGGACAAAGCTTTACAGATACTTGGGGATAATTTAGCTAAGGCACATAATAGAATGAAGCAACTTGCAGATAAACATCGCACTGATGTATCTTTTGAGCCAAGAGACTTGGTCTATCTTAAACTTCATCCCTATAAACAAAGGTCTTTGCGCACAAGGTTTCATAAACTTTCTAAAAGATATTATGGACCCTATCGAGTTATTAAGAAGGTGGGTACTATGGCTTATCAACTCGAACTTCCATCTAATGCTTCTTTCCATAATGTTTTTCATGTTTCGTTATTAAAGAAAGCTACAAGTATTTCTTAATTGTGTCTTTAGTTGCCACCTGGTTCAGATAGTGGTGTCACTATCATTCAACCACTCACGATTTTGAACACACGGATAACTTTAGTAAATGGCTAGCCAACCTGACAAGTTTTGGTTCAATAGGTAGGGTTACCCCCAGAAGAGACAACTTGGGAAGATTTTTGGCAGTTCAAACGGACTTATCTAGATTTCAACCTTGTGGACAAGGTTGCTTTCTCATATGGGGAGAATAATGATACAAACAGTAGAAGTACACGTCTTCACAAGAAGCCTAACTGGCTTAAAGACAATGTGTAACAGAATTTACATACAAATTTACAGTTGTAATAACAAAATATAGGAACGGATCTCAAATAGATTGTATAACAAATTATAAACAGCATAACAAACATCACTATAAATAAATGAAACAGGGAAAATGATGAGTTATCCCCCTGATCATGTTAAGTCTTGTGTAAGATTGGAGAGTGGCTTCTTGAAATAGCCAAGATCACCTGCATGCAAAACACAAACAGAGAGAGCTAGTTAGAGAGAGAGTTGAGATCCCTAATTCAGGAAGGAGGAAAGAAGAGACAGGCGCGAGTCTTACAAGGGGTCTGTCGAGAGAGAGAGGTACTTTAGGGTTATAATAGGGCCGGGCTTGGTTTAGTTCAATCCTTCAGTAGGGTACTAGTGCTCCACGGCATATGCTTTTGTCGAATTATTAACTACATATATATTTCATGAAAAGGTTAGTAGTTAATTTTAAATCTACAACCCTATGTATAGTTTCTTGACCAACATCCAAGTGGTATTTTTACATATATAATGTTTTTACAACGAGCAAGAAGCACTGTCCATGTTACAAACAAAAGATAAAAATTTTGTGGAAGACTTAATATATGCGATTGGAATGTTAAGGTGATGAACTTTTCAAATGCTGGAGAAGCATTGGACTAACATATACCAATGCTAATCTATGCAAAATGCTATTAATAAAACATTGTTTTGGACTATAGAGAGTGATTCGTTTCCTGGCCATATGGTCTGCCTTTGTTTGATATATATGCATTGTTGTATATTATCCTAGGGAAAAAAAAAAAAAGAAAAAACCAAACAAAACCAAACCAAAACAAAACGAAAGAAAAGAAGTAATAGAAGATGTCAATTTTACTTGCATTGGCTCATGTTACATCAGATAATCAAGGGAGGGAATGTGTGTGATAACTGATATGAAATAGACATTGGTGTTTCTTCTCTCTTCTACTCTTTTTTATTTTTTGGCTATATGATTCTTTCTTTTGGAAAGACAAGAGGTGGCACACGGCTCACGTAGTCACGTTGGGACCAATAGAAACAATATCATGGACTCGTCCTCAATGGGTCACCATGTCCCCTTTATTACCCTCTCGTTTCCCCACAAACAAACAACATCTCAATCTCACATACTATTTCTCTAAAATAATACAGCATCAAATCAAACACATGCTAAGCAACATTAATGCAATTGCAAGAGCCAAAGGATCTGCAAATTCGAACACAATAAGCTGCTCAAGCTGATCATATATATAATCCCTTTATTTTTATATATTCACTTTCCATCTATATAAGAAAGAGAAGATGAGTAAGAGTACTTTCTTCGGTCAACAACGTGGATAGAGAGAGAAAACGAGAGAGAGACATGACCGCACAGTCATCCCATGATAGGCTTCCACTTGCATTCCTTACAACCCTTGGATTCATTTATTTTTATTTTATTCATGAACATGTCTTTAAGTTGTTGATATTTATATTGAAATGTATTGTTAATGTAATTTAACCATAGCAATTTCCCTTCCTGACAGAAAGAACCTAGGTTATCGTGCACTCTCTCTCTCTCTCTCTTCCTCCTCCTACCTCTATATTTGTGTCAGTCTTCTCTTCACCCACTTTCACTTCGCCTTGGCACGTATTTTTACCACTCCCTCTCTCTCTCTCTCTCTCGCTCTCGGGACTTCGTGTGCTCTCTGAAACTAAAACTAGAACTTTGGTGGGTAAACTAGCTTTGATATTTCCAAAGACAGGACCAAAGCAACTCTTCCCACAGGTAGTAGTAGAAGTAGTGTGAAGTGAAACAACAAATTAAAATGGATTCGTCTCATCACATCCACAACAACTGGCTCGGTTTCTCTCTTTCCAATAATGACAACACTCATCACCATTCTGATCCCTCTAATCTCTGCCTCTTCGAAGCCTTCACCCACAACCCCTCAGGTCTCTCTCTCTCATCAGACCCCGTATTATATATAATATGTGCAAACGTCACGCAAAGTAAAAGTAGCTCCTTCTATTGTTGTGCATGTCTCTCTTCAATATATTGTAATAATTTGATAACTTGATAATATGAACAGGTACTAGTGCTCCAGAAGATATCAATGGTGCAACTGACCTCTCGATATTTTCCAGAGGCCCTAAGTTGGAGGACTTTCTGGGTGGCTGTGGAGGCAACAAAACTGCACTACAACCACCACCACCACCACCATCCTCCCAGCTATCGTTGAACCACCACTTTGCTTCCCATGATACCACTGTCCTCGACTGAAGTTTACGACTCAGAGCTGAGAACTATTGCTGCTAGCTTTTTACGTGGGTATTCAAATGACAAACCGATGCTGCTCAGAAACAGCCCTCCGCCCTTGTGAACTCAGCCGATAACGCTGCGAAAAAGTCCGTAGATACTTTTGGTCAGCGTACCTCGATCTACCGAGGCGTCACCAGGTAAATAATACTAATAATAATATTACCTAGACACATAAGGTGAACTTGTATTTTTCATCAAGTAATTTTCCCAGTAATGCTACGTGATGACATTAAATAGACGATGTTCATATTGGATAGAAATGATATTTTCCTAAGTGGGTTTCGTCTTATATATGTCTAATTGCTGTTGGTGATAATGGAATAGGCATAGGTGGACAGGAAGATATGAAGCTCATTTATGGGATAACAGCTGCAGAAGAGAAGGGCAAAGTAGGAAAGGAAGACAAGGTGTGGTTCTCATTATTAGGGTTTTAAGGAGTTTTTCTTTTTTTTCCCCCCTCAATAGTACTTGCTTAACGATGCTAACATGCGCATGCGGTGATCGGAGACCGGGATAAAAGGACGGAATTTTTACGAATCCCAAAACACACACACACAAAAAATAAAAAACGAAAAAAGAAAAAGAAAGAGAGAAGCGACCCGTCTGTGTCTGTTCTGGTCTACGGTCAAAGGGAACGCTTTATGCGCATGCTAGATACCGGGTACTTAACTTTGCTAAAGTACGCTTGTACAAAATGTGCAAAGATTCTGATCTTGGTTTTCCTTTGTTGTGGCATGGTGGAATATTGGCGAATGATTGTTGCCGTGGATGTTCACAAACACATCATTGTTTTTCAGTTTATTTGGGTGAGTTTTGATCAGTTCTCTATATGTCTGGTAGCAGTCTTTTCCAAATAGGGACAGATCATCATAACATTTAATGCTTATAATGTGCCCATTATGTTGTTTTTTACTGTAAAGATTCAAGTTTTTGTATCTGGGTTTTGATTTTTCATTATGTTTACATAACTAGGAGGTTATGATAAGGAAGAGAAAGCAGCTAGGGCTTATGATCTAGCAGCTCTCAAGTACTGGGGTCCGACAACTACCACCAACTTCCCAGTAAGACAAATTATATAGTTCTTAGATGCTTTTTCACTCGGTTTCGTTTTTATATATATTTTCCAAGTAATGAAGATTTCCTTCTTTCTTTGTTCTGATTTTTTTCCTCCATTATTTTTGTAGATTTGTGATTATGAGAAAGAGCTGGAGGAGATGAAGCACATGACTAGGCAGGAGTTTGTTGCTTCACTTAGAAGGTAATTAGACAGTCTTGGTGCTGTTTCTTTAGCAATAAATTATTACAATATACTTTATAGGAGTTTAATTATTATTTTACCATGACAAAATGACTTTAAAAGATACAAAATTACAATGTCAAACAAAACTGCATATAAAATATATGATTTACTAGAATTTTAAATGTTACAAAATCATATTTAATATATGCGATTAACATGGGAGTCATTTGTGTTATAAGCTGAGTAGAGCAAGCCTAAATTGAATATTCATATTACGAGGGAAAATGGACTTTTTGGACAACCTTATTATACTGATTTATTGTATATAAATGTTACTATGATAATAGCAATGTATGTAAAGTACATTTTCTCACAAACATTTTTGGGTCCTAATTGTTTCATTAATTACAGGAAAAGCAGTGGATTCTCTAGGGGGGCCTCTATCTACAGAGGGGTGACAAGGTTTGTATTTCGTCTTTCTCTCTCTCTCTCTCTCTCTCTTTTTAATTTTTTTTTCCCTTCCTTTGCGGTTCATATAACTACGCCTGATATGAGAATTAAAATGTAATTGTACTTTATCCTGTAATAAAATTTTGAAAAAAGAAAGAAAGAAATCATTCACGTTTGACTAAACCACTTTGTTATATATTTACATTAGGCATCACCAACATGGTCGGTGGCAAGCTAGAATTGGTCGAGTCGCAGGAAACAAGGATCTTTATCTTGGCACTTTCAGTATGTTTTCTTGATTGCATTTTGATAATACCATGGATTGGCTTGTGTTGTTTTTTATTGATTAGATTTTTCATGTTGGTGTGATAATGGAAGCTCTTCCAACATTAAATTATCTTCAGGCACCCAGGAGGAAGCAGCAGAAGCCTATGATATTGCTGCAATCAAGTTCAGAGGACTAAATGCAGTGACTAATTTCAACATGAGCCGCTACGATGTCAAAAGCATCATGAGCAGCAACCTCCCAATTGGTGGGATGTCTGGAAAATCGAAGAATTGTTCGGAGTCAACCTCTGACAGTGGAGGGCATTTGGATGACTCCGATCCCTCCTCGGCATCATCCTTGAGTTTCGTATCTCAGCCTTCAGCTTCTACGCTAAGCTTTGCTATACCGATAAAACAGGACTCGTCAGATTACTGGTCCATCGTCGGGTATCCAAACCTTCCACCAAACAACGGTACCAAGGGTTCTTACCCTGGTTCAGCCATGTTTCAATCAGTCAATCCATGCTCTTCAGCATATCAGAACATTCCATCATATAATAACATGGACTTCTCTGTTCATTCTAGTCCTGGTATATTCAACAGTGTCTTTATTCAGCAACAGAGTACTGGGAGTAGTACCACCAGCGGCACCTCTGCAACAACAAACACAACTACAAGTTCAGGTTCAACGCTTCCATTTGCTACACCAATTGGGTTAAGTGGTAGCACAGGTAGTCATAGCCATGATGGTTCAGGGGGATATGGTAGCTGGATTTCACCATCCACTCATTCAATCCAAGCTGCAAAGCAAAATTTGTCTGTGTTTCAGACACCCATTTTTGGAATGGAATGACATCACAACTAATGAGAATCAGTGCCTATATGAAGAAAATGGAGGAAGGAAAATTTGGCAGATGCAGGTCTACTTTTTTTGTTTTTTATATTTTAGCTGAACAGAGGAGGTACTACTGACAGATCATTACGGGAGCTATGCTGACACACAACACTAACAGGGGTTCTTCCTTTTCAACTCTTCTTCTTTTTTTTTTTTTTTACCTTTTTCTTTTTTCATTTTCTGTTTTTCTTTTTCTATTTTTTTTCATTTTTCCTTTTCCTTTTAGTCCTTTGCTGACCTGAATTAGATGAGTATAATGATTAAAAAAAAAAAAAAAAATCCTTCTGCAAGTTCTCTACTTATCTGCATCATTTCTATGCATAAATCTTAAATGTGTGCCCATATATCCTACTTGATGAAAATCCCAAACACTGGCCAAAAAACAGAAGAAAATCCTAAGCAGAATGTATATGTATATATTCTCGAACCTTAAAGGCAGAAAAAGAAAGGTATGTATATTATATGTTGCTCACAAAGGTTAAAGCTAATGACTTCTGTCCACCTAATGATCTCATGCCCATTATCACTGAAAAATTATCGATGTCTTATTTGCCTGTTTCTTGCATGCATTGAGGGAGAACTGCGATGATGCTCTTATTGGTAAAACTAGAGATGTTGAACCTATATCATAGGTGGGCGAAAAGATGTAGAAAAGATATTATATATATATATATATATATTTTTACATATAATTATATATATTACGAAAACAACCTATCACATTGTCCCGTTCACCATGTTTTGGGCCTGGCTTGGACCCAACCAAACTGAACCTGGATGGGTGGAATCTGTTTTAAAATTGTGAAATTAGAACTCGCCGAACCAAGGCTAGTTCCTTGAAGGGCCCAAAATACCGTTTGATTTTCCCAATTTCTGGGTTGATCCATCAATTGGTCTAATTTGGGTTTTTTTTTTCTTTTTTGAAAGGAAAAGTCTAATTTTAAATTTAAATAAAATTTCAATAAAAATTTATTAAAAGAGATTTCCAGTAAATGAAACTTTAACTCAAAAGGAAAATTTAAAATTATCAATGATATATATTATTTGTATAGGACTAGCTTATGCTATGGTATCAATAATACGAGATAAAAATCTAAAGATTAAGGAAAAAAAATCAATAGTAAAAATGAGTCTTACCATGTTAAAAAAAAGAAAATGTATATAAATTAAATAAGACATGTTTTGAAGGTATATTGATGGTAATATACTGAATGCTCTAAATGAAGACATTATGATTGGCAAAGGAAAAAAAGAATGAAGTCCTTGTAAGTAGCATCAAGCAGTTGTGATAACAGAAAAATATATAATACCCTAATATATAAACATTTGATTGTTACTCTACGGAATATTTTGTAGATCCTTAAAATTATTCCAACATTATCGTCATGGATTTGAAATAGGGATAAACCATATGGAGTGGGGTGATAATATGGACATGCAAGGCATACTAGAAAAAGAGCACAAAGGGGGTTGAAGGGATTGTCCACCAATCAAAGGAGTAGAAGGAGGTTATATATACAATATAGTAAGACAAAATAACTCGCACAAGATAAGCATAAACCAAGAACAGGTTCTAAATAGAATTCATAAAAAAGGGTCCAGGGAAAAGCTACTTAACCAATGCTAAACACTTTGTTTTTATTGGTTTTTTCTCTTATTTGGGAATAAGTAAGCAATAACAAAGAAAAATACAGGATATGTATAACTCATCTATTAAGTAACATGCACCAATAATTGAACCACACTTAACTTGCCTGATATTACCTATAAATAGATAAAATGGTTTTACCTGCCACTTGTGAATGGCCACAGTATCTCTAAGTCAAATGAGACTGATAAGAACAAAGATTTTGGAAAGAAAAATAAAACTAGTCAAAAGGAAATTATGTCATTTGCCAATAACTCATTGTTCGTCCCATAGGTTTATGTTATATTTATACTAATAAACATGCCAAATTTCAAGAGTTGCGGTTGGTTTAGTTCTGTTGGATTAATAAACATTGAAGCATATGAAGTTAAAATTTTCAAAAATTTATAAAATATGTTAATAAATTCTGTTTAACTTTAGTCGCAACTACCAACATTAGGCAACCGCACCTACCAAAGTTGTATAAAAAATATTAGGTCGTATTTCAAGGGATCGTTGACACCTACTATACTCACTTTTCATCTATTATCTATTCAAAGAAAATTCAACAAAGCATAATAAAAACAAAAGTTATGCTACAGTTAATGCATATACATATATATATATATATATATTCAGGGCAAATTGTAAGATAAGCTTGTTAATGCAAGAGAAAGCCTTAGGGATTGCTTCATCAAATCCTTATTATGTGATTTATTAAAAAACCCAAAGAGTTGTTCATTGGTATATTTACACCATTAGATTCACTAGGATAAGTTGAAGCCTCTCTCAAGGTCATTCTAGATTTAGGTCAGATCACCGAAATCTCTTCCAAAGCTATTAGAAATCAAGATCAACATAAAAGCTTAAGAATCTTTTGTTTGAAAACCAACCTAATGAATTTAGGGAAAAAAAAGTGACATAAAGTTTCACTATCCCTCACTCAAGGTGATTATGAGCAAATCCATTAATAGTCCAGATCTATTTATAAAATGATCTTTCAATCTATTCAATTGAAACTAAACATGAATCTAACAGGTGTACCATTCATTTAGACCCACAAAGTTAAGTTTTAGCTACTAATTATAAATACTCGATTGATATTCATATTTGAAATCATATGTGTTAGGTATTGGATTCACAAACCTTAAGTTAAATAATTATTTCTCCATGGATGCAGATATTAAGCACAAATTCTGAAGAAATAATATGGAATTAAAGATGCAAATTACATATAAAGCACATAGTCTTGAAAAAACAAGCGTCGATTTACAATGAATTTACCTAGAAAACTTTGAGATTTCTTAACCAGAAGAAACAGTTCTTTTGGCCAAGAATTATCTCTCTAAACTATGTTAGAAATTTGTTGCATATGATACTCTATATACATATCGTATGCATGTGCACGTTTATTTTTTTGGATTAGGCACAAAAATCATGACAATTTTATTCGCTAACGTAATAGATTCTTTATAACCGAATTTGTCTTTATTGTCATGTATATGTCTTGAATGCCAGCTCATAAGGTCACTTTTCATGAGGTAGATCAAGCTCTTGAATGTTGCTTGAATGTTAGGGCTCAATCTATTCTATGACTTTCTTCTCAAAGGCTTAATTTCTGTCCAAAGTCCACAGCATATATCATCGAAGGCTCAAATGTTGGCTTAGATAAGACTTGTTCCATGACTGCAAGTATAGATGTCTTAGAGCTGATTGTAGGTTATGTCGAGGATTAGCACTAGGGCTTGACTGGGGCTTCGTCCTTGTTTTGGCTTGTTCTTTTGCCTTTGATGAGTCTTTTGTAGACTTTAACTAAATTCTGTTGTGCAGTGTTGTTGTTGTTTTGCTCCAAATCTTATTCAAATCACTTTATTTCTTTTTCTTTTGATTCTAGGAGCTAAAAACATTATTTAAGCAATAAAAGTACAAAGTTCATAGTAGTTTATTAAAAATGGATTAGATTAAGCTTAAATTCCTATGAATGGAATAGAGTAAAATAGACTTATCAAATTTCCCTACACTTAAGCCTTTGCTTGTCCTCAAGCAAACATCAATTGAGCATTGTCACTTCTCAAATGGTATCCTAAACATAACAGTTCGCCACACTCAATATTAAAGTTTAAGTATGACAACTTTAGTCATTCCCAAAAGCCTTAATATTAAGTGTAAGGCGTGCTCCCACAAATTTAGAGGAGCATTCTTTGAAAAATGAAGCTTAAGAAGGTACAATAACAAATTAAGAAGAATGAATTAATAATATTCATTCATTCATAATAATTGTGTCACGCTCCAACGGGTACCCTTAACATGACAGCCCACCGTACGCAATGTTAAAACTTAAGAATGACTACCTTAGTCACTCGAAAGCTTCCATATCGGTACAAGGCGTACATTCACATCAAAGAGAGACCGGTGAAGTAGTGCATTTTAAGATATTGGCAGCGGAACATGCAAAATAACACTTAGTATATTTCATTGAAATAAAAAGTCTTACAACTTCTAAAGGGCATTCCCTTGATAATAACAACATGGTCATACTAAAGCTAGAAGATTTTAGAAGAAATCTACTCTAAGACTTCAATGCAGAATTCCTCCAAAAGCTTCCTAAAATAAGGATTCTACCCGAGTGATCAAGATAGTCTTGGGTGCAAAATGATAATCCTGCAATATCAAAAATCTATAGGGGTATAAGCATAACTAGTTTAGTGAGATATTCCTTATGTAAAAATACTCATAACAGGCAATCAACCAATTTTATTAATCAAACATATGAAATGCAACAACCATATGATCAAACATTACATATGACTATCCGGTTTCATATGTATGATAGATTTACCCCTCCATTAGTGGTTAGGGAATGCTTTGAACTGGACCCCAAACGACCTCCTTAAAGTTGCGCGCGTCTTGGGGTTCCAACGAACCGTACTACTAGTCTCCAGGCTTTCCTTATCTAAAGCGATCGATCCAGCTCAGCTACAACTTGAGACCGTATTCCCTAAACGTCCTAAATTCTCAAGATTGTAGCAAGGCAACTTACTTTTCCGGTCCCACGCTGAAAAGTAGTAGCAAAATTTCAAAATGATAATCTAAGTGATATGCATGAGCAATTTATTATATGGGGATTCCAGTATGACATCAAATCATTTAAAGTGATCAAGCAATATTTGCACACATAGCAATACATACATAGAAACATTTATATCAATCACAAATCGGGTTCCGATATACTTATTATTCATTGATCGTACACAACGATTCACATACATAATTCCCATGGTGCATATCAATTTTATCTTTTCTTAAAATCTAGCCCTCTATTTTACAAGCACATGAGCGAATACATAAACGTAAATGAAACTTACTCGTCCATAGCGTTCTTCTAGGAGTCGAAGTAATCCTCGGGGAAGAGAAGAACTTGGTCCTCGACAACTAAACAAAAGAAATACCCGACATGAGTATTTCATCCAAGATCTATTCAAACTCTATAATTCTATCTTATTAAATTCGTTAAAAATCGTATGAATGGAAATCCCAACTTAAAATGGCCATAACTTGCTCATTTTAACTTGGAATTTTGCATATTATATACCGATTTCTACCTACTCGAAAAGATCTATCTATTTCTAAGGTTATTTTTATCAAAAGAAATTATTGGGGTCTCGGAATAGTAATGTACAGATTTGGTGCGAAAATTTCAAATTTCAAACTCAAGTTTTTCAAACTTTTCTTCATTCAAGAATTTTTTTACAAAAATATGGATAATTGTATGGTTGAAAAATCCTTTGAATACATATATATAGACTCAAACCATATGCATAAATTTTAGTGGTGTTGTCTCAATAATGATCCTGTAAAACAATGTGTCTTGAAAGTGAGAAAAGCTAAGACTTGAAAATCTCATTTTTAAGTTTTGTTTTGTTTGGATAATTTATTAGTAAGTATTTTCTTCTTTTAACTCCATTTCTTAATTTTGAGAATAATTACATTTTCAAAAAGAAATTTTGATCTTTTAAGATTCCCATAAATTTATTTCTAGTGGTTTGGAAAATATAGTTTTTCTAAATGTTTCATGGTTATATGTTCTAAAGTTTTTCTAAAGTTAGATCCTTTTTAAAAGAATAATGTCAATAATTTTCTAAGTTATTTATTATTTTTATTTCCTAAGTAAGGTTTATCCTTAGAAAGGTTATTTTTGATAATTTTGTAAAACTTGTCTAGACTTTAGTATTCTAGAGTATTGGTAGAAAACTTTGATAAATGAGTTTAAGAAAACTCTTGGTTAAATCAAGAATTAAGTTTAAAGAAACTTTCTTATTTTATTGGTTTAAAAGAGAGTTTGTGAAAATTTTATTTTCATTGATAAAATACCATGTAGTATTATTACTAAAATTTGAGCTAAACTTAAAAAATATATTTTAAGATAAAACTTTAAGTTTTTATGGAAAAATAATTTCTTATGTGACAAAATTTATTTTTAAAGAGAGTTCTTATTTTTATTACTTAAGAAAACTCATTTTCATTATGGTTGAGACAATAACAACATGTTCATGCATGAATGAGAATATGTAACTATGAGAAATATAATAAAAACAACATAACAAGATAAATGAAATAAGAGCGTAAAAATAAAGTCAAGTATTGGGAACCT
This sequence comes from Combretum micranthum, assembly GCA_024138025.1. NCBI lineage: Eukaryota > Viridiplantae > Streptophyta > Magnoliopsida > Myrtales > Combretaceae > Combretum > Combretum micranthum. The sequence goes on from JAMXBD010001079.1 coordinate 90,719, forward strand.
TAGCTTCATTAAGGTGTCCCAGAACTAAGAATAGACTAGTCCCAAAAGAAAAGAAAAGAAAAGCAAAGAAAAGAAAGAAAATTGTTTTGACTTGATATGGACAAGTCTAAGACTAGAAAGACTAGTCTTAATAATAACATGAAATAAATAAATTGCATAACTTGAAAGTAAATAAATAACAAATGAGCTTATATGCTCTAAATAAACATATATACATAATATACATAACACTTTATATTAGTTAGATTAGAAACAAATAGTAATATCAATAACAAAAACAATATTTAATAACATAAAGAAAAGAATAGAAATATGAACAAAAACAAAACATGAATAAATTGTTACTTCTTTAACTCTCATGAGTCTAAGAAACATACACTAAACTCATGTTAAGTTGTATGAACATAATGAGTGAATAAGAGAAATTTTACCTAAGGTTTATGTGTTTGTTGAAGAAGAATGGAATGGTTTATAGTAATATGTGGGGAATGGGTTTTATAGAGTAAAGAGAGAACTTGAGAGAGGTTTTAAGAGAGGGATTTTATGGAGTGATTTTGGGAGAGTTTTAGTAGGAAATGAGTTGTGTGAAAGAATGAAGGAGGAATGGGGTATTTATAGATTTTTGGAGTGGAAATTAGTGTGATTAAAATTAATTGAAATTAAAATAAAAATGGAAGGGAGAGGACAAGGGGGCGTGCCGGTTTTAGCTTTCTACAGGGGGAAAAATAATTTTTTTTTTGTTTTGTAATAAAAGAAGTAATATGTAAAGTGTGATGTGATTAAAGTTGTATGGGGAAGGTAAATTGTAAGGTATAGGTATGATAGTGTGTAAGAATAGAGTGTAAGAAAAAGTAGAGATAGATGAATAGTAGAAAAGTACTATGAATAGTAGACTAGACAATTAAAATACCGATAGTAAAGAAAATACTCGTAATTAAGCTATAACTGATATTTTTAGTTACCGAAAAATTTTAAAAGTGATATTTTTGAAATCCTTATATTTTTACCAGTCTATTGGCTTTGTCGGAATATTTTCACTATCCGGTGCACCAAGGCACGATTTTTGAAAACTGATCCTATTTAGATCTGAAAGACACTAGAAAATTAAGAATCTGATATTTTTAAGTTTTCCTATATTATTACGAACCATTTTCCACAATTATTTTAATTTCGTTTTCTAGGGTTTATGAACACGAGATTGTCGGATCTAGATTCACTAGACTAAACATAGAACTAGGTTAATTTTAGGGTTCCGGTTTGACTTCTGGTTTTAAGGTTTTCTTATATTATCGAAAAATCTAGGGACTTACAAATTATCTTACAAGTCTTAGGGGCATTCCCTTGTCAAAATATTTATAATTGTTATAAGAATTTTCTATGAAATCTACATCCAAACTAATGCTAAACTTCATCTAAAAAATTTCTTAACCAAAAAGGGGAAAATACCTGGCTGCAGGGTCCACGTGGCCTCAACCACAGATAGTTAAATTGCAAAAGATATCTATAGGGGTATAAGCTAATAGGCTTAGTGAGAATTATTTCCATAAGCAAATTCTTGTGTAGAAAATTCAAACAAGTTATTTAAGCAATCAAGTGAAATGCAACATACACGTGAGCAAACAAGGCATATAGTTTTCCTGGAACTATATGTTGAATGGATTTACGCCCTCCATTCGGGGTTTGGTGATGTGTAATCTCAAAACGAGTAGTTTTAGTAAAGTTATGCTTTCAATCATTACGGCCTAGCATATTAAGTCTACTGGGTTGAGCCATGCCTCCGGATTTCCGTCAAGCATTGATTTGATTCCATGTCGCCAAGCAATCGCTTTTGATCATACCGCCAAGTGTTACTTTCGACCGTGCTACTACCTTTTTCTCCCAAGGATAATAACCTTATGCAATGTGACTCACTTCATGGTATACATGAATAAATTTATTTAATATATCATAATATCATTATTATCAACTTTAAGGTGATCATAAAAATTCATACAAATCAAGTTCTATACTGAAATAGACAATTACTAACAATCAATTCCCTCATCGATATTCTTAGAATTCTTTCAACAATTTTTACATACAAAACAATTTTTCTTTCCTTAATTCTAGTGCGACTAAACTACAAGCACAATCAAGTATTGTATTAAGGAAATAAACCTACGTTGCCATGGCAGTAAATCTTCCAAATGGATGAGTCGAACTAAAATCCACTTAGTAGAAATAATCCTTGGGATACGGGTATTCCTCTTCGGGATCACCTAGTCAAGAAAAATACCCGAAAATGAGTATTTCTTGATAACCTTCTTGAAATTTAACAAAACTATATCATAAGAACATTAAAGTTCGCATAGAAGATAATTCCAATTTAAAATGGCCATAACTTAGTCATTTTAACTCGGAATTGCGTATATAATATATTGATTTCTATCTATTCAAAAAGATCTATATATTTCTAAAACTATTTTTATCAAACTAGGTCATTTAGGCTCCGAAACAGTGGCGATCAGGTTCACCACGAATTTTCCCATCCTAAAAGCATTTTGTTTCAAACATTAAATCATCCAAAAATTTCTTTGATAAATACTTAGTTATCTATATAGTTAATAAATTCCTTTTTATAGATATATATAGCTCATATATCATTTATGCTCAAGTGTTTGTTGTCCAACAAAAATTCTTTAGTAAAACAATATTAGTTAAAAGTTTAGAAAACTATGGTTTACAAGAATCCATTTTGTAAATCCTTTAAAAATGAATATTTCGATTCTTTTTTTTCAAAGAATTATCTCACTATTTTCCTTAATGACTTTTTAAATAAATTTCTCTATTTTTCCTTTTACAAATTTTCAATATTAGTGTCACTTTTCCAATTAGCTTCTTATATAATTTTTCTTTGACCATTACTGAAAAAAAATCTTGGTTTGAAAACTCTCATTTCCTTTTTATGGGGTTTCCTTATATTATGTTTTTATGGAAAATCATTTTAGTATCAAAAGTCATCTTCTTTTGGAAAATAATTCAATATAGAAATGATTTAAGAAAGATTTTTCAAAACAATGGTAGCTTTAAAATTATAGTAAGTTCTTCTTAAAGTTTTGAAAAGAATAGATTCACTTTTATTAAATCATAGATTCTAAATCTCACATAAAACCATTCTTAGGTGATAAAATCTCCTTTTTGCAAAAGAGTATAAATGAAGCTTTAAGGTTTAGACAACAATCTTTATGTACATGATCATGAGAATAATAACAAGAAAAAAGCATAATAAAGTATTGGGAGTCTTAGCTTTCTCAAGGCTCCCGGGAATAAGAAATAGACTAGTCTCAAAAAGAAAAGAAAATGAAAGAGAGAAAATTATCTTGACTTGATGAAGACAAGTCTAAGACTAGAGACCAGTCTTAAAACAACATGAAATAAATAAATTGCAAAGGAGGAAAATAAATAAATTGCTTTGCATGAAAGTAAATAAATTTCAAGTGAGCTTATATGCTCTAAAATATATATAGATACATAATTATATTTAGTTAGATATAATAACAACAATAATATGAATAAAGTAAAATAACAACATAAATGTATAAATAGATATTCATGGACAAGAACAATATATAAACATAGTATAGCTTCTATAACATTTAGTTTTTGGAAACTCACACCATGGTCATGTAAAGTTACATGACATGGTAAGAATAAATTTGTAAAGAAAATTTTAACTAAAGAGGGTTTTGAAGTATTATGTGTGTCACACCCCAACGGATACCCCAAACGTGACAGCTCGCTGTACACAATATTAAAACTTAAGAATTACTACCTTAGTCACTCGAAAGCTTCCATATTGGTACAAGGTGTACGTTCACATCAAAGGGAGACCGGTGGAGTAATACATTTTAAGATATTGGCAGCGGAACATGCAAAATAACATTTAATATATATTTCATTGAAACATAAAGTCTTACAGCATCTAAAGGGCATTCCCCCGATAATTTCCAAAACGACATAGTCTTACTATGGTAAATAACTAAAGCTAGAAGATTTTAGAAGATATCTACTTTAAGACTTCAAAACAGAGTTCCTCCAAAAGCTTCCCAAAATAAAGATTCTACCAAGATGATCAAGATGGTCTCGGGTGCAAAATACAATCCTGCAATATCAAAAGTCTATAGGGGTATAAGCATAACTAGCTTAGTGAGATATTTCTTACGCGAAAGTACTCATAACAGGCATTCAACCAAGTTCATTAAACAAGCATATGAAATGCAACAAGCATATGATCAAACAGTACATACGACTATTCGGTTTCGTATGTGTGATGGATTTACCCCTCCGTTGGTGGTTAAGGAATGTTTTGAACTGGGCCCCAAACGACATCCTTAAAAGTTTGCGTGCATCTTGGGGTTCCAACGAACCGTACTACTAGTCCCCATGCTTTTCTTACTCAAAGCGATCGATCCGGCCCGGCTACAACTTGTGGCCGTATTCCTCGAACATCCTAAACCCTCAAGATGTAGCTAGGCAACTTACCTTTCCGGTCCCATGTTGAAGAGTAGTAGCAAAATTTTGAAATGATATTCTAAGTGATTCATGAGCAATTTAGTTTAAGGTAATTTCCAATCCATCATTAATTCATTTAAAGCGATCAAGCAATAATTGCACACATAGCAATACATACATAGAAACAATTGTATTAATCACAGATTGGGTACCGATATACTTATCGTTCATTAATCGCACATAATAATTCACATACATAATTCCCATGATATCCTACATGTATATCAATTTTATCTTATCTTAACATCTAGTGCTCTATTCTATAAGCATATGCATGAATATATAAACGTAAAGAAAACTCACTCATCCATAGCGATCTTCTATGAGTTAAAGTAATCATCAGGGAAGAGAAAATCTTGGTCCTCGACACCTAAATAAAAGAAATACCCAATGAGTATTTTCTTCAAGATCTATTCAAATTTTCTAATTCTATCTTACTGCATTCGTCAAAATTCGCACGAATGGAAATTCCAACTTAAAATGGCCATAACTTGCTCATTTTAACTCGGAACTTCACATATTATATACCGATTTCTACTTACTCGAAAAGATCTATATATTTCTAAGGTTATTTTTATCAAAAGAAGTTATTTGGGTCTCAGAATAGAGACGTACAAAATTGTTGCAAAAATTCCAGATTTCAAAACTTGAGTTTTCAAACTTTTCTCTATCAAAAAATTATTGTACAAAAATATAGTAATTTGTATGGTTGAAAAATCCTTTCAATATATATATAGACTCAAATTATATGCATGAATTTAGTGGTGGTGTCTCAACAATGATTCTTGTAAAATAATGTGTGTTAAAAATGAGAAAATACTAAGACTTGAAAATTTCCTTTTTAGTTTTGTTGGGAAAATTTCTTAAATTATTATAAGTAAGTATTTCCTTCTTTTAACTCCATTTCTTAGTTATTGAGAATAATTAAATTTCAAAAAGAATTTAAATATTTTAAGATTCCTACAACTTTATTTCTAATGGCTAGAAAATGTAGTTTTCTAAATATTTCTTGGTTATGTATTCTAAAGTTTTTCTTAAGTTAGATCCACTTTAGATAAATATTATCAATGATCTTCTAAGTCATTTACTATTTTTATTTCCTAAGTAAGGCTTATCTTTAGAAAGGTTATTCTTTGATAATTTTGTAAACCTTGTTTAGACTTTAGTATTTTAGAGTGTTGGTAGAAAACTTCGATAAATGAGTTTAAGAAAACCTTTATTGAACAATGATTTAGTAATCTTAATTTTCAAAGAAACTTTCCTATTTCATTGGTTTTAAAAAGAGAGTATGTGATATTTTACTCTATGTATACTCGAATGAAATTCCATGTACTATTATTATTAGAAACTTGTGATGAACTTTTCTAACTTTGGAAAAGATTTATTAAGATAAAACTTTATGTTTTTATGGAAAAATCATTTCTTACATGACAAAAATTTATTTTTAAAGAGGTTTCTTGTTGTTCTTTACTTAAGAAAATTCTTTTTCATAGTTCTTGAGACAATATCAACATGTTCATGCATGAATGAGAATATGTAATTATGAGAAATATAATAAAAACAACATAATAAGATAAATGTAATAAGAGCATAATAGTAAAGTCAAGTATTGGGAATCTTAGCTTCATGAAGGTATCTCAGGACTAAGAATAAGCTAGTCCCAAAAAGAAAAGAAAAGAAAAAAAAAGAAAGAAAATTGTTTTGACTTGATATAGACAAGTTTAAGACTAGAAAGACTAGTCTAAATAATAGCATGAAATAAATAAATAAATTGCAAAGCATGAAAGTAAATAAATAACAAGTGATCTTATATGCTCTAAAGAAATATATAGACATAATATACATAATACTATATAGAAGTTAGATTAAAGTAAATAATAATAACAATAATAACAACAAAATAATAACAATGATAACATAATGGAAAATAGGAACATAAACAAAAACAGAACATGAACATATTATTGCTTCTTTAACTCTCATGAGTCTAAGAAACATACACTAAACTCATGCTCAGTTGTATGAACATAATAGGTATATGTAAGAAATTTTACCTAAGGTTATGTGTTTGTTGAAGAGGAAAAGAATGGGTTGTAGTAATATGTGGGAAATGGTTTTATGGAGAGAAGAAAGGATATGAGAGAGAGTGTTTATGGAGAAATTTTGGTAGAGTTTTTGTAGGAAATGAATTATGTGAAAGAATGAAGGAAGAATGGGGTATTTATATAGTTTTAGAGTGAAAATTAGATGTAATAAAATAAAATGAAAAAGAAAATAAAATGATAGAAGAGAGAGAGGGGAGGCGTTGGTTTTGGCTTTGTAAGGAGGGAGGAAATTATTTATTTTGTTTGTTTTGCAATAAACAGAAGTAATATGTAAAGTGTGATGTGATTAAAGTTGTATAGGGAAGGTAAATTGTAAGGTATATGTATGGTAGAGTATAAAAAAAAGTAAAGATAGATGAATAGTAATAAATAATAGAAAAGTACTATGAATAGTAGACTAAATAATTAAAATACCAGTAGTAAAGAAAATACGTGTAAACGGCCTATATCTGATATTTTTAGTTACTGAAAAATTCTAAAACTAATATTTTTGAAATCCTTATATTTTTACGAGTCTATTAGTGTTGTCGGAAAATTTTCACTATCCAGTGCACCAGGGCACGGTTTTTGAAAACTGATCCCATTCGGATCCGAAAGACACTAGAAAAATGTGAATATGATATTTTTAAGGTTTCCTATATTATTACGAACCATTATCCATAATTATCTCAATTTCGTTGTCTAAGGTTTAAGAACACGGGATTTCCGGATTTAGATTCACTAGACTAAACATAGAACTAGGTTAACTTTAAGGTTCCGGTTTGACTTTCGGTTCTAGGGTTAACTTATATTATTGAAAAATTCTAGGGGCTTACAATGTGTGAATGGGTTTTGTGTATGTAGAAGGGGTTTTAGAGTATTTTGGGAGAGTTTTGAGAGTGTATATGGAGAGAGTTTTGAGAAGAGAATTTTGGGAGAGAATTGGTAGTGAATCTGTGGGTGGTAAATGTGTGAATGAAGTGAAAGAGGAGGAAGGTATTTATAGGAAAATGAGGAGTGAATTTTGTGTGATTTAAATAAAAAAATTAAAAAAATATGAGAGAGGGAGAGACGGAGGGGCCACCGGCCTTGTGGAGAAAGAGGAGAGAGATATTTATTTTTTTTATGTTTTTATTAATTAAATTTAATAATAAGTAAAGTAGATGTGATATAAAGTTATGGGAAAGATAAAAAGTAAAGATAATAGGTGTATAGAATGTAAGAGTGTAGTAAAGTAGAGATAATGAATAGTGTAATGTAAAGTAGATATGATTAATAAAGTACTGATAATAGGAAAATATGCGTATATATGAGATATCTACTATTTTTACTTGTCGAAAAATTATAAAATTCATATTTTTGAAAACCTTATATTTTTACCAGTCTAACGGTATATTGGGAATATTTTTACTATTTTTGGCCTCGGGATACGTTTTTCAAGAACTGTATCTGTTCGGGTCCAAAGCGATTTGCGGTTTTGCTAATATGATATTTTTAAGCTTTCTTATGTTATTACGGGATTATCTAACTTAAACTGTTACGTTTAACTAGGGTTTTGTTGACTTTAGGTTTCCGGTTGACCTTCCGATTAGGGTTTAAGCTTAGCCGATCGCAAAACTTTGGGGGTTTACAAGCATAACTAGAAAAAGGCTTTTTGAATAGAAAAATAAATCATAAATGGAAATTTGACCAAATCAATTAAGCTCAAATCACCTCAGCTATTTAAATATTCCATCATTCTCATTAACTGTGCTAAAGTCACTTCTACTAAAATCACATAACTTATCCAAGTAGATAAGCGTTTACCCTTATTATTTAATTAAGAATTCTAAAGAAAAAATTACTTAAAAGATCAAACAAAGTAAGAGAAACTCAATCCACTTTATCCCTTATAAATATAAGTATGTAGTTCCTTAATCATCTCTCGAAGCATCATAACAAAAAAATGAAGGTACGTACATTAGTTCGTCTATTAAATCTTCTTATTTATGCTTTTGATTCCATTATTATTGATTATTTATGTACTTTAAAGCTACAAAGGGGAAGGTTTTTACCTTCTTCTTTAAATTTTCCTTTAGAGGGGTTTTTGCCCTTATCTTTTTGCTTATTTCTTTCTTTCTTTCTCTTATTTTATTTTATTTTTGCATGGCTTATTTAAAACTAAAAGAGGGGTCAAGAAATTGGTCTTTTAAGGGACCAACCCTTGCCTATTTCAACCTTAAGCACATGGTTGTTTTCATTTTAGTTTTTGTTTTGATTGTTTGGATTAAGCACAGGGAAAAATCATCAAGTTATAGTCATTATTTGAACATTCACTAGAGACTACAAAGCTCTCAAAATGACTAAATTAAAAAACATACAAATCATTTAAGCTTTTATAAGTTAATTGAATAATCTTATTAGAGACCTTAAACTAATTCAAGCTCTAAATTTTTAGATTAAATAATAAGTAAAACTACTATACATGGATATTTGCAAAGTGATTTGCACAAAGTAAAGTTAACTCAATCATATGATGATGTTCATTGTTTGCTCTGTTGAGTTAATTGATGATTTCGTTTCAAATTTTTGAAATTTTTTTTTTATCAAATTTTAGCTATTTCATTAATTTCCTACAATTTATGAAGAAAAATTATCATTGAAAACAAATTTACTCTAATTTTTAATAGAACTTGTCACGTCCTAAAGGGTACCCTAAACGTGGCAGTCCTTCGCACTCAATATTAAGACTTAAGTATGACTACCTTAGTCATCCCGAAAGTCTTGATATCGAGTATAAGGCGTACTTTCACGATCATAGTGGGCCAAACTTTAGATCATGCCATTTAAGCAGTTATACACAATAGCAATTAAGAAAATAGATCATAACAATATAACCAAGGTTCATAAAACTTATAAGGAGTCTTTACAACATTAAGGGGCATTCCCCTATTAAAGATTACTAAGTCTAATAAAGAGTCTATCATGAAATGATTTACACTTTTGAAATTTCTCTTGGAATCCATATCTACTTCTAGCTTACACTTTTATGCATAAGATCTTAGCTTGAAGGCATTACCTGGGTAAAATAACCTCTTGGTTCTAACTAAAGTACGAGAACTGCAAAAGATATCTAAGAGTGTAAACCCCGGTTTTCTTAGTAATCGACTAAACTCCGTAAATCGGAAATCAAAACCCTAAATAGGATTAGTACAAGCAACCTAGGAACCCTAATTTCGGCTTTTCTTCGATTTATATATAAAAGAAGCTCTTTAAGATAAATTAATGTGAATTATCATTTTATAGTATATTTCGAACTAAACAAAATTTTGATTTCGAAGAATTTTCTATTCCGGGCTTTCCCGAGCTCCATTACGGAAAAGCGAGCCCCGAAACTAGAAACTCAAAAAAATATTTCGGAATACTTGTTAGAACCAGAATCTTATAAGGATTTCAAAAATATATATTTTATAATTTTTCGGGCTATAAAAATTACAGTTATAGCCTTTTTCCCGTATTTTTGTTAGTACCGGTAAAGCAGATGTCTTATCTACTATTTATTACTATTCACAAGTACAACCTATGACTATTCATTTGTACACCCTATACTTGCAACCCTGACCATCACTCAATCAATTTCTTTTCCAAAGACCTTTTGTCTCTTAATTATCATTACAATTTATGACAATGGATGTGCAAGCTATCAAACCAAATCAATCAAAAGTAAGAAATCAATTTTCCCCCCTTTTTCCACTTAATGGCCGGCGTGGAGACCCCCCCCTCAAGTTCCACTTTGCAAATTTTTTTCACTTGTTTTATTCCATTTAACCTAATCTCATTTCCTATATAAGCTACATTTTCTCTCTCTCACTTCATTCTTTCACTTTTCAAATTTTACAAAAGGTAAAAGCTCTCAAATTTCCTCTCCCTCTCTACCCCATGCCGTGAGCCACTAGTGCCCACACACACACACACACAACTTGTTTCCTTTCCTTTTATCTCCTATTTTACTCTAAGTAAGTGAACTTCTACTCCATCTACTCATAGATCCTTGTAATGGCTAGGTTATTCTTGGATATTTCCAACTAAATGTCCCCATGATCTCTTACTAGAGACAAGGAATTATCAAAACAAGAATACCAAACTATCACAAAGTAGATCTTGCTTTTAAAGGACCTTTCATGCCATAAGCTTTATGATCATTCAACAAAAAGTGTTTTAAACAAAAGATCTTTTATAAAAATGTGGTTTTTATGATTTCAAAATCTATTTAAGCACTTGATATAGTAAATCTACCATTTTACTACTCATGTTGTCACGTCCCACCAAAGGGTACCCTAAACGCGACAGTCCACCACACCCGATATTTAAACTTACGTATGACAACCTTAGTCATCCCATGAGTTTACATATCGTGTGTAAGGTGTACTCACACAACTTTTAGGATCACACTTTGATTCGAGTAGCCTTAAGGAAGCATACATAGCATTAAGAATATAAATCACAACAAGATAAATAGTTAAACTTTACAAAAGCCAAGGGGGCATACCCCCGCCAAAATAATAGGAGTCTACATCGTTTAGCTCCAATTACATATATCTGAATTTACATTAAAGAGATTTTCCTAGAAGTCCACGCCTACACTAGGTCCCGACTTCCTCAAAAGCTCTTTAATTCCATGTGATAAACCTGCACAAAATGTCCTCTCGGAACATCCAAAAATAGGAACACTGCAACAAAAACTGTTGGGGTATAAGCTAATGCTTAGTGAGATTCATTTTCTTCAAGTAACATGCCCGACCAAGCTAAAATATCTATACAAGCAAGTTATAATTAAGCAACCATATGAATGCACAACCATATGAGCAAACAAGCATATGACTTTCCGGTAGTCATAAGTGAATGAATTTACGCCCTCCATTCGGGGTTTGGGGTAGTTCATAAGACATGCAACTACAATTCCAAAGTTGGTCCATAAGACATGCAACCATAATCCCAATCTTAAGTGGGGTGGTCCATAAGACATGCAACCACAATCTTTAATGTTGGTCCATAAGTCATGCAACCATAGTTTCATCATTCGAATGGGGTGGTCCATAAGTCATGCAACCCTAGCCCCATTCGTTAAAGACCCGCTGCCTCCCAAGTACACCTTTGTCCCACCAAAGATATACTCGACAATGATATACGACTCACTACGTGAGATGCATGTACAGTTTATTCATATAATCATGACATATTACTTAGATAATTTAAAGGTGACCATACAATTTTCAGACATTCCAAATCTATACTAGCTCATACAAGAATATTACAACAAAGCTTGCCTCGATATACTTATCGTTCATTCATGCAAGTTTAGATCACCATTCAAACACAATTTTATCTTTTCCTAAGTCTAATGCCACTACTACTACAAGCACATCCAAGAGCATAATTAATTGAGAAATGAACTCACTTGTCCATGTAGTGAAAATCCACTAGTCGTAATAGTCCTCGGGAAGTGGTAACCCGTCCTCCAATTCACCTAGGTACAAAGAATACCCTCAATGAGCATCTCTTATGAAGTTCTATTAAACTTAACAATTTTATTTACTAAGTTCGTCAATTTCCGTCTAGGTTGAATCCTTAACTTAAAAAGGTCATATCTAACTCATTTTAACTCGGAATTTAGCTTATAATATACCGATTTATACCTACTTCGAAAGAGCTATCCATTTCTAAAGTTAATTCAAACATTTAAGGTCATTTAAGGGTCGGAAACGTACTGTACAGTAGGGTTACGAAAATTCCAGATTTTGAGCCTTTGTGAAAAATTTCCATATCTACTCCATTTAACTACTTAGGCCAATTTATTTTAGTCCTAAGCTTGCAAGGAGATTCTCAAAACAAAATTAAGAGATTACACACTTATCTAATACCAAAGACAAAGTTCAAAAGAAATTTCTAAGAATCCATATTCATAAAACCAACATTCACAAGTTGAAACCCATTGTCTTGTTTTGAGTAATTCCTTTACTAAAACTCACTTAGTTCAATGAAAATAATTTTTCCTATATTATGTATCATCAAAGCATTTCATTTTCAATGTAAAATACTTGTTTTGAGATCAAAAAGAAGGTTTTCACAATTGGTCTTCTCATAATTACGAATTTCCACTTTGAAACTTACAATGAAAACAAGACCTAAATATTGTCTTCTACAAAGCACTTGATTTATGCAATACTTCTTAGGAAAACCCATTCAAACTTATGAAAATCCATTCCTTAAGATATCTATATCAAGAGCCTCTTATATTTTTGTCTAAATCTTCATTTTAAAGTTGATTGATGGGTTTCAAAAATAGGTCTTGGTCTTGATCCGAATTTTCATAAATTTATTTTGGACATATCTCTTGAGAAAATTCATCAAAACTCATGAAAAACAACCCATTACATATTATATCCTAAGAACCCTTCATTTCTTGAATAAAATCCTCATTTGTGAGTTGAAAAACATGTTTTTATTTTGGATCTTTGTCTTGATCCGAAAATACAATTTTTGTTTTTGAAAATAAACTTTGAAAATCAACTTTGATTCTTGCAAGATGAAGCCTTGATGATATACATCCATCAAACCTTCATTTTCTTAACAAAAGCTTCCATTTTAAGACTTGAAAGAGGGTTTTTAAAATAGGGCATTGACAAGTTACGAATTTTTCTTTTTCATTCCAACTTGAATCTAAGATCTACTCAATATATATCCATGAAAGCATAAGAAAAACTTAGTAGTAAGCCTTGAACTCCTAGATCTACACATAAACATAACTAAAGCTTTGTAAAACTCTAGATCTACAAGTTATCACATAAACAAGAAAATAAACAAGCCTTCCATATAACAAAAATACTAAGAACAAAAGAGATCATCATCTAGAGGAGTGTTTCACTTCTTGGCATCATCATCCATAGCCTTTTAAGCTTTTGGAATGTCCTTTGATGCATGAAACATCCATGGTATCATCCTAGAACATCTTATAAGAGCTAAAAGAGAAAGATTACCTCAAATAATTGCAAGAAATATATGGAAGTGTGAAATGGAAATGGGGGCAGCTTGTTTATGGAGAAGACAAGCCAAGAAGAAGAGAAAAAGAGAGGGAAAAAGAGAGAGAAAAAATGTAGGGTTTACAAATATGAAAGAGGAAGGAATGAGATGTTACATAGAGTTTAAAGTGAGCTAAATAATTTAAAAAAAAAATTAAAACAGCAGCTGCAAGGGAGGGGGTGCTGGCGTGATTTGGAGTGTGGGGAGAGGTGTGTAGTTGAGTTTTAACTTGTATTTTTGAAAGTGTAACAAGTTGCTTCCATTTCTAACTAAAATAGGCTTTAAAAATATCAAATAAATAAATAAAAATAATGAAAAGTGGCTAAATTATGGGGAATGGTCAGCTGCAAGTTTTGGGAAATGGAGTGTAAGAAAAAGCAAAAGAAGACATAATAATGTGTAGTAATGATAATGTATGTGTACTCAAGGTCTCCGGTAGACTTTCCGGCTTAAGATTTAGGGCTTAGAAAACGGGGGTTTACACATGTTCATGTAGGCATTTAAGATCTCATCATTATTTTAAGTTTATGTGCATTAATGATCATCAATGATTTTTGTCTTGGGTAAATAACCTTTCTAGTATATAGATCTATGGATAGATAAGTTAATAAAGTCAAAAAGGAAAACACTTTTCAAGAAATGAGTTAGTGTAAATTCGGATGACTTGAGAAACCTAGTCTAAAAAACCTTTTTATCAACTTCAAAATATGTATTTTACAAGAAAAATGAGGCCTTTAGGTGGTAGATGGTGTTTGATGATATTTTTCATAAGTTTAAATGGGTTTCTACCAAAGGAAATGTTTAAAACAAGAGGTGAAGTCCAATAGAAGTTTTGAGTTGAAAATCTTATAGGCCAAATTCGTAATAATGGATAGATGGTTAGAAAACACTAGTTTTCCAACTTCAAAAATGGCATTTTCTTAAATAAATGGAGTCCTTAGGGTATAGGTAAAATAAATACACAAAGTTCTAGGTATAAAATGCTTTTTCCTCAAGAGAATCAACTTGAAAATGAATTTTTCTAAATTCGGATTTTTGGACAAATCCTATTTGAAAACATATTTGTGATGTGCTGATATTAGTATTGAATTTTCAAAGCATCTTATCCAGCAAGTGTACTGGCCTTATCTTGTAATATAGCATGAGTCAAGTGTCGATCCCACAGAGATCTATTAACTACTAGACAATTATCAACCAATACTAATATCTAGGCAATTGATCTTTTAGATTAAGACTAAATATCTAATTAAGTATCTACTATGAATGCAGTGAGCTTTTGAAGAGAGTGATATGTTAAAAAAATGTGGGAAGGAGCAGAATCTACTTTAAACTATTGCCAATCAACTTGAATTCATGTTATAATGATAATTAGATTCATGGATATTCATAAGAAATTGTAAAGATTTAAAAACAGAGTTAAAAACCTTTTAAACCACAAAAACAATTCAATAGCTTCCACTAAATAAATTATTCGTGGAATCAAAATTACAATTATAAACCTTCCGATTCTATAATTGACTAATACTTTATATTAACATCCCCTAATTCCTTAGTGAGAAATCAATATAAAACATTGCATTAATATTCATGGACAATTTCTAAATTAGATTAAACTCTGCCGCTTCCGCAATTGTAATTTAATCTCAATTTATGAATTCATATGAACCCTAATTTCCCTTTCGAGTTATCAGAATTCTTATACACCAAAGATATGATGAATAATCAGAACTCAATATGAATATTCTATGATTCTAACTATCTTATAACATAGTTTCAAAGATCATTTTAGCATGTTTAAAGCTTCATCAACTTCCCACAAAAGGGATTTAGCTACTCATGGATGATGATTCAACAATCAGATAAGAAATTACAAATGATTTCATTATGATCAAAATATTCCGATATATGAATTGCATAAAAAGAAAAGATCAGATATCACCAATTCAAAATATCAAAACTTCACTTGCAAATTCTTGAAAAACTTCAATATCTCTTCAAAAATCTCTATGAAATGCTAATTCTATGTATTGTAGTGTATTTCAGAGCTACTTGGGATGTGGATTCTTGGAGGGGGGTAGAACCCCTATTTATAGGAAAAATTTCGTGCAAGACATTAAATGAAATTTGCTGTTTCACTTCGTACGCCGGCAGTTATGGATCCTACGCCGGCGGCTTACAAGCGGCGTATAATCATTTTCTCCTTTACGCAGGTAGTGTTGTTGATTCTCTATATCTGAAGTTTTGATGATAACAAAATAATCCAAGGAACTAATCTTTTTATGAGTGTGCAGAAAGTTATTCAGAACCTTGTACAGAATGATGGAGAATTTATCATTCATATATGTTTGGATGATTGATCTTAAATCTTGGATATTTTAGACCTGAACAAGTTTTTAGAGGAATTAAATTAGAGATATGTTCGGTCCGGATAATGCTTCAAAAGGAAAAGAAACACAGAATGTTTTCCAGAATGTTTTTCAAAAGAAAAGTTAAAGGATAATACATTTCCAGAAATACAGAACTTTACACAGAACCTCTGGGAAGTTGCTCGGTTATTATGTATGTTAAAATGACATGGGTTAAAGATGAATCTTTATTTATTTGAAGACCTAGCTTCGAGTTAATAAGTATATTTGGGAAATATACTTATTTGTTTCACTAAAGTCGGATTATATCCTAGGGGATTCAAACAATATTGGATTCAAAACAATATTTCAAATTTGTTTAGAAGGTTTACTGGAGATAATAAATGGTTATGTTTTACTATCTATAAATTGGTTTCAAGATAAGGAAGTTATGTTGTCTGATTGGATCTTTATAGAAGCATATTCAAAGAAGATATTTGTGAAGGAAACCGAATCAAGAATTGAATTATCCTCTGGAAGATAGCATGCGAGAATCAAGGAGAAAACCGAGATATCAGCAAGGATTTTCTCCAGAATTATCTTCAACAAGGATTAATCGTATCATGAGTCAAAACAGGAAATCAAGATGGATAATGTTGAATCACGAAAATCAAGCAGAGCTTATCTTCTTCAGCAAATTCAAATCACTAACTAGTACGAAGAATTCAAATGCGGAACACACAAAACAAAAGAACGAGTTTTATTAAAAATATCAAAAGTTTATTTTTGAAAGTTTGAAGATTAGACGTGAAAGATATACATCCGAGATATTTGGGATATTAGCCTTATCCCTACAACGAAAGAAGAATCAGAACAGGAAGACTCGAACAGAAATAAAAGAAGAAGAAGATACAGAACTTATAGAGAAAACAAACAAGAAAAATTCGAGAGCAATCTAAAACTCAATTTCGATCAAATATCTATTAGATTTGAAAAAGCAGTCTCCTTCATTTTTTCAAGTGCAGAATAGAGTAATTCTTTTCTTCTTGCATCTTTATCTTTTGATATTTTACAAAGGAAGCAACTTGTTGTTGGCTTCTAAGTTAGTTCAATTACAAGTGTAAACTCTGTAGATCGGTTGAAGCTAGTGTACAGCGTGAGAATCGAGCAGAGGGATTTCTACAAGTTTGTAATTGATTTTCATTGGATATAGTGAAACAAACCTAAAGGAAATTGGGGTCCCCGGCTCGGAGCTGGAAGAGTGGACTGACGCACAAGGCGGAACCACTATATATCGCTGCCTGATCTCTCTTCTTTACTCTTTTTAATTTCATGCATTTCAATTATATTGTGTTATAATTGTTTATTTATTCTCACGCCTACAAAAGGTTAATTCATTTGATAAGAGAGAAAAACAATTTTACAAAATCTTTTATAGAACCTTTTACAGAAACTTCGTGCATATTTTTTTTGGAGTGCTACGAAATTTTTATTAACAATCAATTCACCCCCCTCTTGATTGTTTTAACGGGACCAACAATTGGTATCAGAGTAGGACTCTTTTTTTTAATCGAGCGATCAAATCAAATGGCTGAGAATAATGTAGCAATTAATCGTGCTCCTATTTTTGATGGTTCAAATTTTTCTTATTGGAGAATGAGAATGGAAACCTATATTAAAGCTAATGATTATAATTCTTGGCAGGTAATTTCTAATGGAGATAATGTGGTGACCACGAATGGAGATTCAGCTCTAACAGACAGTGACATGAAGATCATTGAAAAGAATAATAAAGCAAAAAATTTGTTGCTAACTACCATTGCTGCTTCTGAAATTTATTTAATTTCTTCTTGTGGAACAGCAAAAGAAATATAGGATAGATTGATTGAAACCTATGAAGGAACCAATACAATTAAAGAAACTAAAATCAATGCTTTACTTCAGCAATATGAATTATTTAAGTTTAAAACTGATGAGTCTGTGAAAGATGCATTTAACAGGTTCACAGCAATTACTAATGAGCTGGCATCACTTGGTAAAGTGATTGGTGATCCTGATCTTGTAAGAAAGATGCTGAGAATACTACCTTCAACTTGGGATGTAAAGAAAACTGCTATAGAAGCACAGGATCTCAACAAACTTTCTCTTAGTCAATTGAGAGAAAAGTTAATGGCCTATGAATCACACAAAAAGACTACACAAGGAGAGGAAAGTAGTACTAAAGGGATTGCATTCAAAGTCAAGGAAGTTACTCAAGTGGGTTAGATGATAGTGAAGATGAAGATGAGGAAGACATAACACTATTAGCAAAGAAACTCAACCGATTCTTCAAGAGACAAAGAGGTAAGAAATATAGTACTTTTAAGAAAACTACTGAATATAATAAGAATGATGCAGGAAAAATGTACAAAGAAAAAGGGAAGAAAATAGAGAAGAAAGAAATTCAATGTTATGAATGTAAGAAGCCAGGACATATTAAATATGAATGTCCAAGGTTGATAAAGAAAATGGAACAATACAAGAAGCGAAGTCAAGCAATGCTAGCCACATGGAGTGATTTGGATGACACAGAAAGTAATCCAGAAGATTCAGAAGATGAAGAAGAAGAAGCAAACCTTTGTCTAATGGCTACTTCTGAGGTAAACTCTGAATTGACAATGAGTTAACTGAGGATGATATGCTTCTTGAAATGAAAAAACTTCTAAAAGCTCTTAAAAAGGCTGATTTAAAAATAACAAAGTTTGATAATGAAATTAAATCACTTAAAAACGAGAAGGATGTTTTAATGCAAACAAACTCTTTACTTGTTGGTGAAAATGATATATTGAAACGATATTGAAAAATTAAATATAGATAATGAGAAATTGAGAAGAGATATAGTTATTAAAGGAAGAAACCGGAGTACTAAAAGTAAAAATAGATGAGTTGTCTAATTCAATTAAGACCACATTTAATAAGTTTAATGAAAGTGACAAAAAGTTGACTATGTTAATTACGTCACAAAGATTAACATGTGAAAAGCATGGCTTAGGATATGAACATGGATCTACATCAAAAACATCTAAAGCTATGACATTTGTGAAAGCTAAAAGTGGTATAGATGCTAAACAAGTCGTCAAAAATGAGTTAGTTACGAAAAGTGATAATCTCAAAACAAATCACGTAGAAAGAAATGGTGTAAGACAAGTAAAAGAGAGTACCAGAAGTTATCCGTCATATGGAAATAGTACCAGAAGGTATTCCAGAAGTTATCCGTCATATGGAAATAATACCAGAAGGAATTCCACAAGTTATCCGTCATATGGAAAAAATACCAGAAGGTATTCCAGAAGTTATCCAACATATGAAAACAATATCAGAAGGTATTTCAGAAGTTACCAAAAGAAAAATAATGAGAAACAGGTAAACAACAGGTATTATAATAATTTGTCATATGCATGTTTCTTTTGTAATAAACTTGGACATATTGAGAAAAATTGTTATTATAAAAGAAACAAGCTCAGTAATGATCAAGTCAAACAAAGGTATTCAACGAGCTTGTCTTATAAAGGACCCAAACTAGTTTGGGTTCCTAAAAGAGTTTAATTCTTTTGAATTTTGCAGGAGTATGAAGCAAAAATTAAAGGAACTTGGTATCTAGATAGTGGATGTTCCAGACATATGACAGGAAATGCTTCATTGTTCACAAGCATAACATGGGAAGAAAAAGGATATGTAAAATTTGAAGACAACAGTAGAGGTAAAATTATTGCAACAGGAAGCATTGGTATGTCCCCTTACACAATAGAGAATGTTTATTTAGTTAAAGGTCTGAAACATAATCTTTTAAGCATTAGTCAATTATGTGATAAAGGTTACAAAATGATTTTTGAAAAAGAGAAATGTTTTGCTTTTGATAAAAATAACATAAAATTATTTGAAGGCTTTAGAAATAGAAACATATACTTAATAAGACCAAATGAAATTGAAGATGCATGTTGTTTGTTATCAATGCATGATAATATTTTTACATGGCACAAAAGGTTAGGACATGTGAACTTCCATCAATTAGAAAAATTATCTAAAAAGAACATAATAAGAGGATTACCCAACATAAAGATAAAACATGATGTGAAATGCAATACGTGCTTAAAAGTTAAAATGGTATCTGTCTCTCACAAAAGTAAAAATGAAGTTTCAACAAAACGCCCTCTTGAATTATTACATCTTGATTTGTTTGGACCTACAAGAGTATTAAGTATGGGAGGAAGTAAATATGGATTTGTAATTATTGATGATTACTCAAGATATACTTGGGTTATGTTTTTGAAACATAAGAAAGATACTTTTGATGCTTTTCAAAAATTTGCAAAACAGATTCAAAATGAAAAAGGAGTTTCCATAATTAGTCTTAGAACTGATCATGGAACCAAATTTCAAAACTCAAAATTTATAAGTTTTTGTGAAGAACAAGGAATATCTCACAATTTTTCAGCTCCATATACACCTCAACAAAATGGAGTTGTTGAACGCAAAAATAGAACAATACAGGAAATGACAAGATCTATGTTAAATGAAAGTGGTATTGCTGAGTATTTTTGGGCCGAAGCAGTTTCTACAGCTTGCTACATCATCAATAGAGTTTATGTTCGGCCTATGACATCCAAAATCGCATATGAATTATTTCAAGGTAAGAAACCAAATGTTTCTTATTTTCATGTTTTTGGATCTAAATGTTTTGTGAAAAAGAATGCTATGAATCTTGGTAAGTTTGATGAAAGATCTTATGAAGCTATATTTTTGGGTTATTCATTAAATAGTCGTGCTTATCGTATTTTCAATAAAACATCTAAAATAGTTGAAGAATCAATAAATGTTAAGTTTGTAGAAGACATAAAGGATGATGAATCAGAAGATGAAAAAGAAGCCGAAACTAAAGAAGATCCTAGTTTAGAACTAAAGTCTGAAGTACCCGTTTTGGAAAATCAAGATTCTGGAAATACAGAACATATTCCAGAAGGTAACACAGAAGGTACTACAGAACTTAGAGAATCTGAACCAGAAACTTCCAAAGCTTGGAAATATAAGTCTTCTCACCCCCTTGAACAAATAATAGGTAATGTTGATTCTGGTGTTAAAACAAGATCTAATTTAAAGGATTTTGAAAATCATTTTGCATTATTGTCTGATTTTGAACCAATTAATGTTGAAGAAGCATTAAATGACAATAGTTGGATTGAAGCTATGCAAGATGAACTAAATCAATTTCAAAGAAATAATGTTTGGAATCTTGTTCCTAGACCTAAAACAAATCAATAGTTGGAACTAAATGGGTATTTAAAAATAAATTGGATGAAAATGGAAAAATAGTAAGAAATAAAGCAGGCTAGTAGCTAAAGGATACTCACAAGAGGAAGGAATAGATTTTGATGAAACATATGCACCTGTAGCTAGACTAGAAGCTATTCGGTTAATGCTTGCATATGCTTGTTATAAAAATTTCAAAGTATTTCAAATGGATGTAAAAAGTGCATTTTTGAATGGATATATTAAAGAAGAAGTTTTTGTAGAACAACCACCTGGTTTTGAAGATCCTTTTAAAGCTGACATGTTTTCAAATTAAATAAAGCTTGTATGGTTTAAAACAAGCTCCAAGAGCATGGTATGAAAGATTAAGTTTGTTTTTAATATCAAAAGGATTTCAAAGAGGAACTGTTGATACAACATTGTTTTTAAAATCATATGACAAAGATATCTTAATTGTTCAAATATATGTAGATGATATTATATTTGGTTCTTCTAATGAAGTGTTTGTCAAGAATTTGCAAAAAGCATGCAAGAAGAGAATTCGAAATGTCAATGATGGGAGAATTGACTTTTTCTTGGACTTCAAATAAAACAAACAAAGAAGGAATTTTCATACATCAAGAAAAATACACTAAACAAATTCTAAAGAAATTTGGGTATGAAGGATGCAAAGGAGCTGCAACACCTATGAGCACTTCAACAAGGTTAGATTCTGATTCTAATGGGAAAAAGGTAAATGAAAAATTATATAGAAGTCTCATTGGTCATTACTGTATTTAACTGCATCTAGACCTGATATTCTTTTTAGTGTATGTTATGTGCTAGATTTCAAAGTACACCAAAAGAAACACATTTGACAGCTGTTAAAAGAATTTTCAAGTACTTGATAAATACTTCAAAATTAGGTATCTGGTATCCTAAAAATCAAAATTTTGATTTAATAGGATATTCTGATGCAGATTATGCTGGTTGCAAAATTGATAGAAAAAGCACATCTGGTACTTGTCAATTTTTAGGTGACAAATTAGTTTCTTGGTCATCTAAGAAACAAAACTCTGTTGCCTTGTCTACAGCTGAAGCAGAATATGTTTCTATTGGCAATTGTTGTGCACAAATGCTATGGATTAAACAACAATTAAAAGATTATGGTTTATTTTTAAAAATATACCTATCAAATGTGATAATACAAGTGCAATTAACCTAACAAAAAATCCAGTACATCACTCTAGATCTAAACACATTGAAATTCGACATCATTTTATTCGTGATCATGTGATTAATGGTAATATTGTTGTTGATTATGTACCATCTGATAGACAATTAGCTGATATTTTTACAAAACCTCTTGAAAAATTGAATTTTGAATTTATAAGGAATGAAATTGGGATATGTAATCCATTTTCTTAAAAAAATAATATTAATAATGATGAGAATTTCAAATTAAGAATTAAAGATTACTAATTGGATTTAAGCAACAGATGTACGGGAAATTGTGCAAAAATCTTTAATGTCCAACGTTGCTGTACGCGAAATTGTGCAAAAATCTTTAATATCCAACGTTACTATTTGATTTAACGTCCAACGTTCTATTTTTCCCTCTATATTATATTCTATTTTAAAAAATCTGTCCAAAATCAAATTCCTTCTCCCTCTCGTCTCCAAATCGTACCTGACAAGCTAAAACCCTAAAATTTTCAATTCAATCATTCATGGCTCCCAGAAAATCCCAGCGTATCTCGAACAAAAATTTCAAGACTATTCTATCCAAAGAACCCATTTCTCTTCCACCCACTTCATCAGATTCCGAACAAACCATTTCTCAACATGGTTCACCTTCAAATGTGCCTGAGAAATCTCCTCTGTCCGTTCCACAATCTGAGAAAGCTCCTGAACCTGTCCAAGAAACAACAGACACAGAACAGGTTCAAGAACAAGACTCATAACAAGTTCAAGAACATTCATCACATGGTTCTGACCCAGAACCTATTTCAGAACGTCTGAAGAAAATAAAGAAGGAGAAAATTTCCAAGGGTTCTACAAAGAAAAGGAAATCAGGACACTCAAAGGAACAGAAACTCTCCAAGAAACGCAAACAAGTCAAAGAATCTGAACCTTTATGTCCTTACACAAAGGTAAAAATTCATGATTGTGCATTTCTTGATTTTGGATACTTTAAGAAAAATGGATTTTATTGGAACAAATGGCTTGATAATGCTGGTTGTAAGAAGTTATGTAATCTGACTGGAGTTGTAGTGGGAGAAATGGTAGAAGAATTTTATAGAAATTTAAAGTTTGTTGATGATAGAAATTTACAGTCAAGGGTTCAAAGACAAGACATCACGATTTCACGTGATGACTTGATTAGATGCTTTGGGTTGAAAGACTGTCATGATGATACTATGTTTGTTTCTATGAGTAGAAATGAACTGTTCTTAAGGATCAATGGAAATATAGGAACTTTTCTAGATTTTGATGTCTTTGTTAATAAGTTTGAGCTGTTGGTTCGAATGCTTCATAAAGTTGTGAGGGAATGCATTCTTCCTAGGAAAGGAAGTACAACAACTGTGACAAAGGAAGATGGGTTAGTCATTTTAGCTATGATGAAGAAAATTAAAATAGACATAGCTAAAAGAATTTTGAAAAGGATTTGGAAAGATCAAGAATATAGAGTTTATAGGAATGTTCTTATGGAAATTTTCAAATTTAAAGGAATTACTAATCCTAAGAAAATAAAATTTCCAATTGGTTTGAAGAGGATTGGAGAGAAGAGTATACATCACATGCAAATTCGATCATATAAGAAATTTTGGTATGGAATAGATGGTGCAATTTATTTGCACGAGGATCATAGGAAAAATATTGATTGGGATAAGATCAAGGCAACATTTGAGGGGGAGAAAGAACATACTCCAGAAGCTTCTCCAGAAGTTTCTTTGGAAGAGGAACTAGAAGAAGGCATGCATAGAGCAGGGAAAGAGCCAGTGGAAAAGAAAAAGAAGAAATTGTATAAGCCTATGACTGGTGGAAAGTTTCATATACGGGAAAACTTGCAGGTTGAATCTTCTATTGACAGTGAAGATTCATTGCCAGAATTCTCAGAAGGACCAGGGGAAGCATCTTCGTTCCCAGGTAAAAATGCTTTAACAAACCTGATGGCTGATTCCCTTAATTCCTTCAAGCAGGATATCAAGCAGTTCATTTCATCAGAAATTAAGACACAGATGTCCTCTTTGCCTCAAAATCAACCACCACCATCAAAGATGTCATCGGGTTCTACTAGATCCTTCTTTCGTTCTTCTCCAGTTGAGCAAGAACCTATTCAAGAGCCTATCCCAGAACCTATTCCAGAAGCTGTAACTACTGACACTTCAACAGCTACTGGTTCTCCTCGTGCTCGACAACCTTATGAACCAACCTCCTGGTTTGAGCCTTGTACCATTCACTCCTCTTGATGTCCTTCAACGTCCTGAAGCATATCTTCCAACTTCACCAGTGTCATCTGGTCTCCATCTTTTGCCAGGACAAAGACAACGTCAAAAAGCTCAAGCCAAGAAATCCACCATTCCTTTTAAAGCTCTTTAAAAATTTTCTTCTATGCTCAATATTAAGACTTTTTATCTGCTTTGGTCTGTAATCGAACATATTTTCATTTCTCTCGGATTTTCTTTCTCTTTTATTTTGATCATTTTGATGAGTAACAAAAAGGGGGAGAAATAAATAAAAGTTATGTTTTTTGTCTATGTGATTGGCTGAATGAATGAATAGTAATATGTTTGTTTAGATTGTTTATTGGATAAAAGTGTTTTGTTATCATCAAAAAGGGGGAGAATGTTGATTCTCTATATCTGAAGTTTTGATGATAACAAAATGATCCAAAGAACTAATCTTTTTATGAGTGTGCAGAAAGTTATTCAGAACCTTGTACAGAATGATGGAGAATTTATCATTCATATATGTTTGGATGATTGATCTTAAATCTTGGATATTTTAGACCTGAACAAGTTTTTAGAGGAATTAAATTAGAGATATGTTCGGTCCGATAATGCTTCAAAAGGAAAAGAAACACAGAATGTTTTCTAGAATGTTTTTCAGAAGAAAAGTTAAAGGATAATACATTTCCAAAAATACAGAACTTTACACAGAACCTCTGGGAAGTTGCTCGGTTATTATGTATGTTAAAATGACATGGGTTAAAGATGAATCTTTATTTATTTGAAGACCTAGCTCCGAGTTAATAAGTATATTTGGGAAATATACTTATTTGTTTCACTAGAGTCGGATTATATCCTAGGGGATTCAAACAATATTGGATTCAAAACAATATTTCAAATTTGTTTAGAAGGTTTACTGGAGATAATAAATGGTTATGTTTTACTATCTATAAATTGGTTTCAAGACAAGGAAGTTATGTTGTCTGATTGGATCTTTATAGAAGCATATTCAAAGAAGATATTTGTGAAGGAAACCGAATCAAGAATTGAATTATCCTCTAGAAGATAGCATGCGAGAATCAAGGAGAAGACCAAGATATCAACAAGGATTTTCTCCAGAATTATCTTCAACAAGGATTAATCGTATCATAAGTCAAAACAGGAAATCAAGATGGATAATGTTGAATCACGAAAATCAAGCAGAGCTTATCTTTTTCAGCAAATTCAAATCACTAACTAGTACGAAGAATTCAAATGCGGAACACACGAAAACAAGAAGAACGAGTTTTTATTAAAAATATCAAAAGTTTATTTTTGAAAGTTTGAAGATTAGACGTGAAAGATATACATCCGAGATATTTGGGATATTAGCCTTATCCCTACAACGAAAGAAGAATCAGAACAGGAAGACTCGAATAGAAATAAAAGAAGAAGAAGATACAGAACTTACAGAGAAAACGAACAAGAAAAATTCGAGAGCAATCTAAAACTCAATTTCGATCAAATATCTATTAGATTTGAAAAAGCAGTCTCCTTCATTTTTTCAAGTGCAGAATAGAGCAATTCTTTTCTTATTGCATCTTTATCTTTTGATATTTTACAAAGGAAGCAACTTGTTGTTGGCTTCTAAGTTAGTTCAATTACAAGTGTAAACTCTGTAGATCGGTTGAAGCTAGTGTATAGCGTGAGAATCGAGCAGAGGGATTTGTGCAAGTTTGTAATTGATTTTCATTGGATATAGTGAAACAAACCCAAAGGAAATTGGGGTCCCCGGCTCGGAGCTGGAAGAGTGAACTGACGCACAAGGCGGAACCACTATATATCGCTGCCTGATCTCTCTTCTTACTCTTTTAATTTCATGCATTTCAATTATATTATAATTGTTTATTTATTCTCATGCCTACAAAAGGTTAATTCATTTGATAAGAGAAAAAAATTTTACAGAATCTTTTAAGAACCTTTTACAGAAACTTCGTGCATATTTTTTTTGAGTGCTACGAAATTTTTATTAACAATCAATTCACCCCCCTCTTGATTGTTTTAACGGGACCAACAAGTGCACTAGCAGCCTTCAACTTCGGTTACACACGTAGGCCGCTTCTACGCCGGCGGCTTTTACACCGGCGTAGGCATTCTAGCAGATTTGTCGCTTCAATTTCCTCCAAGCATTCGTTATCTTCATGTCTCTTCAGTTGATTGACCTACACTGCCTCAACGTCGGCAGCTTAAGAGCCGGCGTATGATGTAACTCCTTCAAAGCTGGTGACTTTGCAATTCTGAGCTGTCGGCCTTCAAATACGCTGGCTTCTTCATCTTCTACGCCAGCAGCTTTAAGGCGGCTTACAGTGTGGTTAAGACATATGCTCGGCAAAGCTGGCAGTATTGGTAACACCTTTGGTGTAAGCCGTCTGAACGCCGGCAACTTTTAATGTTGAAATACCGGCCTTTACTTCAATTTTTCCATTTTTGATTAAAAGTCTCTTATTTTGATTTCTTTGTCCAAATTAGTTCTGAAACATAAAATTTAATCAAAACAAATAGCCATTCTAGCTCTTCTAAACATCAACAAGTTGTATAAAATATGATCTTATCAATTTGCAAAGTGTAGAATACAAGTTTTTATGTAGAAATGAAGGCTTGAGTAATAGGTATAATAAACACTCAATTTAAACAAGGATAAATTGATTTTTCTTAAGGAAATAACTTCAAAACAAACAGTCAAAGTTAGGAAACTAGTTTTCATGAAAGTGTGTAGTTATGGATCTTCACAAATACGAAGTTTCTTAAGTTTCCTTTTAGTAAATAATTTCAAAAGCATGCATGCATCAAGTTCATATCATATCATTCATGATAGGAAATCATTGATATTGCATGTGTGGTTAGGCTATAGGCTA
Organism: Combretum micranthum; assembly: GCA_024138025.1. Taxonomy (NCBI): domain Eukaryota; kingdom Viridiplantae; phylum Streptophyta; class Magnoliopsida; order Myrtales; family Combretaceae; genus Combretum; species Combretum micranthum. The sequence continues at coordinate 118,369 of JAMXBD010001079.1, forward strand.
GAAACATCACAAGCATCCACAAAACTATTTTTCGGAATTGACGTTTTCGAACGACCAGAACTGATGCCTCTGTTTTGTGACCTAAATATTTTTGAAACTTGAAAATAATATTGGGAATAGATAGATCTTTTGAAGTAGATAGAAATCGATATATTATATGCTCAATTCCGAGTTAAAATGAGTTAGATATGGTCATTTAAAGTTAGGACTTTATCTTATGCGAAATTGACGAACTTAGTAGTTAGAATAGTTAAGATATAGAACATTATGAAAATACTCATTTTGGGTATTCTTATACTTTGAATTGAGATGGATTTCCACTCCCCGAGGACTACTACGACTATGGATTTCTCTCCATGGCCGAGTGAGTTCATTCTTAAATGGTTGTGCCATGTATGTGCTTGTAATCGTAGTGGCACTAGAATTAGGAAAAGATAAAACTATGATGATTGTGATCTAATCTTGGTTGCATGAATAATAAGTATTGGAGACAAGACATGTTGTAAATATCATTGTGTGAGCTAGTATAGAACTTAGATGTCTGAAATTCTCGTTGATCACATTTAATCTTCATAATTAACATGCCGATTATATGAATAAATTGTACATGCATATCACGTTGAGTCACATTGCATTGCTGATATACCTTTGGTGGGACAAAAGTATATTAGCGGAAGGCGAGGGGGCCTTGTAACATTAAGGATGCGAGATCGCTTAAGTTAACGGATGTGGGGTAGCACATAAAACTACAGTAAAACAACAAAGAAAGAGATTGGGATTGTGGTTGCATGACTTATGGACCAACCCCACTCAAGATTGGAATTATGGTTGCATGTCTTATGGACCATCCTAACCCCAAATGGAGGCGTAAATTCATTCACATATGGCTCCTAGAAAGTCATATCTTGTATGATCATTTTGCTTGTGCATTTCATACGGCTGCTAATAACTTGTCTGTTATATAAAATTGTTGAGCACTATTTTTTGTAATGAATCTCACTAAGCCTGTAGCTTACACCCCGATAGTTGTTGTGTGTTCCTATTTTTGTTTCCGAGAGAACACTCTTCACAGTTATCTTTTGGATAGAGGATTTTTGAAGAAGTTGGGACCTAGCTAGAGCATGGACTCAGGAAAATCTCCTCGAAATAAAACCTAGTATTTGTAAATGTAAATTTAGATTAAACAGACTTCCATTATTATTTTGACGGGTATGCCCCCTTGACTTTTGTAAAGACTTAATTTATTTATATCGTTGTGATTTCTATTCTTAATGCTATTGTATGCCTTCTTTAGACTATTCGATTCAAAGTGTAATCCTAAAAGTTGTGCAAGTACACCTTACACCCGATATGTAAACTTATGGGATGACTAGGTTGTTACACTTAAGTTTAAATATCGAGTGTGGTGGACTGTCGCGTTTTAGGTACCCTTTGGGGCGTGACAAAGAGGATAAGCTACATGCTTAGTGAGATTTATTTCCACAATTAAGCACTCAACATCCAATATTCAAGCAAGTTTATTTAGACAACCATATGAGATGCACAAGCACGTGGGCAAACAATACATATGATTTTTCGAGAATCATATGTTGATATGGATTTACCCCTCCATTTGGGGTTAGGTGTTGCAAGCTCTTTAAAACCTATCTTTGAAATCCAACTTATGTAGTTTATTTCAGGCTCCTACTCGCCTATCCTAATATAGTTCTTTCAGGCTCCTATTTGCCTATCCTTAAATAGTTCTTTCAGGCTCCTATTTGCCCATCTTGTAGACTTACGGTTCCCACAAACCCCACTATTATACTTTTGTCCCATCGAGTATAGTAGCTATTGAAATGAGACTAACTACGTGTTATGCATGAATTAATTAATATAACTCGAAATATGTAATTAAGGTAATTTAAAGACGATCATAGAATTTGTAGACACTCCAGCATAATAATAATAAAACGTAATTTAATTAACAACAATTTATGTCTCGGTATGCTTAACATTCTTTCAACCAATATTATCATGCATAATTCATTTCATCTTTTCCTACTTCTAGTGGCTCTGGCTACAAGCACAAACAAGTACATAAAGGTAGGAGATAAACTCACTCGACGATCCTTACTACAATTCTTTACTCGTACTAGTCCTCCGAATAGAATCCTTCCAAGCTTCATTACCTAAACGAGAGAAATACATAGAGTGTGTATTTCGTGGAAATTCTACTTGAACCTTCTAATTCTATTCTAGTATTTTCGTTAAAGTTCAGATAGGAGGAAATTCCAACTCAAAATTGCCATAACTTGCTCATTTTAACTCGAAATTTCACATATTATATACCATTTCTACCAACTCGAAAAGATAGATCAATTTCTAAGGTTATTTTTATCAAAATTTCGTTTTGGTCTCGAAATGGAAGGGGAAAGAATAGTGACAAAATTCCCAGTTTTTTAAATTTAATTTTTTCTAACTTTCCTTCATCCAAAAACCTTTAAACAAATACATGGATATTTGTATAGTTGAAAAATCCTTTGAAAAAAAAATATATATATATATATACTCATATTGTATGTATGATTTTTGTAGTGTTTTCTCAACATTGACTTTTTCACAAAACAATTTGTCTTTAAGAATTTTAAAAGATGAAACTTGAAACTTTATCCTTTTTAAATTGCTAGAAGGAAAACTAAAAAAAAAAAAATTACTTAGGTTGTTATAATTGAGTGTTTTCCTATTATAATTTCATTTCCTAACTTTTCAAAGATAAATTAATTTCCAAAAATTTGGTCCTTTAAGTTATCTACCAATTTTATTTCTAGTGATTGAAAAGTATGGTTTCAAAATTTTTCTTAAGTTGTTGGTGTTATCTAATATTTGGAGTTATGTCAAATGTATGGTTTCCTTTTATTTTTATATTCTTCTACTTCTTTAGATAATAAGTTTAACTTTTTAAAACTTCACTTTCTTGCAAATTTTATTTCTCTAAATTGGTTTCTAAAATAGTAAGTTGATTTTACCTTGATGTGAAAAACTTGCTTTATTCTTAATATTTATCAAGTGGTGGCATAATCCTTTTAGATAAGTTTATAAGAAAAGCTTTCATAATAAAGAATTATCAACATTAGAACTTTGTAAAAATTTCATTTTAACTTTGAAAAGAGAATAAAAATATTAAAATTTAAGTCTTGTAGAAGCTTCTTAGTAAGTGATTTTCAAAGTCAATGACGAATCTATTTAAGTTTTATAAAAGATATGGTTGGGTTAAAATCTTAATTTTAATGCTAAAATTTATATTTTTATAGAGTATTTAGTTCCGATTTATAACAGAAATGAGTTCCTTTTATTATTTGAAGAAATTTTCATTGCTAATACTTTAAATTTTTTTATTAGCTTGTTTAAGCTTTTGAAAAGAATTTATTAAAAACAATACGTAGGTATTTTGCTAAAAAATCCTTTGTTAAGTGATAACAAATTTAGTTTACTTTTCTTTATTAAAGTAAGAACCCATTTTTATTTTTATTAAGACAACAACATTCTAATCATGCATGAATATGATTATGTAGTAATGAAAAAGGGTAAGAATATACATAATAAGATAGAAAGAAATATAATAAGCATAATAATAAGGTCAAGTATCGAGAGCCTTAACTTCATCAAGGCTTCCCAGTCAAGTATTAAGAACCTTAGCTTCATCAAGGTATCTCAAGACTAAAAATGTAGAAAAGAAAAAGCAATAATAAGAGTAATAATAATAAAAGTAACAATAATAAACATGTTAGTAATAGTTAGTGAGCATTTAAGCTCTAAGAAATATGGACATACATCTATAATATAATATATATATAAAGTTAGATTAGGAGCATAATAATAATATAATAATCATAATAACAATAATATAACAAAATAATATAATCGGTATCTTAGCATGTGCAAGAACAAAACATGACCATGAACATGTTGTTACTTTTATAGTCACATGAGCTTTATGAAACAACACCAAGGTCATGCCAAGTTACATGACATGGAAAAAAAGAGTAAGATACTTTTACCTAAAGATATTATTTGATGAAGAAAGAAAGTGATGGTTGTAAAAATAAGTGGGTAGTGATATGTGAAGATGGTTTTGTGTAGAGGAAAGAAAGTTTTGAAGAGAATTTTGAGAGAGAAACGTTGAAAAGTGATTTTGGTAGAGTTTTGTTATGTATAGAGATGTGTGTGAAGAATGAAGGAGGAAAGGGATATTTATAGGAAAAGTTGGAGGCAAATTGTAGTTAATTAAATAAATGAAGAAGAAAAGAAAATTGATGGCATGAAAGAAAAGAGTAATTTAAAATTAATTTTTGAAGAAATGTAATAGAAGGTTACTAATAGATGGTGTAGAATTTTATGGGAAAATTTTTTTAAGAAATATATATATAAATAAGTTGTACGAATAGGTGGTACCAAAAAATAGAGATGGATGAATAGTTGTGAATAGGATAATGAATAGCAACTAGATAAATAAAATCCTGGTAGTAATAAAATACACGTAAACAAGCTATATATGATATTTTTAGTTAATGAAAAATTGTGAAACTAATATTTTTGAAATCTTTGTATAATTATGAGTCTTTTGGTGTCATTAGAATACTTTTACTATTTCGGACATCGGGGTATGTTTTTTGGAACTGATCCCGTTCGGTTCAAAATGAATAGAATTTCGATAAATGTAATCTTTTTAAGCTATCTTATATTATTCCAAACTATAATCCATCATTAACTTTATTTCTATTGCTCTTAGGTTTCGAGCACAGATTGCCGAATTGAAACTGCTAGATTGTCTTGATCTTTATTGACTTTTGAAACTCCAGTTTGACTAGGGTTAAGGTTTAATACAATTTTACCCTAGAAATTGAGGGGTTTACTATAAGCCTTGGTTTTCTTTGAAATCAAGCTTGACTTCGTGAACCGAATCGAAAACTGAAACCTTAAACCGGAATAGTTAGGGTTAGCAAGAAACCTAGAAACCCTAAGTCCGGCTCCACAAAGAATAAAACCATAAATACTTTTAGAGAAAGTTAATATATATTATAGTTCCAAAGAATATAACGAAACTTAAAAATTTCAGTTTTTGGGAAATTATCTGTTTCGAACCCGATCGGGATCCGTTCTGAAAAACCGGCCCCCGGGACTCGAAATTGGAAAAATATTCTGGAATACTCATTAAGACTGGAATTTAATAAGGAATTCAAAAATATATTTATTATAATTTTTTGGTTTATAAAAATTACAGTTATAGCCTTTATATCGTATTTTCTTTACTAACTGGTAACTTAATTGTCTTATCTACTATTCATTACTATTCACAAGTATAAGCCCATACCCTACTCACACTCACAAACCATACCCTATTCTTATATTCTTACAACTAACCATACCTTATTACTTCACCTTCCTTACAATTACTTTTCCAATGCATATTATTACACATTTTAATTTGAAAATTGTACAAGATTGATTTTTCTCCCTCGCCTTCTCCTTGTGGCCGGTGTGAAACCCCTTCTCTTTTCGTCAATTGTTTTATTTTTCCTTCTTTATTTAATCAACACAAACCCTAATTCCACTTACTATAATAATCTTTTATGCCTTTACTCTCTTTCTTCACTTTCACTTTTACAAATTTCACAAAATTCTCTCCCTCTTTTCTCTCCCTTTTGTCGTGACTTCCGCTCCCCACACACACACTCACAAAACAAATTTTTCTTCAACTTCTTTTGTTCCAAAGCCTATATAGGTATAGATCTAAACTTTTCTACCACAAAAACATGTAATGGCTAGATCATTCATGTGTAGATTCACAAAAATCCCCATGAGCTTCATGCTAGGGATATAAAACTACTAGAACATGAATATCAAGCCATCACAAGTTGTGGATCTTGTGTTTAAAGCTTGTGTTTTCCTCATGATCATAATATATATTCATGTAGTGATGAGTTCATGTAGGAATATTGCTATTACACCATTGTCATAAGTAGTATATCCCATTTCATGCATATAATTGATCATTACACTTAGATCTAGCTCTTAAACATTTATTCCTTTACATGACATTATAGATCTCATGCATTTATTATGTGTAGGATTAGTAAATGGTCATAAATATCTTGTCTTATGTATATGAAAGTTTTAATACTTCTAGAAGTTAGGATGTTTATGAATGTGAGCCAAAAGCTTAAGAACAACTGTGGTTTTACAAAAACAAACTTTTGTAAATTCGAATGAAAAATGAGTTGCATTTTGAAAACCTATTTTTCAACTCCAAAACATGATTTTTATGTGAAAAATGAAGAGTTGGAATAGATAACAATGGGAAATGATTTTTGTGAGTAAAAGGAAGATCTACTAAGAGAATTTTTTTAAACAAGACATATTTACAAGATAGAAAAATTTGATCTTAAGATAATTGCATGAAATTCGTAACTAGGAAAAGAGGATATGTAAACACCTACTTTTCAAACTAAAAATGGAAGTTTTATTAAAGAAATGAAGTCCTTAGGGGATAGGAGGATGTAAGCCCCAGAAAATTTCAGTAAATAATTCCAAAATAAACATTTAAAATAAACTTTAAAAATGACTCCCAATTAAAACCGAACTTCAACTAGTTCGAAATTTTGAACAAATCCAGAAATTTCTTAATCTTGAAGAAAAAGAAAATCTTAAAAGTAAAATAAGAACTTAATAGTTTTCAAATCCAAAACCACTACGTATAACAAATTTTATGCTTAACCTGACTTGTAAATCGGGTAATATAGAACCTAAAAACAAATTATTAAACAGTAGTAATGATAAACCTTCGGGTATAAAACCTAATTTCAGAATTCCAAAAGCGTTAAGAGATAATAAATACTTATGATAATAAAATTTAAAATAAATATTCTCAAATTAAATATGTTGTATAGGTATAAAACATCAAATTCCAAATTGGCAGGGTTCTAACCGGAAAGTCAACCAGAAAACCTAAGTCAACAATTCCCAAGAAACCCTAGTAGTTTAAATCCGGCAATCCCGTATTCTTAAGCCAAGGAGTTGGAATATGAGTAAAGGGTGTAGTTTAGATCGTGATAATATTAGGATGTTTTAAAAGATAAGATTAGCGGATTTTCGATCTATTTCGAACCCGATCGAGCATAGACTTCGAAAAGGGTGTCCTCGGATTCGAAATATTAAATATGTGATATTAGTATCGATAGATTCGTAATTTCATAAGATTTCCAAATATATCAGTTATGTAATTTTTCGGGTTATATGTAAATCCATTTTTTCTAATAACCGAGTAAACTCCGGAAATCGAAAACCAAAACCCTAAACCGGATTAGTTTAAGCTTGAAGGGGAAATCTAGGAACCCTGGATCCGGCTTTTCTTCGATTTCAATTGAAAGAACTTTTGTAAAATAATTTAATGTGGAATATTGTTCTAAAGTATATTTTAAACCATAAAAGTTCCGATTTCGAAAAAATTTTCTATTCCGAGCCTTCCGAGCTTTATTATGGAAAAGCGAGCCCTGAAACTAGGAATTTAGAAAAATATTTTGGAATGCTCTTTAGAACCAAAATTTTATAAGGATTTCAAAAATATACGTTTTATAAATTTTCAGGTTATAAAAATTACAGTTATAGCCTTTATCTTGTATTTTTTTTACTACCGGTAAAGTAATTGTCTTATTTACTATTTATCACTATTCACAAGTACAACCTACTACACACACAACCTATACCCTAGTCTTACATCCTTACAAACACTCAATTACATTTTCTTTTCCAAGAGAAATTTGTCTCTTAACAAATTATTATTTTTAATACTTATTATCACATAAATTACAATTAAAACAATTTCAATCTCTCCCTCTCTCCTCTCCACACTCAAACCAGCACCACCCACCTCCAACACCCACCCCCCCACCCCCAATCCCTCTTTTAAGCCCTCTCTTGAATATATTTTATCTAATTTATTAAGAAAATAATCCTAATTTACTCCATATATATACTCATTTACACTCTCTCTCCTCATTTCTACTCTTTCAAAATTTCACTTAAAGTAACATCCTCTCTTTTCTCCCCCTTTGCCATGAGCTTCCCCTCCCATTATCCACACACACACTTTGTTTTTCCTTCAAATTTCTTACTCCACACAACATATAGGTAATAGATCTATACTTTAGGATCCTGAAACATGTAATGACAAGTTCATTCATGTGTGATTTCACACAAAATCCCCATAAGCTTCAAGCTAGGAAAGTGGAAACACTTGAACATGAGATTTTTACCATCACAATGTTATAGATCTTGTTATTTGAAGTTATTTTGCTATTATCTTGTTTTATTATTAAGCTATGTTATTATTATTGATGATTTGTGCATATATTCATCATCTATTCATGTTCACATAACCATCATAGTGTTCATACACTTATAACTAGTTTAGTAGACTAGATCTAGTTGTTTTAAGTTCCTACATGCATTAGGCTTTTGTTTTATGTTCTTAAATAGCTTGTAATAGCTTGATGGAAGTAGGAAAGTGTTAGAAAACTCAAGATCTATATTAGTTTCAACAAAAATAACTTTTGAAAATTCGGATAAAAAGGAACCCTATTTAGAAGATCTATTTTTCAACTCCAAAACAAGATTTTTATTTAAAAAATGGAAGCCTTAGTGGGTAGGTTTGATTAGGAAATAGTTTTTGAAAGACTAAATGAGTTTTACAAAGAAAACAAACTCAAATAAATTTTTAAAATTCGGATTTGAAAATAACCATTATTTAAATACCTATTTCCAAATGCCAAAATGATAATTTTCAGAGGAAAATGAAAGTCGTTGAAGAAACATGTAATAAAGACTCAATTTTGACAAGAATAAGAGGGGTTTAACAAATTATAATGTAGAACAATAGATGGTTTCCAAGAATAGGTGAAACAATGTTTTCATTCCATAAAATTTTGTGAAATTCGTACTTAGGCAAACCACCTATTTAAACATCTATCTTGTATACCCAAAATGAAGGTTTTATTAAAATAATGAAGGTGATGGCTATAGGTCATCAAGGTTAAGTTTAATGAAAACAAATGGGATTTTCAAAAAAGAAAACCACTTTTCTCAAGCTTAGTAAGTTCAAAAGTTTTACAAAGTATAAAGCTTTTCAAAAAGAATTATTGACACCATAACATTAAGGGTATTCATAAAGATAGTTCATTCCATGGCCTTTACGATAATAGCTTGTAGGTAATGCATATATATATGGATCGCTTGTAGAAACAATGTTAGAAAAGTATGGTTACATACTTCTCAATTGGTAGTATCCAAGTGCATGAGGAATTAGAATTCCCAACATTCATGAATCATGCATTACATCGAGTTATATATATGTATATTAGAGTCTTACAAGATATATTGATAGCTAAGTATCTATTAAAGCTTTCTTGTGAGGTTTGTTTTGAGAATAGAGGTTGAATTGTGGGATGGGAAATTCGTGTAGTAATCTGTACCCTACTGTTCATGGACTAACTGACCTCAATTGTGGAAAATAACTCTAGAAATAGATAGCTCTCGTCGAATAGGTAAAAATCGGTATATAATATGCGAAATTCCGAGTTAAAATGACCAAGTTATGGCCGTTTTAAATTGGAATTCCCTCTTAGACGAATATTGGGAGATGGACTAGACCATTCTAGGGGTAATTACGATTAAGTGGATTTTCATGCTATGGCAAAGTGAGTTCATTTCTTAAATGGTTGTGCTCATGTATGTGTTTGTAAACCTAGTGGCATTAGAATTAGGGAAAGATAAAATGGAGATGAGTTGTGATCTAATCTTGGTGAATGAATGTTAAGCATATCGGAACGAAACTTGTGGTAAATATTGTATGAGCTAGTATAGACTTGAAATATCTGAAATTCTCTATGATTGATCTTAATTTACTTAATTCACATACCATGATTATATGAATAAATGTACATACATATCACGTAGTGAGTCACATTGCATTAGCTATTATACTTTTAGTGAGACAAAAGTATATTAGCAGAAGGCGAGGGGGCCTATGTTAACATGAAGGATGTGAGATCGCTTAAGTTAATGGATGTGGAGTAGGCACAATAAAACTACTACAATAAAACAATAGAGGTTGTATAACTAAGAGAAAGAGATCGGGATTATGGTTGCATGACTTATGGACTACCCCACTCAGAATTAGAATTTATGGTTGCATGACTTATGGACCATCTGAACCCCAAATGGAGGGCATAAATCCATTCACATGACTCCTGGAAAGTCATATGCTTGTATGCTCATTTGCTTGTGCATTTCATATGGATGTTAATAACTTGTCTATTATATACTGTAGTCGAGTACTAATAATTGGAAATGAAATCTCATTAAGCTCGTAAGCTTATACCCCAATAGTTTCTTGTTGCAGTATGAATATTTATTGTCACGCCCCGAGGGTACCCTAGTAGTAGTAGACAAGTCACACTTGAATACTATCACTAGATTACCTTCAGAATGACAGGTTTTCAAAACAACAGGATCTTTTAGTTGCTTGATAAGAAATGACAAATACATGAAAGAAATAAATTAGTGAATAAACATTACAGAACTATTACAAACCAAATAGTCTTACTGTAGTACATAACTAGATAATCTATTCTAATAGTACATAACCATTAAACCAAAATATAACCGTAGACTTCTAGCTCCTAAGCTCTTATCGGAGCCATATTCCTGGAAGTGACTAACCAGGGTCGTAAAGTAAACCTGAAAAGACTGTTGGAGTATGAGTGAAACCACAGCTCAGTGAATAACCAAGCATATCATACATCACACAAGTTATTAGCAAATCATATGCAATGCAAGCACTCAACCACATGTACAGGTACAAGCTTGGATGATCTAGAATCCAAACAGGAAAAGATTTACGCCTCTTTTTAAGGGTTGAAGAACCATTACTCCATGACCCACCTGCCCAGGAGAGACTAAGTACACAGGAGAATCAACGCTTTCTCGTTTTAGGGTTATCACTTTGAATATAATCAATTAAACTTACCATCTCCTGCACTCACCTTAGAAACTCCCTAAATATTAATCATTTCAAAGCGATACTACGGGTGGCATTCTTCGGTGCCACTTAGTTCCCGTAGAACCGACGGAATAAAGAAAGCCTTGGAAGAACTAACACATTAGAACAACCAAGCACTAACAGAGAACCGAAATATTAATATGTAGCAGGCTGTCATCCCAATATATATGCAATAATGCAATTCGTGCAACGCATGATCATATTATTTCTTTAAGTCAATAATTCTTATTCAATTTTAGGATGATCATACATTACACACAATCATCATCATACTACTTCACAACATCAAATCATTGCATTATCACTTTTATAAGGATATTTTATCAATCATACAATCAGATCACAATATACTTTCAACAAAACAATCGTTTGATTATCTTTACATTATATATTCGACTACTTACAAGAACAAATAGTACAATATGACTGAATTACTCACCTGCTCATACTGACTCAGTCGTAATAATCAGCTAAAAGATCTTCTAATGTTTCAAAGTCACCTATTAAGATGAATAAAGTATTCATCAATATATATATAATTAAATTCCTATACATGACTAGTGTCCTAGACTCGATATTTATCAAGTTTTGTAGTGACTAATACTAATTTTATGTTATTCTAGACTGATCTCAATAGAAAATTATCTCTATTTATTATTACTTAGTGTTATCGTGTTTTTCCTATTTTATCTCGTATAATTATTTTGTTATTTTTAAAAGTCACATTACTCAAATATTTAGCTTATTTCAATTTCCATTCTTACCTATTTTATCCATTTAGAACAAATATTTGACTATTTATAACTTTTATTAACACTAAATATTTTTCCTTAACTCTAGGGTTTTAAGAATTATTAATCAAAATATTCTAAGTATTTGTATTTACTTAATTACTTAATGAATTCGGTATTAGTATTATATATATATATAATTATAATCAGTAGGTGTCACGCCCCATAGGGTACCCCAAACGTAACAGTCCGCCACATGCCATATAAGATTCCCGAATTACCACCTTAGTCTTTCGAGAGTCTCATATAGATGTAAGGCGTACCTTTACACAATAGAGTACAAGTCCGAATGGAGATAAAAGCTTAATTTGGCATGCATGGGCAATAGGATATAATTCATGAACATAAAAGAATATTACATAATTCTAAGGGCATTCCCCCACAAAAGAATATTTGGCGGTCCATTACAGTCATCCAAGTCTTAGAAGTTTTCTATGGAAGTCTAATACAAAAATTATAACTTCTAGGGAAAACTCCTAGCTTCGGTACCTGTTCAGCCGGGTCTCTTCGCCTAAGCCATAAATGCGTAAGCTGCAAAAGGAATGGTCTGTAGGGATGTAAGCTAACTAGCTTAGTGAGTGTAATCTCCCACACATTTATATCACAACAATTCAACCAAGTTATTAATCAAGCAAGTGTATGCATCAAACACATGAGTTCAACATACATATGACCAACCGAAATCATATGTGGATGGAATTGCCTCCACCCCGGGTTAGCAGATTAACGAATCCTGCGGTACGACAATATCCCGTTTATGGCTCACGGCTAACCTACGATTATCGATGTCGTTTATGGATCACGATAACCTACGATTATTCGATGTCGTTTATGGTTCACGACTAACCTACGATTATTCGATGTCGTTTATGGTTCACGACTAACCTACAAATGCTCATGCTCCATCCCCTTGTGATATGCACATGTCAAATTATCATTTACTCAAGTAGTTGATTAAGCCAATTTACTCAGGCGATCAATCAATTTATCAGACAATCTATCATAGCTAACTATACAATCAAAGTTTATCACCCGGTTTCGATATTCTTAATTGGTTTCTCATAAACAACCATCATATATTTCCCAATAATCCCCATTATTCATATTCCATTCAATTGACCTACATTCTAGTGCACTACTTTACAAGCACATACAATAAATGAATTGGAAGAAAAATCACTCCGCCCATCGGTACTCCGGTCTTTCTAGTAGTAATAATCCGGAGGTAACTCGTCACCGTCCACGGGTTCACCTATTCATATAAGAAATTACCCTAATAAGTATTCTATCATCTTAGGACACTAAAACTCTAAGGAAACTTAGTGAAATCGGAATTCGCGTCATTTCCGAAGTTCCGTTTTAAAATGGCCATAACTTGGTCGTTTTAAGTCGGAATTTCGCAAATTATATACCGATTCCTATCTACTTCGAAAGAGCTTTCCAAATATGAAGTTTAAATCAAGTTTTGAAAATATCTAAGCCTCGGAATTGAGGGATCAGATCTGTACAGCGGGTTCCTTGATTCCAAAAATGCGGTTTTGATGAATGCATTTGAGATTCCTAAGTGTAATATGATGCTAAATGCAATGGAAATGATTTTCCCTATCATGAATGTCATGATGTGGACCTTAAGGAGTCTATGTTCTTATAACTTTTAGATTTAACGATTTTTAGAAAACAAACTTTCCTTAGAAACCATTTCCTCTCAAAGCTTAGTAAGTGAGTTTACTACATTTGACCACCTCTACATCTTACATGGATTTCCTTTAGAACTACTCTACTTTATTTAAAGAAATTTTGACCCTTATATTAGTTATACCCTAGGACCTTTATTTCTTTAATAAAATACACATTTACAAACTTTTAAGTGGGTCTTTTACCAAGGGGTTTCCAAAAATCCGAATTTACAAAAGTTCATTTTCAAGTTGATTCCTTTAGGAAAAATATATTTTATACTTGAAACTCTAAGTATCTATTATACCTATATCCTAAGGACCTCATTTATTTAAGAAAATATCATTTTTGAAGTTGGAAAAATAGTGTTTTTTTTTTTTTTTTTTCTAAAAAAAAAAAAAAAAAAAAAAAAAAATTTTTTTACATCCATTATTACGAATTTGGATTTTCATAACTTTTAACTCAAAACTCTTATGGACTTCATCTCTTGTTTTCAACATTTTCTTTAGTAAAAACTCCTTTAGACTCATGAAAAATACCACTAATCATTATCTATTACCCATAGGCTTCATTTCTCTTATGAAATACATGTTTAGAAGTTGTTAAAAGTGTTTTTGACCTTGGTTTTCAAAGTCATCCGAATTTTCAAAAGTCTTTTTCTTGAAAAGTACTTTTCTTTTTGACTTCATGGACCCATCTATTTATAGATCTATATGATAGAAAAGTCATTTACTAAAGACAAAAGTATTAAAGACTATTTATGCACATAAGAACAAAATAATAATGAAACTATAAATGCCTACATGATCATGAGTATCAAGATGATGGATCTACTTTATCAAAGGCTTAAATGAGTTTTAAAAACATAAAAACCATATTTTTATAAAAGATCCTTTGTTTAAAAGACTTTTTGATGGATAAAAGTTAAAGCTTTTGATAAGGAAACTCCTTTAAAAGATGGATCTACCATGAAATGGTTTGGGATTTTTGTGTTGTTATCTCATTGTTCCTACTACAAGATCATGGGAACATAGAGTTGAGATAACCAAAAATCACCTAGCCATAACAAGGTTTTATGAGTTGGAAGTAGTGGAGCATAACTTACTTGAAGTGGATGTAAGATGGAAGAGAAAAATGGAAGTTGTGAATGTGTTGTGTGGGGCTCAATGTTTCGGCCACAAGGGGAAAAGAGAGAGAAGAGAGATCTTTTGCACTTTAGAAAAATTTGGAAAGTGAAGAATGAGGAAAGAGAGGAAAAGTTAGTTTATATAGAAGGTGAATTAGGTTAAATGAAGAGGAGATTTTTCAAATTGGACAAGGGGAGGGGGGGGCCATGTAGCGGTTTGAGCCTTGCAAGGGGGGGGGGAAAACTTGTTTGTTTCACTTTGATTTGGCTTGATTTGATCCATGCATCAATTGTCATAAATGAAGTGAAGTGAAGTGACAAAAGGTTATGGAAGAAAGGAGGAGAAGTGATTGATGTAAGAGTTGGATTTGTAGGGTAGGCTAAAAAAAGTAGGCTAGGTAGTGTAGGTGTACTTTATGAATAGTAATGAATAGTTGACAAGACAATTTAATTTCCGGTAGTAATGAAATACGAATAAAAAGGCTATAACTGTATTTTTCATAAACCGGAAAATTATGAAAAATATATTTTTGAAATCCTTATTTTATTTCGGTTCTAATGAGTACTCATAAGTATATTTTTGAAATTTAGTTCCGGGCACGTTTTTCTATAATGGGTCTCGGATGACCCAGAATTGAAATTTTCTTGAAATCAAATATTTTCTTAGTTTGAAATATATTCAAGAATTATAATCAAAAGTAAATTTTCTTAGAAAAGTTTATTAATTGGAAACCGAGGAAAAGCCGGAATTAGGGTTCCTAGTTCTCACTCCAGGCTTAAGCTATTCCGGTTTAGGGTTTTGGTTTCCGGTTCCAGGGTTATCTTAGCTACTTGAAAAACCGGGGTTTACAGTAGGTTTATTGCATATATATATATATTTATATGTATGTATTCTGTTTGTTTTAAAACTAGCTTTCGTTGAAGAAATATGAGTGTACGCCGGCTCAAAGCCACCGGCCTTGAAACCCAGGTGCCGGTGTAGACTTGGTGTTGAAAATTATTCCGTATTGAGTGCACCGGCTTTGAAAGATGTCGGCTTTCAACGTACGCCGGTTCTACGCCGTCGACGTAAATCCCCAAATAGCCGGCTTACCTTCATCTTTATGTGAAAATAAATTTTACGTAGCTTCTGTTCAGTATAAGCCGTCCCTACACCGCCGGCCTATCCATGTAAGCCGTCGGCGTTGAGCGATTACACTGCTGGCTTTTAGACAGTGTTAGCACTGTTCATCATCTTCTTCGATGATCCGATTCTTATTCTTTAAATTTTCTACGTTAAAAACATTACTAAACTGTTTGTAAATGTTCCTATATCTTATATATAGTCATACAACAACTCTTAACACTTCTACCTACTTATATACTTAGATCTTGATTCTTACTAAAATATAGTTAGGTTTTGGATTTTTACCTCGATTGAGCTTGTACGATGAAACTCAAAGCTTGAAGTTGTGTTTATTACGTTCTTATGATTATTAGAAGTTAGTTATAACTCTTAGATTTGAAAGAAAATCATTCGAATTGCATCAACTTACCTTTGAACTCGTATCCAAGGGTTTTTCGTATTATTTTTCTTTTGATTCGAACTTGGGTGATTCGATCTTTTTGTTCTCTGTTTTCAGTTCGTTTTGGTTGCTATTTAAGTGTGGATTTGTTTTGGAAAGTTCGAGAGATAATGAAGATTGTTTGTTTCTTCATTATGAGCATTTAACACACACACACACACACACACATATATATATATATATATATATATATATAAGAAAAAGAAGAGGACTTCAGCTACATTCTTCCTCCGAATTTTCCTCCGAATTTGTTCTCATTTGGCTGTTGTTTTCATGTTATTTAATGCTAGGTTGATCTGACATTCTATGATTGGTCATTGAGGTTGATTTGTTTGACAATTTGGATGAATTATTGATAAAAAATCGGCTTCTCTCCTTCCGTAGCTTTCCGCCGAATTTTGCAGTTGAAATCTTATATATATATTTACTAATTATTTAATTAAGTTTTAAGATAATTTAATGAGTTATATGGGTACTAATTATTTAATTAAGTTTTAAGATAATTTAACGAGTTATATGGGTACAAATTAGCTAATATTTAGGAGTTTTTGTACAAAAATATGTTTATAGGGTTATACAAAACACTTAGTTTATCAAATAATACAATAAATTATATATATATATGTAGTTAATTAATTGTATAATTTTATCTCCCGCGATTAGGGTTTTCTGAACTCATTAGGTCATTTTTTGTTTTAGGATTCAATAGCTTAGGAAAACTGAATTAGAACAAAAGCGTGGTTCAATTATTTATTTGAAATTCAGATCTTAAGTTATACAACAGTTTATGTTTTCGTTGTGTATTTATAATCCTAAGGGTTTATCTTAAGTTATCATTTTCTGTCTATAAGCGTAGATAATTAATCACTTAATATCGCTTCTGATACAGAAGTTAAACTATATCTATATATTTAGTTTTGATCCCCATCATGAAATCTTATTAGTAACGTTTAACTTTAACTAGGAATCTCGAATTTAGAATTTAAATCTAAGTACAGGCTCATTACTACTCATTGTTCTAATCTCAAATCATGATTAAGTTCAAAAGCAATCATTTAATCTCTATATTTATATTTTTCTATTTAAATCTATTTGTAAAACAAGTTTCAGGTTTGAATTTTAGATTTTCTTTTAATCATATCTTGAATTATTCATTCAAGATACGAAATCTCGTTTTTGGTATCAGTTAGGGTTAAATAAATTCTTTATTCACTTTATAAATCCTTTATCTAACCAAATTCTAGGTATTGATTTATTCTTAGACTTTGATTAGAATCTAAATCTATTATCTAGTTTATTGGGCTTCACCTGAATGCCCGTGTGTGGTGGGAATCAAAGAGTAGAGAGTTGATGCATCTGATCACCTAGGAGATGTTCTTATATGAATTCCTGGAAAACCACTTCCCAAGCAGTCTCCGAGTTATGTATAACTCAGACTTCTTGCATATTGCGCAACAAGACAGAACAGTGGAACAATATGAGACCGAGTTCAGTCGGTTAATCCAGTATGTGGCTAACTTGTACAAGTATAGAGAGTAGCTGAAAAGGCAAGTCTTTTTAATGGACTAGACGAGGAGCTATGAGTGAAGTTGGAAGAATTTAATATAAGGAATTTTTTAGAATTGGTAGAAAGAGCTCGGATTGTTGAAGGGGCAAAAAGGAGAACGACGCGTGCACCAGAAAGGAAGGTCCACGTTATTGGAAGAAGATTTCATGAAGGGCCAAGTTTTAGCCACCCATCAAAAAGGTTCAAGCCAAACAACCATTTTGGAGGAATTGTTAATAGGAGAAGGGAAGCACCAAAGCATATAACTTGTTGAAAATGTCAGGGTGCCCACTACCCGAAAAGATGTCCTAAATTGCAAGATAAGTGCTACTTCTGTGGGACCCTAACCATAAAGTGTCAGAGTGTCCAAAGAAAGCATCCTCCATTTGCTTTGTGTGTAGACAGACCAGACACTTTGCTAAGGAATGTTCGCAAAAGAAGAATGCATCCACCGAATCAACTGAATCATCTAGAAGACCTACTCTAAAGAGAATGAGGAATGGAAATGGAAGTGGAAGTCATGTTGGGACTTTTATGCATGGAATGAGGGTCTACGACTCGGAAAGTCAATGGAGATGTGATGAGATGGATGATGGAGATGTGAGTTAGCTGCTCTTGGAGACGAGGACGACTACGGTTATGACTCGGTCGCAGGTTAATGTTAAACCTTAATCAAGTGTTTCCTTTAATCCCGTAAAAGTATAAACATCAATAGACAATAATTGGAAAATTGAGTAATACCCTGAAAGCGAAATACAGAATTCCACGAGTAGTGACAATAAGGAAAATTTTAAAAGCTTTCCCTTAGAAAATTCAAGGATGCCTCCTCCCGGAAGACATTATAATATTGAAAATAAGTAAATATGAAGTAACCACAAGAATAAGTTGATTATCTTCCGATGAGGATACAATTGACTACCGAAGTAAGAAAGTAGAGTTTATGGGACAAGAAAGGAAAGAGACATTTGTAGATGGATCTGTAAGTTTAAGAAGACATGAACTGAGTTCGGTTGGGTTGATAAATAATTTTGATGAGGGGCTTGGAAGCTAGGTTAAGTAGTACAATGGATGAAAAGGAAGAAACCCGACCTAGACAACATTCCCATTGTCAACGAGTTTCCTTAAAAGTTCTCCAAGATGAGTTACCTAAATTGTCTCCCAAGTGAGAGGTCGATTTTGAGAATTGACTTGGTAAGGAATACCAAGCCCATATTAAACACCATACCATATTGCACCCATCAAGTTGACAAAAGCTAAAGAACAACTATACGAGTTTTTAGACTAAGAAAAGGATAGTTTAAGTGTCTTGCTTTGAGCAGCCCGGTACTCTTCGTAGAGGAAAGGATGGATACATGAGTTTATACATAGACTATTGCGAGCTCAATAAAGTCATCGTCAATAACAAGTACTCGGATAACCTAGAAGCGAATAAGGAATTGCATGAATAGACAAAAGGGAATGAAGTTTCCAAGGATTAAAATAGTAGGCTATTTTCGCAACAATGGTAATGCTGCCAAATTAAAAGGAGTCCTACACAATGCATAGGAACACCTCAAGAAATGGTCTCGAATGTGTAATTTCCTACAATTGAAACCGCAAGAACAAAATTGCTCAGCACATGGTATAGAGTTAGTCGTGGTAAAGTTTGCTTTCAAATGGAAATATTATTTGAATGATCAAGGATAGGGAATTTACAGTGGTCACTCGAACCTTGAGCACTTGTTCATGACAAAGGAACTGAACACGTGATAGAAGAAATGGTTAAGAGTTTATAAAAAACCACAGTCTTGGAGTAAGCTATTATGCAAAAGAAAATGAATGTAGTAAACAATGCTCTAAGCTGAAAGAATGGAAAAGCCGAGAACTAATGAGGAGTTACATGGGTTAGAAGTGACAAGTTCTTGACATTAAACTTGGGAGTTATAAGAACATTAAGAGCAAATTCTATTAGAGGAATATAAACCGTTTGAAGAACTTGAGTATGCATCATGAGTTAAGAATATGAGCGAAGTTTTGAGGACAAACTTTCTTTAAGGGAGTAGGTTGTAAACCCTCGATTTTTTCGCAATTCTTATAAAGTAGTTCTAGAATTAAAATACCAAATCGAAACCCTAAAAGCTTACCCAAGTTAAAACTGAACACTAAACAATATCAAACATGAGATTTCATGGCCTTAAGAAAAGGATAATCTTAAAAAAAAATAGAAAATTCAATAATCATTAGACTCACAATCTAAACATGAGACAATTCATCTATCTGATCCCTAATGTAAATGTCACGCCCCAAAAGGTAGTCTAAACATAACAGTCCACCACAAGCTATATAAGACTTAGGAATTGCCAGCATAACCGTCCAAAGTCTCATATAGATACAAGGTGTACCTTTACGACAATAGAATACATGAACCAATGGAGAACAATAGTTTAAATCGACATATTATAAGCATTAGGATATAAACCATGAGTCCACACAATTAATTACAAAAATTTCTAGGGGCAATCCCAGCAAAATAATATCGAGTTTAATAAAAGTCTTTACAGTCTCCGATAAATAATAGGGTTTCCTATGGAAGTCTATACAAAACCGAACATAAACTTTAATGGAAACTCCTACTTCCGGTACCTGCTCGGTGGGATGCCTCGGCCTTAACCAAATATACAAGTATTGCAGTAAGAAGAAGCTGTGAGGGCGCAAGCTACACTAGCTTAGTGAGTGAATACTTCTATAAAGACATTTATAACAATTCAATCAATCAAGTTAATTATTCAATCGTATGGAATGTATTAATCACACGAACAAACAATCATATGATCAACCGAAAATCATATGTGAATGGATTTACGCCCTTCACTCGGGGTTAGCAGATTAACGAATACTGCGGTACTATTGTTGAATTAATAAGCCGTTTATGGATCACAGATAACCAACTTATGTTGTTTATGGATCACGATTAACCAACTCATTTACGTCGTTTATGGATCATGATCAACCAACTTTTAGCCGTTTACGGATCATGGGTAACCAACATATGCTAATGCTCCATCCCCATCGTGAAGTGAATATGTCCATATCAATTTATCAAACCGAATAGTCATTAATACCAATTGCTTAGGTGATCAACAATTACGTAGACAATCATTTCCTATAATACTCTAAACATATAAGTCCCATATTCCAATTGTAAGTATGGTAGAGTCTCATAAGCTGCAAAGGAGCGCTCAACTTGAGCCAGCCAATCCTTGGCTTCATCGAGTTTGCCGAAAGCTCCATCAAAATACCGATTGCTCTTTATAAAATCCGGCAGAAAGCTTCAGTGAGGTCTTCAATATGGTGGAGGTTGTGGTAAGGGTGCGTTATAAAAATGCTCCTCCTATGGAACTAGGACCTCAGCAATCACTTCTCGATGATTTGCAGGTGGTGGTGGTAGCAGGGCAGAATCCCTGACACTTTCTCCTTGTTGTGGTTCTGATTTTGATTTTGATTCTGGATGAATGTGTTTAGAAGATTGGCCAATTACCCAATCGCATTCATCATCTCATTTTGTGGATTTTGGGGTGCTACTCCCTGTTGGTTTGGTTAAGATATAGCAGGTTGGTTGGCTTCGTTCGAGTGAGGTTCTTGCTCCCAATTGTGAATCCGTCGGTTTCATCTGTTTGCACATTATTCCATAAGTTTTAAGGTTTCGCTTTAAGTTTGAGTAATAAAGCCAAATTTTGAAATCATGGAATTATAAAATCAACTAACCTTCCCAAAATCAAGGGATTAAAATAAGAATTCCAAATCATGAAGTCTCAATAACAAATCAAAATAAAACATTGAAGTATAATGCTCATAATAGAACCATAAAGTTAAAGCCAATCATGATGATGAGATGAATAGGATGATGCTCATGCATCCTAAAATTAGATATTATCCTTTATGATTATTGCATAAACCTTAATTATTCGAAATACTTTGTTTCTCATAATAAGAAATGGCACTATTCCTTTGGACAAAACACGTAGGATTTCATTGGAAAGTGAGGTCTTACATTAGTTAATAGTTTTACTTTCAGGTACACAAAACTTGCCTTATCTCTACTTTACTACTAATACTACACTCTAATAGCCGATTAAAAGAAATAACAAAAAAAAAAATGGTAAAAGTTACACCATACAAGATCCATTAAAGAACCTAAAAGCAAATTAGCATCCCGCATTGCTCATTACAAAATTCCTATTGGACAATAGGGGTTTAGCTTGTTTCCATCTTTCTCCTTCATCAATCAGAATCTCCATGGTCGGACTCAGAAGTCGAGCTCTACTAGATGAACTCCCATCGTCCCTACGAATGAATTGGCTTAGATAAGCCCTCACAATCAATCTTCTCCTCCTAAGGGGTCGGGCTAATTCTTCTTGTTCGTTCTCATCCTCCTCATCATCTCCTCTAGCTCTTTGCCTATCCTCATCCGCCTCTTCTATCTTTCTCCATCATCAATCAGAATCTCCATGGGTTGGACTCAGAAGTCGAGCTCTGCTAGATGAACTCCCATCGTCCCTACGAATGAATTGGCTTAGATAAGCCCTCACAATCAATCTTCTCCTCCTAAGGGGTCGGGCTAATTCTTCTTGTTCATTCTCATCCTCCTCATCATCTCCTCTAGCTCTTTGCCTATCCTCATCCGCCTCTTCTCTCCCTAACTCCCTTCTAGATTCCTCCCAAAATATGTCCACATTTTCTCTGGCTTCCCTCAATATGGCCTCATTCTCATTTTCCACTTCCATAGGATCGTTGACTATCGCATTAGCCATCCTCTCATTAGTCATCCTAGGGTGTTCATTTACTTCATAAATATCCCTCTAAATGGTTGGGTCCGGATCAGCTTCTACCCTACCACAATCAGGAATCTCCAAGTCTCAATTAAAATCCATAATTGGTGGGTTTGGCTCAAGATTGGGTCCTTCCTCCAACATCATAGGCGGTGGGGTTCTAGCTTCGTTCTCATTGGCCTAATTCGGATCTTCCTTCGGATCCTCTTCCTCCTCTTCATTCTCTTCATTCACATTCTCATTCCCATTTTCATTTTCATTCTCGTTTTCATTCTCATTCTCATCATTATTCTCATGACTATTCACATCATCATCATTCTCTTCCACAGGCTCCATCGGTAGTTGCATCCCAATTTCACTTGCATGAGAGGTTTGAATCCCTACAGTTGGTGGTATAATATCGAAGTATACTCCTTGCCAAATGAAGTGGCTCCTAGCATCCGCTATGTTCCACTCCCTATGATTCATAAGATCATCATGAGTATAGACATACAAGGGTCTTATGCTATTCCATACCCCGAAATCTGGATGGGTAAGATTTTCTTCATTTTTAGGATGAACGTAACCTCCCTCAACATTGGCTCACATCCATATTCCACCATGATTTTTTCCATCATATATATTGTCTCCAACATAATCCATCTCCTCCTCCTAATGGGATCATATCTAATCTGGTCTACCACTGACACCTATCGTATATATCTAAGACCTTCTTTCTACATGCTATACATTTCAGTCATGGTCCGAGGCCTTTAGGCTAAGGCAAAGTCTTCACATAAGGTCTTCAATCTTAAGCGGTTTTCCACAAAATTTTCTTCGTGCCTTTTAACAAAATTTCTTGCCCTTTCCCGCATTTCTCCTAACGAAACCTACACCAATAAAAGAATTCTAGTTAGCTTAAACTTTTAACTCCATTTTATCCTATCGTTTAGTTACTTAAATTTCTAAGCCTTTTAAGTTCTATTGTCATGCTCTAAAGGGTAGTCTAAACGTAACAGTCCGTCGTAAGCCATATAAGACTTAAGAATTGCCACACAACCATTCCAAAGTCTTGTATAGATGCAAGGCGTACCTTTTCAACAATAGAATACATGAACCAATGGAGAATAATAGTTTAAATCGACATATTATAAGCATCATGATATAAACCACGAGTCCACATAATTAATTACAAAAATTTCTAGGGGCATTCCCCCACAAAATAATATCGAATTTAATAAAAGTCTTTACAGTCATTCGATAAATAATAGGGTTTCTTACGGAAGTCTACACAAAACCGAGCATAAACTTCTAATGGAAACTCCTCCTTCTGGTACCTACTCGGTGGGATGCGTAGGCTTTAACCAAATATACAGGTACTGCAATAAGAAGAAGCTGTGGGGGCATAAGCTACGCTAGCTTAGTGAGTGAATACTTCCATAAAGATATTTATAACAATTCAATCAATCAAGTTAATTATTCAATCATATGGAATGCATCAATCACATAAACAAACAATCATATGATCAGTTGAAAATCATATGTGAATGGATTTATGCTTTCCATTCAGGGTTAGCAGATTAACGAATACTACGGTACTATCGTTGAATTAATAAGTCGTTTATGAATCACGAATAACTAACTCATTTATATCGTTTATGGATCACGTTCAACCAACTTTTAGCTGTTTATGGGTCACGAGTAACCAACATATGCTAATACCCCTCCCCATCGTGAAGTGAATATGTCCATATTAATTTATCAAACCGAATAGTCATTAATACCAATTGCTTAGGTGATCAACAATTATGCAGACAATCATTTCCTATAATACTCTAAACAAGTATGAGTTAATCACCCGGTTTCGATATTCTCAATACCATTTCTCAATTCAACAATAACATACATATTTCCCCATAATTTCCATCATGCGATTCCATTTTTATTTTTTGCCTATGATCTAGTGCAACTAATTGCTACAATCACAAGCAAGAATGAAATTAGGAAGTAATACTTGGTCATAGGTCGTCGGTCTTTTAGTAATAGTAATCCTGGGGTAATGAATCCTCGAGTTCCAAGTCACCTATATGAAAAAATACCCAAATGAGTATTTCAACTCATAACTAGTCCATTTTATTTCATAAAAGTTATTAAGTTCGTAATTTCCATCATTGGTGGAAATTCCAACTTAAAATGGTCATAACCTCGTCATTTTAACTCGGAATTTCGCAAATTATATACCGATTCCTATCTACTTTGAAAGATCTATCTAATTCTACTATAATATCTAAGTTTTGAAAACATTTAGGTCTTGAAAAGGTCCAAACAGATCTGGTCAGTAATCGAATTTTCACTTTTTGAAATTGTTTTGTGAGGAATTATGAAAATTCTACTATTCAAGCTGAATATGCATGCAACAATAATAATCACTATCATGAATGGTATGTTATGAACTTCATACATGCATATTCATGATGATATTCTATTAAAATATTTTTGAGACTTCTATTTTACAAGATATCATGAGTTCTTAACCTAGTAAGTTCAACTTTTGTATTTTTTTTTTCTTTACCAACCACACTTGTTTTAGAGATTTTCCTTAATAAAACTTACTTATTCTTGCTAAAATTACTTCTTTATCATAGCTACTTCTTATGGTCTTCATTTTTCAACATAAATCTTCATTTTACACATTGTAAACAAGTGTTTATATATTAGCCATTCCTAAATCCGAATTTGGTAAAAAAAATAGTTTTTGAGTGATTTCTTTGAGAAAGACTTGTTTAATACTTTAAAATTCAAAGCTCCATTATTCCTGTCACGCCCCAAAGGGTACCCTAAATATGACAGTCCGTCACACTCGATATTTAAACTCAAGTAAGGCAACCTTAGTCTCTCCATGAGTTTGAACATCGAGTGTAAGGCTTACGTTCAACATATAGGAACCATACTTTGCTTCGAAATAGTATAAGGAGACATACATAACAACAAGAATGTAAATCATAACATTTACATTTAAATTTATTCTATTACATGATCTAAGGGGCATACCCCCGTAAAAAACATTAAGAGTTCTCAGACTCTCAAAGTCTCTTATATTATCATTCAAATACCAATTTAGGAGACTCAATTAGAAGTCCATGCCTACGTCTAGGTCCCGACCTCATCAAAAAGCTCCTTAGTGTCCAAGAGCTATACCTGATGATAGTGGCTCCTCGGAGATAGCCATAAATGTAAACCCCGGAAATTTTCCGGGGCTTACACTCTTAACTATTTCTTTAATTATTCTTAATTTAGTTAACTAAGGCGCTATGGTTCGTAAATGCAACACTTCCTCCTTGACTCGACATCCTCTCTTTGCGCTCACGAACTCTTGCTTGGTTACAACTTCCTTCCATCGAGTTCCTACTTTGTCCTTTGGCGATAGAGGTGAGAGTCCTCATCTTGTGGCACACCGATGGACATACTCACTATTAAAACTAGATCATATAGTCTTTCTTTGTTCAAAAGTAGGAAATTTTGATTTCTTACAAAGGTGATTTTTCTTGTGACTAAAAATAGTTTGGGAGTTTATTCAAGGACAAAAACTAGTTAAACACTTATGTTTTCAGTGAGATCGTCAAATACGCGATTTTCCCACTCAATACCATAATATCCCACTTGCTACGGTTCTGGGACTTCCTAAATTGTTTTTGTCTTATCGGACAGGGTGGTTTCATAGGATTCTTAGGTTTTTTCCTCACTCTACCTACGGTTTTTCTATCTTACGATGGAAAATCTATCTATCTTTTTCTCTCCTAATCTTCCATTTAGATACTCACAACTCACAAGAATCTCCCTATCACTCCCATGATTTATTCCTAAGCTCATCATGCCTCTAAGACTTCCATTCCTAAACTTATAGTTTTCTTTCCTAAACTTGATGATCTGATACCACTTAAACTATCACGCCTCAAAGGGTATCCTAGATGTGGCAGTCCACCACATACGGTAGTAAAACTTAAGAATGACTTGTCGAAGTCATGTGAAAGCTTCAACACCATATGTAAGACGTCTATCACAATAATAGGAGACTCTGGTGGGATGTGTAGCTCGAGATAGTAAATATAGTATACAAGAAATCTAGATAACTATTTAACTTCAACATTATAGAAATATGGTTCTTATAATATCTTAGGGGCATTCCCTCAATAAATGTCCAAAGAACATAATATCACTTAGTCTGGCAAATAACAAAACAATACTAGAACTAAAAGATATTTGTCACGCCCCAAAGGGTACCTTAAATGCGACAATCTGCCAAACTCGATATTTAAACTCAAGTAAGACCACCTTAGTCTCTCCATGAGTTTGAACATTGGGTGTAAGGCTCACGTTCAACATATAGGGACCATACTTTGCTTCGAAATAGTTTAAGGAGACATACATTGTCACGCCTCATAGGGGTATCCTAAACGTAACAGTCCACCACATACTATATAGGACTCTTAAATTTCTATCCGAACTTTTTGGGAGTCTCGTATAGATGTAAAGAGTCCATTTACGATAATAGAATACTCTATCAATGGAGTTAAGAAGTTTAATGTGGCATTCGATAGCCATAAATAATAAACCAAAACACATACATAAATTACAAAGTCTAAGGGGCATTCCCCCGCAAAAGAATATCAAGTTCATTACAGTCATCTAGAGTCTTTTGGTTTCCTGTGGAAGTCTAAACAAAATCGAAATAAACTTCTAAGGGAAACTCCTAGCTCCGGTACTTGAGCTGTAGCCTGCCTTGGCCTAAGCCAAATGAATTCGTGCTGCAACAAGTAAAAACTATAGGGGCGTAAGCTAACTAGCTTAGTGAGTGAAAACTTCCATATCGCAATTAAGACAATTCATTCAAGCAAGTGATTATTCAACCAAGTGAAATGCATCAAACAAGTGAATTTAGCAAACATATGACCAACCAAAAATCATATGTGGATGGACTTGCGCCCTCCATCCCGGGTTAGCAGATTAACGAATCCTGCGGTACGAAGCTGTTTAAGCTTACGGTCAACTGAACAATATTTCATTTTATGGATCACGATTAACTAACAAATTCGTTTTATGGATCACGATTAACCAACATATTCGTTTTATGGATCACGAAAAACCAACAAATGCTAATGCTCCATCCCCATCGTGATATGAATGAGTTCAAATTTATATTGAATGTCTAATAATCGATTAATCCAATTCTTTTAGTGGCCAAGCAATATTCGCAGACAATCAATTCTAGCTCCTCTCTATACAAGCAATAACTTATCATCCCGGCTTCGATATTCTTTAAGTTCAACTTCACATATCAACAGCAGACAATTATAATTCCCAACTAACCCATCATGCATAATCATTCTTTTTATCTTTGCTTAGCAACTAGTGCAACTATCATTACAATCACAAGCAATAATTGAAATCGAAGTGATACTCACTCGGCCATGGTACGCCGGTCTCTTAGTAATAGTAGTCGGGTGGTAGGGTATCGTCGTTCTCGGGATCACCTACCAAATAAGAACAACCTAATAAGAATCTCATCACTTAACTAATTCAAACTATACATCTAAACTAAACAAAATCGTGATTCTCGCTATTTGCAGAAGTTCAACTTAAAACGGCCATAACTTGGTCATTTTAACTCGGAATTTCGCAAATTTTATATCGATCTCTATCTACTTCGAAAGATCTATCTATTTCTATTATTAATTTCAAGTTTTGAAAAATTTATCGGAACAGAGGGATCAGATCTGTTCTGTAACTTTCCACTTCCGAAAAATTGTTTTGCATTTAATAAAAATGTTTCTAGTTGATGATTCATGTATAGATAAAATATGAATGAATTCCTAATATGAATGACATGTAATGTGTTCAATATATGCTTGATCTTGATGATTTTTGATAATGAAACTTTTAAGAACTCCTAATTATTACAAGACTCCACAATAGTCACTTCTTAAAAATCCATTTTTCCAATTTTGCATCTCCTAGTGTTTTAGGATTTTATTCTTAGAATTTACTTGCTATCTAAATAAAAATGATCCTTCATCATTATACTATCCAAGACCTTCATTTTTACATAGAAATTCACATTTTTCACTTTGCAAGTATATTTTTAAATAAGCTTTTCACAAAAATCCGAATTTTGGAAAAATTCATTTCTAATATTTCCTATGAGAAAACTCGTTTAATGCATCAAAATTTAAAGTTTTACTATATCTACTACCTAAGGACTTCATTTAACACATAAAACATGCAATTTGAGCTTAAATACTAGGTGATTACATAAGCATCATCTCAAATTACGAATTTGACAAATTGATCACTAACTCAAAATTTTCCATTTTAATTTCACTACTTGTTTTACACATTACTCATGCCTAAACTTATTTCAACTTGTAAAAATCATTCCTTAGAGATACCTATTACATATACCTTTCATTTTTCATGTAAAATATGAGTTTCAAAATGGTTTCAAGGGTTTTTAAAATAGGTCTTGAAGTTCATCCGAATTTTCCACTAGACATTTCTAACAAAAATCTTTTCTTTTCAAGTTCCTTGTCTTATATTCATAAAGATCTATCATCTAACACATTTATATATATGCAAGGCTAAGCTTTTATGATCATTAATGCATGAAAGCACAAAATATTCACATGAACAAAATGTCAAGAAAAAGATGAATGTCTAAACACTAGATCTACACTTATAGTGCATGAACATGAGTTTAAAGACATGAATATAAATTTTTCATGCAAGACTTCTACTTTTATATGCATGAACATAATATTATCAACAAAGACTCATTAAACACAAATCTACTTCTTGTGATGGCTTGATATTCTTGTATTAGTGTTTTCCTATCCCTAGCATTTGCTCATTGGGATTTAAGGTGGAAAACACACAAGAATGGTCTTGCCATTACAAGATCATGTAATAACAAGGCTTGGAATCATCACTAAATGAAGATTTGAAGTAGAAAAGGAGATGAAATGAGCTTGTGAGTGTGTGTGTGAGTGAGGAGGGTGTCACGACAAGAATGGGGAGAGAAGAGAGGGTTTTGCTTTTGTAAAAATTTTGAATGAGTAAAAATGAGGAGAGAGAGAGAAAATGAGCTTATATATTGAAGGAATTAGGGTTTAGTTATAATAAAAGAAGCAAAAATAAAACAAAAGGAGGGAAATTGGGGAGTATTTTTCTGAGTTTCTAGTCCTGGGGCTCGTTTTTCCGTAATTGAGCTCGGGAAGGCCTGGAATAGAAATTTTTCCAAAATTAAAAATTTTTAAGGTTTAAAATATACTTTAAAACAATAATTCACATTAATTTGTTTTATAAAACTTCTTTTGTTATGAAATCGAAGGAAAGCCAGATTTAGGGTTTCTAGGCTTCTCTCACTAAGCTTGAACTAACCGATTTAAGGTTTTGCTTTTCGATTCCCAGAGTTTACTTGACTACTAAGAATACCGGGGTTTACATACATAGCAATAAGAATGTAGATCATAACAGTTATATTTAGATTTATTCTATTACATGATCTAAGGGGGCATACTCCCATAAAAAACATTAAGAGTTCTCAAGCTCACAAAGTCTTTTTATCATCCTTCAAATACCAGTTTAGGAGATTCCAATAGAAGTCTACTACGCCTATGTCTAGGTCTCGGCCCCATCATAAAACTCCTTAGAGTGCAAAAACTATACCTAATGATAGTGGCTTCTTAGGGATAGCAAAAAGTATTCATACTGCAATAGGAAACTATTGGGGTATAAGCTTACTGGCTTAATGAGATTCAATTCTAAATACTTAATACTCAACAATAGTATATAACAGGCAAGTTATTAGCAACCATATGAAATGCATAAGTAAATGATCATACAAGCATATGACTTTCCGGGAGCCATATAAGAATGGATTTACGCCCTCCATTCGGGGTTGGGATGGTCCATTAGTCATGCAACTGTAAACCTTGGAATTCTCAGTAGTTAAGTAAACCCCGAGAGTTGAAAAGCGAAACCCTAATCCAGTCCAGTTTAAGTCTAGTGAGAGAAGCTTAGGAACCCTAAATCCGGCTTTCCCTCGGTTTCATAATAAAAGAAGTTTTATAAAGTAAATGAATACGAATTATTGTTTTAAAGTATATTTTAAACCTTAGAAAGTTTTAAATTTGGGAAATTTTCAATTATGGGCCTTTCCGAGCTCAATTACAGAAAAATGTGCCTCGAGACCACAAACTCAGAAAAATATTCTGGAATATTCATTAGAACCAAAATTTTATAAGAATTTCAAAAATATTAATTTTAGAATTTTCCGGCTATAAAAATTACAGTTATAGCCTTTTTCCGTATTTTCGTTACAACTGGTAAAGTAGATGTCTTGTCTACTATTCACAAGTACAACCTACACTACACACTACCCATACCCTATTCTTACATCCTTACAACTACTCATTACAATTTTCTTTTCAAGAATTTTGTTTCCTAATTAATTATTACATTTATTACATTTTACATAAATTACAAATTTTATTGAAATTTCAAATTCTCTCTTCCTCCCCTACTCAAGGCCGGTGCACCCCCTCCCATTTCCCTCTCATTTTGTTTTATTTTTACTTTTTTTTATTCAATTAAAACCCTAATGCATGTAATATATAAGCTCCTTTCTCTCTCTCTTCTCATTTTTCACTCTTTCAATTTTTACAAAAGAAGAAAACTCTCTCTTTTCCTCTAGAGTTGCCGTGACCTAGCCCCCCCCCCCCCCCCCCCCCCCCCCCCCCCCCTCTCCCTCTCACACTCACACACAAACTCATTTCTCTTCTTTTCATCTCCAAATCTCCATTTAGGTGATGATTCTAAACCTTATTCCTACATTATCTTGTAATGGCAAGACCATTCTTGTGTGTTTTTCACATTTAATCCCAATGAGCATATGCTAGGGACATGAAAACACTTATACAAGAATATCAAGCCATCACAAGAAGTGGATCTAGTGTTTAAAAGAGTTTTTGTTGAGATAATGTTATGTTCATGCATGTAAAGTAGGGATCATGCATGGAAAGTTTATGTTCATGCCATGAAACTCATGATTCATGCACCATATGTGGTAGATCTAAGTGTTAGACACTCATACATTCATTGACATTTATGTTCATGTGGTTGTTTTGAGCTTACATGCATTTATGATCATAAAAGTTAGTCTTGCATGTATATAGATGTGTTAGATGGTAGATCTTCATGTATAGGAGGCAAGAAACTTGCAAAAGAAAAGATTTTTGTTAGAAATGCCTAGTTGAAAATTCGGATGGAATTTGAAACCTATTTTAAAAACCACCAAAACCACTTTAAAACTCATATTTTTCATGAAAAATGGAAGGTATATGTAATAGGTATCCTTAAGGAATGATTTTTATAAGTTTAAATGAGTTTAGGCATGAGTAATATGTAAAACAAGTAGTGAAGTTAGAATGGAAAATTTTGAGATAGTGATTAAATTGCTAAATTCGTATTTTGGAGTAATGCCTACATAAACACTTAGTGTCCAAGCTCAAATTGCATGTTTTATGAGTTAAATGAAGTCTTTAGGCAATAGATATAATAAAGCTTCAATTTTTGATGCATTAAACAAGTTTTCTCATAGAAAAATGCAAGAAAAGAAAATTTCCAAAATTCGGATTTTTGTGAAAAGCTTGTTTAAAAACATATTTACCAAGTGAAAAATGTGAATTTCTATGCATAAATGAAGGTCATGGATAGTATAGATGTTAAGAACTCATTTTTTTTAGATAACGAGTAAATTCTAAGAATAAAATCCTAAAAACCCTAGGGAATGTAAAGTTGGAAAGAATAGATTTTTAGAAGTGACCATCATGGAGTTTTATGATAATTGGGAGTTCATAAGAGTTCATCATCAAAAATCATCAAGACTGCATGTATTGTGCTCATTACATGACATTCATACTAGGAATTCATTCATATACCATCTATACATGAATCATCAACTAGAAACATTTTTACCAATTGCAAAACAATTTTTCGGAAAGAGGAAAGTTACAGAACAGATCTGAACCCACTGTTCCATGACCTTAATGTTTTCAAAACTTGAAAATAATATTAGAAATAGATAGATCTTTCGAAGTAATAGAAATCGATATAAAATTTGCGAAATTCGAGTTAAAATGACCAAGTTATGGCCGTTTTAAGTTGGAACTTCTGCAAATAGCGAGAATTCCGATTTTGTGTAGTTTAGATGCATAGCTTGAATTAGTTTAGTGATGAGATTCTTATTAGGTTGTTCTTATTTGGTAGGTGATCCCGAGCAAGACGATACCCTACCACCCGACTACTACTATTAAGAGACCGGCGTACCATGCCGAGTGAGTATTACTTCCACTCTCAATTATTGCTTGTGATTGTATTGATAGTGGCATTAGTTGTTTAGGCAAAGATAAAAATGATTATGCATGATGGGGTATATGGGAATATATACTTGCTGCTGTTGATTTGTGAAGTTGAACTTAAGGAATATCGAAACCGGGTGTTAAGCTGCTGCTTGTTTAGCGAGAATTTATATTGATTGTCTGCGAATAATTGTTGGTCACCTAAAAGAATTGGATTAATCTATATTGGACCTCAATTATAATTGGACTCATTCATATCACGACGGATGGAGCATTAGCATTTGTTGGTTTTTCGTGACCAATAAAACGAAATTGTTGGTTAATCGTGATCCATAAAACGAATTATTGTTCAGTTGATCGTGAGCTTAAATGGCGTCATACCGCAGGATTCGTTAATTTGCTAACCCAGGATAGAGGGCGCAAGTCTATCCACATATGATTTCCGGCTGATCATATGTTTGTTGAACTCATTTGCTTGATGCACATCATTTGTTTGAGTAACCACTTGTTTGAATGATTTGTCTTAAATGTGATATGGAAGTTTTCACTCACTAAGCTAGTTAGCTTACGCCCCTATAGTTTTTACTTGTTACAGCATGAATTCATTTGGCTTAGGCCAAGGCAGGCTACAGCTCAAGTACCGGAGCTAGGAGTTTCCCTTAGAAGTTTATTTCGATTTTGTTTAGACTTCCATTGGAAACTAAAGGACTCTGGATGACTGTAATGGATTTAATATTATTTTGCGGGGGAATGCCCCTTAGACTTTATAAAGTATATATATGTTTTGGTTTATTATCTATGGCTAATGAATGCCACATTAAACTTCTTAACTCCATTGATCGAGTATTCTATTGTCGTAAAGGGACGCTTTACATCTATACAAGACTCTCGAAGGGCTCGGATAGAATTTCGAGAGTCTTATATAGTATGTGGCGGGCTGTTACGTTTAGGATACCCTATGGGGCGTGACAGCAACCATACTCCCGATCTCTTTCTCTTGATTATACAATCTCTATTGTTTTATTGTGATGGTTTCATGTGTCTACCCCACATCCGTTAACTTAAGCGATCTCACGTCCTTAATGTTAACATAGGCCCCCTCGCCTATCCGCTAATATACTTTGTCCCACCAAAGTTATATCAGCCAATGCAATGTGACTCACTTCGTGATATGCATGTAAAGTTTATTCATATAATCGTGGCATGTGAATTAAGTAAGTTAAGGGTGATCATAGAGAATTTCAGACAATTCAAGTCTATACTAGCTCATACAATATTTTCACAACAAGTCTTGTTTCGATATTCTTAACATTCATTCAACCAGATTAGATCACAAACTCATCTCAATTTTACCTTTCCCTAATTCTAATGCCACTTCGATTACAAGCACATACATGAGCTCAACTATTTAAGAATTGAACTCACTCGGCCATGGAGAGAAATCTACTAGTCATAGTAATCCTCAGGGAGTGGAAATCCATCCTCCAAATCACCTAAGTACAAGGAATACCCTCAATGAGTATTTCTCATAAAGTTCTAATAAACTTAACAATTCTATTTACTAAGTTCGTCACTTTTCGCTTAAGTTAAAGTCCTAACTTAAAATGGTCATATCTAACTCATTTTAACTCGGAATTGAGCATATTATATATCGATTTCTATCTACTTCGAAATATCTATATATTCCCAAAATTATCTTCAAGTTTTGAAAATGTTTAGGTTACGAAATAATCTGATCAGTTCTGATCGGTAGGAATTTTCAATTCCGAAAAATAGTTTTATAAATGTTTGAAATGTTTCTACTTGACAAATCAACTATACATGTAACATTAATGATTTCCTAACATGAATGACATGTGATGGATTCAATGTATGCATGTTCTTGATGATTTTTATTAAAGAAAATTTTAGAACTCTTTGTTTTGGATTTATTTTCTTAAGAAAATCAAATTATCCTTGTTTAAATTGAGTCTTCATTATACCTATTACTTAAGCCTTCATTTCTCCATAAAAATTTGCATTTTACACTTTGTAAATATGTTTTCAAATAGGATTTATTCAAAAATCAAAATTTTTAGAAATTGAAATTTTTAATGATTCTTTTGGGAAAAACTTGTTTAATTCATTAAAATTTAAGGCTTTACTATATGTATTCCTTAAGGACTTCATTTATTACATAAAACTTTCATTTTGAGCTTGAAAAAGGGTGTTTTTATGGCCATCATCCAAAATTACGAATTTCACAAGTTGACTAGTAACTCAAAATTTACTATCTTGTTTATACTCTTTGTTTTACACATTAATCTCATCAAAACTCATTTCAACTTATAAAAATCATTTCTTAATGATATCTATTACCTATACCCTTCATTTTTTACATAAAACATTAGTTTTAGAGATGATAAAAGGTTTTTAAAATATAGCTTTGAAGTCATATGAATTTGTCTTTGAACATTTCAAACAAAAACTTTTCCTTTTTAAGCTCTTGGTTTCATTTACTTAAAGATCCACTAACTACAACTTTTGTATATATAAGACAAAGCCTTTATTAAGCATTAACGCATGAAAACATAAAATATTCATGAAACCATGAATGTCAAGTATATTATGAGTGTCCAAATGCTAGATCTACTACTTATGATACATGAAAAGAAGTTTAAAGGCATGAACATAGATTTTTATGCAAGATCTCTACTTTACTCTACTTTTACATGCATGAACATGAAAATTATTTGATGAAAACACATTTAAACACAAGATCTACTCTTGTGATGGCTCGATATTTATGTATTAGCATTTTCTTGTCCCTAGCAAATGCTCATGGGGACTAAAAGTGAAAACACTCATGAATAATCTTGCTATTACAAGATTTAATGGTAGAATAGGGTTAAGATTCTTCACTTAAGGCTTGAATCAAATGGAAATTGAAGAAGAATGAGCCTGTGTGTGTGTGTGGAGGAGAGGCTCACGGCAAGAGGAGAGAAAAAGAGAGGGTTTTGTGAGTTTATGAACAAATGAAATAAAGTGAAAGACAGAGAAAGTTAAAGGTTATATATATTAAATGAAATTAGGGTTTGTGTGTATTACAAAAAGAAAATAAAATAAAACAATTTGGATCCAAATTGGGGGGTTTATGCGCCAGCCATGTAAGGAGTGAGAGAGAGGGAGTGTTTTGAAATTATTTAATTTGTAATTTATGTAATAAAATGTATTAAATGTAATAATTTGTTAATAGAAAAAAATTTCTTGGAAAAGAAAATATAATGAGTGTTTGTAAGGATGTAAGACTAGGGTATGGGTCGTGTGTGTAGGTTGTACTTGTGAATAGTAATAAATAGTAGACAAGACATTTACTTTATCGGTAGAAAGAAAAATACGAGAAAATGGCTATAACTGTAATTTTTATAACTCGAAATATTATGAAACGTATATTTTTTAAATCCTTATAAAATGTCGGTTCTTAAGAGTATTACGGAATATTTTTCTAAATTCCTAGTTCTAGGGCTCGCTTTTCCATAATAGAGCTCGGGAAGACCCGGAATATAAAATTTTTCGAAATCAGAACTTTTTATGGTTTGAAATATACTTTAAAACAATATTCCACATTAAATTATTTTAGTTGAAATCGAAGAAAAGCCGGATCCAAAGTTCCTAGGTTTCCCTTTTCAAGCGTAAACTAATCCGGTTTAGAGTTTTGGTTTCCAATTTCCGAAATTTACTCGGTTACTAGGAAAACCAGGGTTTACATATAACTTGAAAGAATTATATAACTGATATATTTGAAAATCTTATGAAATTAAGAATCTAACGGTACTATTATCATATATTTAATATTTCGAATCCCGGGGCATACTTTTCGAAGACTGTACTCGATTGGATTCGAAATAGATTGAAAATTCGCTAACCTTATCTTTTTAAAGCATCCTAGTATTATTACGACCTAAACTACACCCTTACTCATATTCCGACTCTTTGGTCTAGGAATACGGAGTTGTCGGATTTAAACTACTAGGGTTTCCTGGAAATGTTGACTTAAATTTTCTGGTTGACTTTCCGGTTTAGGGTTGGAACTTGATATTACTCTAAAAATTTGGGGCTTACATGAACTACGATATCCCACTTAAGGTTCCCGAGCGATTTTCTGGTTTAGAACTCTGCCAATTTGGAAATTGATGTTTTATGTTTATATAACATATTTAATTTGAGAATATTTATTTTAAATTTTATTTTTGTAAGTTTTTTAATATCTCTTAACGTTTTCAGAATTTTTAAATTAGGTTTTATTTCGAACGTTTATCATTACTTACTGTTTAATAATTTGTTTTTAGGTTCTATATTACCCGATTTTACGAGTCAGGGTTAAGCATAAAATTTGTTATACGTAATGGTTTCGGATTTGGAGACTATTAAGTTCTTATTTTATTTTTAAGGATTTTCTTTTTTCTTCAAGATTAAGAATTTTTTAGATTTGTTCATAATTTCAGACTAATTGAAGTTCGGTTTTAATTGGGAGTCATTTTTAGAGTTTATTTTCAATGTTTATTTTGGAATTATTTACTGAAATTTTCCGAGGCTTACATCCTCCCCACCTTAAAGAAAGTTTTGTTTGCAAAACTTGTTATGCGTGTATCATTTATTGAGAAAGAGTGTGAATTTCAAGTTATATCTCTAGCACCAGTTTATGGTTTGGTTTGTATCATATCTAAATTTTATATGGTAGATATTTTATGTAATATAGAACAAACAAATTAATAAGATTTGGCTTAGCGATTCCAACCTTGACTTACACGACCATTTTGGAAAACGATATAGACTTGACTCAAGACCACAGACGACTCGACTTGACCGACACTAAACGACTAACGACAACACGACTCTCATGACTCGATTACTTTAACCAATGAAGGTTGTGCATTCGCTTCTTCATTCTTATGTAGCTGTATATACGATATTGTACCTTAAGATCCATATTTCTTTAAACGTTGTAGTCATCGTTATTTTGAACTTTTATCATTGTGATCATCTTGATGGGGTTGAAACCAAGAGATCTCATTGCTTTATTGTATAGTTAATACTTATGAAGATCTTATGGAGTTTGGTAATTGAGATTTGATTTCTGAAGTTCTAACTTTTATGTAACGATCGTCATAGATTTTCGATCTTTCAAGGTTCTTTAATTACAAGAAGTTGTAAGAGGGGTGTCTTGGAATTCGTTAAATTAATCGAGTTTTGTTTTAGTTTCCATCATTGGCTCATACTAGCTTTTAATGGCCTTGAACTTTCCTATTCTTAGTCTAGCTATTTAATTTAAGGGTATTTCCAACAACCTATCTCCTCATCATTTGGTACACACAATCACCCCTTTATTCTTATTACATTTTCGTCATCTATCGTGAAGTCGGTATATTTTCCTTCTTGAATTGCTTTCTTTATTCTCTATATTATCTCACCATAACCCTAAGCTCCCTTGATTCTTTCTACTAATGTGGGTTCCATTACTAAAGTTGCTATTTCCCTCTCAACGTCTTTTCCTGTGAACTCGATACTTAACCTTTCAAACCCCTTCACTAATTTCTTTTGATTAGTAAGCAAGGCTGTTACTTCCCTATGATCCTTACAACTTAAAGCATCAGCAACCGCATTCGCTTCCCTTAGGTAAAATTAATCCCTAAATCGTAATCCTTGATTAGCTCGAGCCATTGTCTTTGTCTTATGTTTAACTCCTTTTATGTGAATAAATACTTGGGGCTCTCGTGATCAGCATAGATCTCATACCTTTGCCCATAAAGGTAGAGTCCCACATCTTTAAAGCGAACACCACTATGGCTAGATCCAAATCATGTATAAGGTAATTCTGTTTGTTTGGCCTTAGCTGTCTTGAAGCGTGGGCAATCACTTTTCCCTCATGCATGAGTACACATTCGAGACCATTTCTCGATGCAGCGCTATGAACTGTGCAGGCTTCTCAGGATTTGGTAGTACCAAGATGAACTTCGAAAATAAACCCTAAAAATCACTCCAAATTAAAATCGAATTTCGATAAATCCTAAATCATGAATGAATCCAAAAATTTCTTAATCATAAGAAAATGAAAATCCTTAAAAATAAAATAAGAACTTAGTGGTCTTCAAATTCAAAACCACTACGTACGAAAAATTCCATATTTAACTCCGGCTTATAAAAACGGGTAATATGAAGCCCAAAAACAAATTATTAAAAAGAAAATAACGATTGACTTTCGAAAATATAACTCAATTCAAGAATTCTGAAAACATTAAGAGATATTAAATACTTACAAAAATGAAATGTAAAATAAAGTTCTCAAATTAAATATGTTGTATAAACATAATATATCAGTTTCCAATTTGGCAAAGATCTAAACCGGAAAATCACCCGGAAACCCTAAGTGGAATACAATAGTCTAAGTTTGGCGACCTAGCGCTCTTAACCCTAGAGGCCGAGATGTAGTTTAAATGTGTAGAATAGCTCGTAGTAATATAAGTTTGTTTAAAAATATCAGGTTGGTAAATTTTTGACCTAATTCGAACCCGTTCGGATACAGACTTCGAAAAGCATGCCCAGGGCTCGAGATATAAAAAATATACCAATAGTACCATTAGAATCGTAATTTCATAAGATTTCCAAATATATCAATTATAGAATTTTTCGGGTTATAAAAGTTACAGCTTTTTATCGTATTTCCATTATTACCGGTAATTGATTAGTCTTTTGCACTATTCATTTTTATTTCATTACAAAATTTTATTATTATTTTAAAGCCTTATATTTTTAGATAAATATTTTATATATTATAGAAAATTTTGTTTTTCTAAAATTTAGTTTGTTTCGGGTCTTTACGCGATCAGATTCTATTTAAGACCCGATAATAAAAATAAAATAAATTAATTTAATAATTGAAAAATATTTTAAAAATATTTTTATTTTCATAAAATAATATTTTAGAATATTTCGGGTTATAAAATATTATTTATAGCCCATATTCGCGTATTTTGATCATACCGGTAACATAATTGTTAAAATAGTAAAATACTTCAAATAATTATTTAATTTTAATTATGAAAAATCTGCTACAAATATTTGGAATAATTTTTCTAATTTTATTTCATTTTGTTTTATTTTATTAAGAAAGTACTTTTTCAACCCATACCTTCAAGTACACCTTACATATATCACTTCCTTTTCGCTTCAATCTTTCTACACATTATTCCACACTTCATGGTAGATTTTGACCCTCTTTATGGCTGCCTTGACTCTTGAATTACTCCAAAATTAATTAAAATAACCTTCTTTCAATCCTTCTTAAAGAAGCTACGCATACACATTTATTATACAATTTAATTTCAAGTCAAAATTCAACAAACACACACCTCTCTCTCTCTGTCTCCCCAATCACGCCAGCGCGAACCCCCCCCCCCCCCCCCCCCCCCCCCTTCATTTTCTACCTTTGTTTTATTTTTTTCTTCTTTTATTCAATTAAAACACTCATTTTCTCTCTCTCCTTCATTTACTCACTTTCCCTCTTCATTCCTTAGCCTTTTCTCTCTCATTTTTCTCTCTTTCTTCTTCTTTTTGTTCTTGTTTCTTCAAGAACACAAGCTGCCCCCATCTCTCCATTAGCTTCCACTCATATTTCTTGAAGATTTCTAAGCAAATCTTCATCTCAAAGCCTCCATAGGTGATATAGGTAAAGTGTAATGAAGGTTTCATGCATCAAATGACCTTCCATAAGCTTAAAAGCTTAGGATGATGATGCCAATAATGAAACACTCCTTTTCTCCACTTTTATTATCTTGTATTACAATTATTTTCTTGTTTAAAGTTGATGTATATTGTAGATCTAACTTTTTGTAGCTTTGATTTTTGTTTATGCCATAGATCTTGCTATTTAAGTTATTATTCTTGTTATTACTTATGATTAATGCATATATTTCTCATTCACATGTGTTCATGCATTCAAAACTAGTTTAGAAGACTAGATCTAGTTGTTTTAGGTCCATACATGCATTAGACTTTGTTTTATGTTCATGGATGACTTGTACTAGCATGATGATAATAGGGATGTTTTAGAAAACTCAAGATCTATTTTATTTTTATCAAAAATCATTTTTGAAAATGCGGATGAAAATGGAATCATATTTAGAAAAGTTGTTTTTCAACTTCAAAATGTGTATTTTTCATTTAAAATAAAGGGCTTAGGGTATAGATAACATAAATGAAGGATTTTGATGAGAAAAGTTTAGATCTATGAGTTTAAAGTATATTTTCATGGGTTTCATTTAGGTGTATGTTCATATTATGTGTAGATCTTAGATTTAAACTTAGACAAAAATTGTGAAATTCGTATTTTGGCAAAACCCCTATTTGAAAACCACTTTCTAAGTGTCAAAATGTAATTTTTACTTAAGAAAGTGAAGGCTTAATATATGTATATCATCAAGACTTCTTTCTACAAGAATCAAAGGTGATTTTCAAAAGTTATTTTCAAATAAAAATTCTATTTTCGGATTTTGACCAAGGCATATTTTAAAAACATGTTTTCCAACTCAAAAATGGAGTTTTTATTTAAGAAATGAAAGGCTCTTAAGATATGATATGTAAGGAATGGATTTTCATAAGCTTGGATAGATTTTATCAAAAGATATGACCAAAAATAAATTTTGTAAATTCCGATCCTAACCAAGACCAATTTTTAAAACCCATTTATCAACTCCAAAACTCATGTTTTATGTGAAAAATGAAGGGTATAAGTAATAGGTATCTTTAAGGAATGATTTTTAAAGAGTTTAGGCATGAGTGATGTGTAAAACAAGTAATGGAATTAAAATGGAAAATTTTGAGTTAGTGATCAAATTGTCAATTCGTAATTTGAGATGATGCATATGTAATCACTTAGTATTTGAGCTCAAATTGCAAGTTTTATGTGTTAAATGAAGTCCTTAGGTAATTGATATAGTAAAGCCTTAAATTTTAATGCTTTAAACAAGTTTTTCTCAAAGTAATCATTCAAAAAGTGGATTTTCTAAAATTCGGATTATTGAGTAAATCATATTGTAAAACATATTTGCAAAGTGTAAAATGAAAATTTTTGTGTAAAAATGAAGTCCTTAGTGGTTATGTATGATTTAGCCCTAATTTTCTAAATATCAAATGATTTTTACTTAAAGGAATTACTCAAGAACCAATTTTTACCAAATTCGGATTTTGGAATCAACCCCACTTGAAAACATGTTTACAAAGTACAAAATGAAAATTTTTATGTAGAAATGAAAGTCATAAGTAATAGATATAATGAAGACTCAATTTTAACAAAAATAATTATATTTTCTTAAGTAATAATCCAAAACAAATGGAAATAATCAAAGTTAGGAAACTAGTATTCTTAAAAGTAGTTATCCTTGAAGTCTTGTAATATAAGGAGTTATAAAATTTTCTTTTAGCAAGAATCATCAAGATCATGCATACATTAAGCTCATCTCATGTCAGTCATGTTAAGGAATCACTCATATTGCATGTATAGCTAATTTATATAGTAGGAACATTACAACCATTTACAAAACTATTTTGCGGAATCAGAAACTGTTACTGATCAGATTTGATCCCTCTGTTCCGAGACCTAAATGTTTTCAAAACTTGAAAATAATATTAGAATTAGATAGAAATCGATATATAATTTGCGAGATTCCGAGTTAAAATAACTAAGTTATGGCCGTTTTAAGTTGGAATTCCCGCTTAGGACGAGAATTACGAATTTGATAGTTCATATAAAATCGTTTGGATTAGTTAGAGTTGAAATACCTATTAGAGTATTTCTTCCTTTTTAGGTGACCCTGATATCGATGATTCCCTACCACTCAATTACTTGTGCTAGAAGACCGGTGATCCAATGGCCGAGTGAGTTTTCTCCTTATTTTGTTACCTTGTTTGTGCTTGTAGCTAGTTGCATTAAAATTATAGGCACAAGATAAAAATCGTATGAATGGGGATGGGATATATGATGAGACCGTAATGAATGTATGCCAAAGAATACTAAAGCATATCGAAACCATGATTCGATTGGATAACTGCACTGTTCATATTATTTCTGTTATATGTGTGATATTGGTTGGTCACTCTAAAGAATGTATAAATATTTTTGACTTAAGCAAAAATTAAATTGGTCAGGCATCGCATCGAACATATTGCATTTGGTAGCATGCTACTCCTACACAGGTCGATCGGTATGGTCCGTCGATGCCACGTTTGGATAACGAGCCCGATGCCAGAGCTCATTCAGGGGTACTAAGGCGTATGTGGATGCATTCTTTGGATGAGCCTAGCCGAGTCGAGGGCTAAGAGCCAAGGGCTTGGGGACTAGATGTGGTCGTGTAGACTCAATACCATTCCTAACCCAAGATACAGAGGGCGTAAATCCGTTCTGCGTGTGGGTTCCGGATACCCATGCATAATTGCTTGCTCACTTGTTTGTTCATGCATAGCATATGATTGATTATAACTTGCTTGTTATGGTACGGAACCAAGAGAATTCTCGCTAAGAGTAGCTTATACCCCAATAGTTGTTTAAATGAACAGGTTATCTCAAGAATGCAAAGTGGGGACCGAATTGGTTGGAGCAGGGAATGACTCTGGGATTTCGGTAAGGAATAAAAATGTTTGAAGTTATCTGTTAGTTTTATGATTTGTCTTGTAAGAGTTTATGTAGGGAAGTTTGTGGATGAATGTAATTGAGGTTTAATGATTTGTATTTTGAAGTATAGCGATTCGTATATGAAGTATAGTGATTTGTATCTGGAGTATAGTAAATTGAATTTCCTTTACATTGTTCTCAAGTTGTATCAACATAAAATGCATTACTCCGATGAGTCTCCTCCATGTGTTAGACGCCTTGTACGTAGTATAGAAGCCTTCGCGTGACTGAGGTGGTCATTCGTAGGCTTTAATATTGTGTACGGTGGACTGCCACATTTAGGGTACCCTTCGGGGCATGACAAGATTCTTACAAGATATAATGATAGCTAAGTATCTATCAAAGCTTTAATATGATGTTTGTTTTGAGGTTATAAGTTGAATTGTGGAATGGGAAATTCGTGTAGTATTCTGTACCCTACTGTTCATGGACAAACCGACCTCATTTATTAAAAATAACTCTAGAAATAGATAGCTCTCATCGAATAGGTAGAAATCGGTATATAATATGCGAAATTCCCAATTAAAATGATCAAGTTATGGCCGTTTTAATTTAGAATTTCCTCTTAGACGAATTTTGATGAACTTGATAGAATAAAATTTAAAAGTTCATTCAAACTTCATAGAAATACTCATTAGGGCTATTTCTTTTAATTAGGAGACTTGGGAGACGGACTAGACCTTCTCGAGGACTATTATGATTAAGTGGATTTCCGTGCCATGGCAATGTGAATTTTCCTCTTATTTTGTTACCTTGCTTGTGCTTATAGCTAGTTGCATTAGAATTAGGAAAAGATAAAATTGTGATGAGTTGTGATCTAATCTTGGTTGAATGAATGATAAGTATATCGAGGCGAGACTTATTATAAAATAATTGTATGAGCTAGCATAGACTTGAATTGTCTGAAATTCACTATGATCACTCTTAACCTACATAATTAACATGCCATGATTATATGAATAAACTGTACATGCATATCACGTATTGAGTCACATTACATTAGCAAGTGTACCTTTGGTGGGACAAAGGTATATTAGAGGAGGCGTGGAGGCCCGTGTTAACATTAAGGATGCAAAATCACTTAAGTTAAGGAAGTGGGGTAGGCACTTGAAACTACCACATGAAACAACAGATGTTGTATAACTAAGAGAAAGAGATCGGGATTATGGTTGCATGACTTATGGACCACCCTAACCTTGGATATGGAGGGCGTAAATCCATTCTATGTATGGGTTTCGAATACCCATACATAAT
The DNA here is from genome assembly GCA_024138025.1 of Combretum micranthum. Taxonomy (NCBI): domain Eukaryota; kingdom Viridiplantae; phylum Streptophyta; class Magnoliopsida; order Myrtales; family Combretaceae; genus Combretum; species Combretum micranthum. The sequence continues at coordinate 163,327 of JAMXBD010001079.1, forward strand.
TATCTGTTCATGTGTTTGTTCATGCATAGCATATGGTTGATTTATAACTTGCTTGTTATGATACGAAATTAAGGAAACTCTCACTAAGCTAGTATAGCTTATACCCCAATAGATGTTTGAATAAACAGGTTGACGGAAGAATGCTACCTGGGGACCGAGATGGTTGGAGCCAAGTATGACTTCGAGATTTCGGTAGGAAGTAAGAATACTTGAAGATATTAACTAGGTCTTGTGATTTGCTTTATAATAGTTTTATGTAGTGAAATCTTTAATGAATTGTAATTGAGGTATAGTGAATTGTATTTCCTTTATATTGTTTATAAACCCCGATATTCTCAGTAGTTAAGAAAACCCCGGAAGTTGAAAAGCGAAACCCTAATCCGGTCCAGTTTAAGTCTAGTGAGAGAAGCTTAGGAACCCTATATCCGGCTTTCCTTCGGTTTCATAATAAAAGAATTTTTATAAAATAAATGAATATGAATTATTGTTTAAAGTATATTTTAGACCTTTGAAAGTTTTAAATTCAAGAATTTTTCAATTTCGGGCATTCCCGAGCTCAATTACGGAAAAGCGTGCCCCGAGACCACGAACTCAAAAAAATGTTCCGGAATATTCATTAGAACCATAATTTTATAAAGATTTCAAAAATATCAATTTTATAATTTTCTGGATTATAAAAATTACAGTTATAAGCCTTTTCCCGTGTTTTCGTTACAACCGGTAAATAGATGTCTTGTCTACTATTCACAAGTACAACCTACACTACACACTACCCATACCCTATTCTTACATCCTATAACTACTCCATTCAATTTTCTTTTCTAAGAATTTTTGTTTCCCTAATTAATTAATACATTAACATTTTATTACATAAAAACAAATTTTGTCAAAACAAACTCACTCTCTCACTCACCCCCTCATGGTCGGCGCCCCACTCTCCCCTTTCCCCCTCTCATTTGTTTTATTTATGCTATTTTTATTCAATTAAAAACCCTAATTTATTCATATATAAGCTCCTTTTTCTCTCTCTCTCCTCATTTTCACTCTTACAAAATTTTAACAAAGGTTGAAACTCTCTCTTTTCCCTCTCTATGTGCCGTGACACACACACACATGCACTGCTCCACAAGCTTGTTTCATCTTCTTTTCTTCTTTAAATCTCCATTAAAGTGATGATTCCAAGCCTTGTTCTTCCTAAATCTTGTAATGGCAAAGCTATTCTTGTGTGTTTTTCACATTTAATCCCAATGATCATATGCTAGGACATGAAAACACTTATACAAGAATATCAAACCAACACAAGAAGTGGATCTAGTGTTAAAGAGTTTTTGAGAGATAATGAGATTTTATGCATGTAAAGTAGGAATCTTGCATAGATATTTATGTTCATGCCATGAAACTCATGATTCATGCATTATATTTGGTAGATCTAGTGTTTAGACATTCATATCTTCATCTACATTTATGTTCATATGGTTATTTTGATTTTCATGCATTGATGATCATAAAAATGTAGCCTTGCCTATGTATAGATATGTTAGATGGTAGATCTTCATGTATAGAAGACAAGAAACTTGAAAAAGAAAATATTTTGTTAGTAATGCTTAGTTGAAAATTCGGATGATTTTAGAACCCTACTTTAAAAACCACCTATACCACTTTAAAACTCATATTTTTCATAAAAAATGGAAGGCATATGTAATAGATGCCCTTAAGGAGTGATTTTCATAAGTTTAGATGAGTTTAGGCATGAGAAAAATGTAAAGCAAGCAGTGGAGTTAGAATGAAAAATATTGAGATAGTGATTAGTAGTCAAATTCGTATTTTAGGATGATGCCTACATAAACACTTAGTATCCAAGCTTAGATGGCATATTTTATGAGTCAAATGGATTCCTTAGACAATAGATATAATGAAGCTTCAATTTTTTATGCATTAAACAAGTTTTCATAAAGAAAATGCAAGAAAAGGAAATTTTCAAAATTCGGATTTTTGTGAAAAGCTTGTTTGACAACATATTTGCCAAATGAAAAATGTAAATTTCTATGCATAAATGAAGGTCATAACTAGTATAGATATTGAGAACTCATTTTTATTTAGATAACAAGTAAATTCCAAGAATAAAATCATAAAAACCCTAGGGAATGTAAAGTTGGAAAGAATAGCTTTTATGAGTGACCATTATGGATTCTTAATAATTAGAAGTTCATAAGAGTTCATAACAAAGATCATCAAAACCATGCATATATTGAGCTCATTACATGATATTCATATTAGGAATTCATTCATATACCATCTATACATGAATCATCAACTAGGAACATTTTTATCAAATGCGAAACAATTTTTCGGAATCGGAAAAGTTACAGAACAGATCTGATCCACTGTTCCGTGACCTTAATGTTTTCAAAACTTGAAAATAATACTAAAATAGATAGATCTTTCGAAGGATAGAGATCGATATAAAATTTGCGAAATTCCGAGTTAAAATGACCAAGTTATGGCCGTTTTAAGTCGGAGCTTCCGCAAATAGCGAGAATTCCGATTTGTGTAGTTTAGATGCATAGCTTGAATTAGTTTAGTGATGAGATTCTTATTAGGTTGTTCTTATTTGGTAGGTGATCCCGAGCAAGACGATACCCTACCCCCGACTACTATTACTAAAAGACCGGCGAACCATGGCCGAGTGAGTACTACTTCCACTCTCAATTATTGCTTGTGATTGTATTGATAGTGGCATTAGTTGTTTAGGCAAAGATAAAACTTGATATGCATGATGGGGTATATGGGAATTATATACTTGTCTGCTATTGATATGTGAAGTTGAACTTAAGGAATATCGAAACCGGTGTTAAGCTGCTGCTTGTTTAGTTAGAATTTATATTGATTGTCTGCGAATAATTGTTGGACACCTAAAAGAATTGGAATAATCCATATTTGACCTCAATTATAATTGGACTCATCATATCACGATGGGATGGAGCATTAGCATTTGTTGGTTTTTCGTGACCCATAAAACGAATATGTTGGTTAATCGTGATCCATAAAACGAAATTGTTGGTTAATCGTGATCCATAAAACGAATTATTATCAGTTGACCGTGAGCTTAAACGGCGTCGTACCGCAGGATTCGTTAATCTGCTAACCCGGGATGGAGGGCGCAAGTCCATCCACATATGATTTCGGCTGGTCATATGTTTGTTGAACTCATTTGTCTGATGCATACCATTTGCTTGAATAATCACTTGTTTGAATGATTGTCTTAATTGTGATATGGAAGTTTTACTCACTAAGCTAGTTAGCTTACCCCCATAGTTTTTACTTGTTGCAGCACGAGTTCATTTGGCTTAGGCCGAGGCAAGCCACAGCTCAGGTACCGGATAGGAGTTTCCCTTAGAAGTTTACTTCGATTTTGTTTAGACTTCCGTTGGAAACTAAAGGACTCTGGATGACTGTAATGGACTTGATATTATTTTGCGGGGGAATGCCCCTTAGACTTTTGTAAGTATATATATGTGTTTTATTATCTATGGCTAGTGAATGCCACATTAAACTTCTTAACTCCATTGATTGAGTATTCTATTGTCGTAAAGGGACGCTTTACATCTATACAAGACTCCCGAAGGGCTCGGATAGGGATTTCGAGAGTCTTATATAGTATGTGTGGGCTGTTACGTTTAGGATACCCTATGGGGCGTGACAGTTTTTGGTATCAGAGCACTAGGTTATAAAACAAGACAATAGAATTAAAAGAAACCGAACTTAGAAATCTAACTAATAGGTTCAAATGGAGTTGAAAATTTTTCCTTGCTAAGTTAATTAGGAGTCTTATGTTGTTGTAGGTCTCCTTGGGTGAGACCAGGGAATGGGCTAGACACTTCACCAAGAGGAATGATGAGACCATGGTGGAGTACAGGTTGAGATTGAGAGAATTGTGTGACGACTTCGCTTTAGCCAGGCACCCCCGGACTATAGGGGAAATGTTCAAATTGTGGAAAGAAGGATTGATATACACTAGGTGGGCCGCTGTGGTCGACCAACTGAGATATGATCCTTTGGGGAGAAGGAGTTGGACTAAGTTGGAGACGATTTATACCCTAGAAAGAATCATGGTAGAGTATGGGCCCATGACTAGGGAAGCTACCTTTATCTTGAAGAATGGGGGAAACCGGACCCCTCCAGACTTTAGTGTGTGGATCCCTATAGGGCCTCTATATGTGTATGCCCATGACAATTTGTATGACCACCATGACTGGAACATAGCAGATGCATGGAACCATATTACCTGGCATGCGGTTTACTTAGACATTCTTCCACCACGATAGCTCCACCTCCAGCCAGTGATATAGGTATGCAATTGAATGGTGCACCTGTGATTGGGAAATGATGAAGAGGAGGAAGAAGAAGAAGAGGACCCCGAGGAGGATCCTAATTGGGAGGAAAATGTAGTTCCTAGAACCCCTACCCCACCCATTGAGCCGGAAGTGGAAGTGAATCCGGAACCCAACCAAATGTGTGGGATTTTAATCGGAGTTGGAGATACCAGATAGTGGAAGGGTAGAACCTGAGTTAGATCCAATGATATGGAGGGATGTGTATATTGAGGGAGAAATCCACCTGTGCTTGATCTAGTAGTAGCAGAACCGTGGCCCCGAGCCTATGGAGTGGAAGATGTGGGTGGAGAGCCTGTGAGAGAAACGAAGTAGTGGAGCAAGTGAGTGAACCTGAAGTAAGAGGTGATGAGAATGAAGTGAGCCCGAGGGGGGCAAGGAACGGAGGAAGAGGCAGAAAGCGAAGACCAAGAGCCTTTAGTCCGACTTGCTAGGAAGCGGAGGATGACTACGAGGGAATACCTTAGTTTGTTCATCCGACAAGACGATGGTGGTTCTTCTAGTAGGAGACGACCTCCTAGTTCGACCTCCGATGACACTAGTGATGAGTAAAGGCTAAGATGATAGCTAACCCATGAAGTCCAAGTGAAGTCCTTATTTTCTTTCTTATTTTGTAGTAGGCAATGCGGGATGCCAATTTGCCTTAGGATTTCGAGATACTCTAGTATTTTGTTCTTTCTTTTCCTTGTATTTTTCTTTGTTTTCAGAAATAAGCGAGAAGGTTTAGAATCGACACTAGAGTATAGCTAGCCAAATTTTGTGGACAGAAATCTTTGATGTAATATTTTGTATGGCTCGCTAAAGTAATGAAGGATCATGTTTATTTCAAAGGAAAGAAATTGTGGAAAGCATGCATGCTAGACATTAGACATAAAGAACATTAACCGCATATAAATTGCATGAGCATTCATTCATTCATGCTATTATTATGAGATTGCAACTTGTTTCTCTACGTATGAATTCTTTTGTTCTCCTTATGATTGTATGAAATTTATGAAATTCAATTCTTCTGAAATTGGACTTTCGAATTCCTGCAAAATTTTGAATCTTGTCGACAAACTAAATTCCTCAAGAATTTAAAACATCCTGAGAATACTAAAAACTTATTAAACAATGTGTAAACAGAAAAAACCGATGGATTCGGAATCGGGAGCAGGAATCTCTCCCGAACGAAGCCAACCAACCGGCCGTACCTCAACCTAATCCCCAAGGAGTTGACCCAGAATCAGCAGGGTGAGGTGTTAAATGCGATTGGACAATTAGAATCTTCTGAATACATTCATCCAGAACCAAAACCCGGTTCAAACCCACCAGGCAAAGTGTCCGGGATTCTGCCCCACACCCACCACCTGCAGATCACCGGAAGTGACTGCTGAGGCACCGGCTCCACAGGAGGAGCATTCCTATAATGTGCCCTTGCCACCACCCCCACCATACAGAAGACCTCACTGAAGCTCCTTACCGGACTTCATTAAGAGTAACCGGTATTTTGATGGAGCGTTTAGTAAACCAGATGAAGCCGAGGACTGGTTAGCTCAAGTTGAGCGATTTTTGCTGCATATGAAATTCCATCCTATCTGCAATTGGAATATGGAACATATATGTTGAGATATAACACGAGGGTCTGGTGGGATTCTAAGAGAAGAAGCTTGAATTCCCCGGTTACATGGGAATCTTTTCGCCGGGAATTTTTGGATAATTACTTTCCCTCCAGCTTGAGAGTAAAATATAGTGCTGATTTCCTTCATGTTAAACAAAAGGGGAGAACGGTAGAACAGTAGAACAGTATGAGACTGAGTTTGTCCACTTGCTGCAATATGCACTTGAGTCTTTTAGGGATAGTGAGGAGTTGAAGAAGCAAGTATTTTTGGGAGGCTCAGATGAGGAGTTACGAATCAAATTGGAAGAGTTTGGAGTAAGGACCTACCCTAAGATGGTGGAGAAGGCCCTAGTGATTGAAGGGCCAGAAAAAGGAAATACCAGGAACCTGACAAGAAGGTATTTGGAAAAAGGCCGTTTGACGCCTCGAGTTCAGGATTCAAAGGGAAGAGGTACAGACCGTACCATGGGTTTAAGGATGACTCTAGTAGTAAGCCGACCCAGACTAAGGCCAATGTCACATGTTGGAAATGCAAGGGGACTCATGCTCCTAGCCAATGTCTAATGTTGAAGAACAAGTGTTATTTCCGTGGAGATGCTGGTCACATGGTTTATATGTGCCCGAAAAAGATGGCCGTGACTTGCTTTATTTGCAAGGAAAAGGGGCACTTAGCCTCTGAATGTTCCCAACGGAAAAGTGTAGCCGCTCGACCCTTTGGGACTTTGAGCAATACCAACCCCATGAGGTCGGGAAATAGAAGTGGGAGTCGTGCAGCATCGGAAATGCATGGGATGAGGCTATATAATTTTGAAGGCCAATGGATGGTAGAAGAAGATGAGGATAAGGAAGTGGAATTGGCAGCCTTGGATCAAAGCGACGGCGCGGATGGTGGCCTGGTGACAGGTTAGTAACAGAAACCCTCTCAAGTTAAATTTCGATTTATTTATTTGAATTGTTGTCTGGATGAAATTAAATATGTTATTGGAAAGCTAGAAGTAAGAACCCTAGGTAGGTAGCTTTGAGAGTGTTTTAGGGTTGATAAGTGATGGATGTTTGTTGACCTCAGGACACATACGGGTGAATAGCATGGAGGCTTATGTTTTATTTGACATGGGAGCAACTCATTCATTCATCACCACTAGTTTGGCTAACCAACTTAGATTGCCTATAGCCACAACTACTGTTAGTTTGAGGATTAAGACACCTACCGGGAGTGTTGTGTCAACCCGAGAATTGATAAAGGATTGTCCATTAGAAGTTCACGGACACCACTCCAAAAGTGATTTAATAATGTTGGAGATGAATAAATACGAAGTTATCCTCGGAATGAGTTGGCTAAGTAAGGTAAAAGCAATAGTGGATTGCCAAAAGAGGACAGTGTGTTTCTATGATCAAATGGGGGAAAAAGTAGAATTTGTGGGAGAGACCCTAGTCCTGAGAAGGTTTGTGTTAAACTAGTTTGAATTGATGATGGAGGATGAAGAAATGATGCCTATTGAAGGTGTGTTGGACGAAGAAGAAACTCGGGAGGAAAAAGATATACCGGTGGTAAATGAATATTTGGATGTGTTTCTAGAAATTTTACCGGGATTACCACCAAAAAGAGAAATTGATTTTGAGATTGTTTTAGCTCCAAGCACCTAACTGATATCTAAAGCACCATACCGGATGGCACCGACTAAGTTGAAGGAGTTAAAGACACAATTGCAAGAACTTTTGGATTAAAAATTCATAAGACCAAGTGTGTCGCCATGTGGCGCACCTGTTTTGTTTGTAAAGAAGAAGGATGGATCAATGAGACTGTGTATCGATTATCGTGAGTTGAATAAGGTAACTATCAAGAATCGGTACCCTCTGCCAAGAATTGATGATTTGTTCGATCAACTGCAAGGGGCTTGTGTGTTTTCATGCATTGATTTGCGTTTGGGATACCATTAGTTGAGGATAAAGCCTGAGGATGTACCAAAGATAGCTTTTCGTACTTGTTATGGACACTACGAGTTTCTGGTGATGTCGTTCGGGCTGACCAATGCACTAGCTGCATTTATGGACCTTATGAACAGAGTTTAGAAGCCACTTTTGGATAAATGAGTGATAGTCTTCAGAGACGACATTCTAATATATTCGAAGACCAAGGAACAACACGAAGAACATCTTCGTTTGGCGTTACAAACCTTAAGGGACAACAAGTTATACGCTAAATTGTCCAAATGTGATTTTTGGTTGGAAAGAATATCTTTTCTTGGACATATAGTAACTGGTGATGGGATATCAGTTGACCCCGAAAAGATCAAGGCGGTAGTAGAATGGAAACCGCCACAAACGGTTACCGAAGTAAGAAGTTTCTTGGGATTGGCTGGCTACTATCGCAATTTTGTGAAGGATTTCTCAAAGATAGCCAAGCCACTGACTCACTTGACCCAAAAGAATGAGAAATTTGTTTGGACAGATAAGAGGGAACAGATCTTCCAGGAATTGGAATGACGACTGGTATCGGCACCGATCTTGGTTTTACTGGACCCAAAAAAGTCCTATACGGTGTGTAAACCCCGGTATTCTCAGTAGTTAAGAAACCCCAGGAATTGGAAGCGAAGCTCTAATCCGGTCCAGTTTGAGTCTAGTGAGAGGAGCTTAGGAACCCTAAATCCGGCTTTCCTTCGGTTTCATAATAAAAGAAGTTTTATAAGTAAATGAAGTTGAATTATTGTCTTAAAGTATATTCTAGACCTTTGAAAATTTTAAATTCGGGAATTTTTCAATCCCGGGCCTTCCCGAGCTAAATTACGAAAAAGCGTGCCCGAACCATGGATTCAGAAAAATGTTCCGGAATATTCATTAGAACCGTAATTTTATAAGGATTCCAAAAATATCAATTTTACAATTTTCCGAGCTATAAAAATTACAGTTATAGCCTTTCCCGTGTTTTCATTACAATCGGTAAAGTAGATGTCTTGTCTACTATTGACAAGTACAACCTACACTACACACTACCCATACCCTATTTTTACATCCTTACAACTACTCATTTTAATTTTCTTTTCCAATGAATTTTGTCTCTTAATCAATTATCACATTTATTACATTTTAATTAACTAAATTACAAATATCAAAATTTCAACACACACACACACACACAATATGGCCGAAGCCCCCCCCCCTGTTTTTCCCTCAATTCAATTTATTTTTACTCCATTTTATTAACTAAAACCCTAATTCACTTCATATATAAACATATTTTTCTCTCTCTCTCTTCATTTCTACTTGTTTTAAATTTTTACCAAAGTGAAAAAGCTCTCTCCTTCCCCCCCCCTTGATGCCGTGAGCCCCTCCCTCTCTTCCTCACACACTCAAGCTCAAATATTCTTCTTTTCTACTCCAAAACTCCTTTGGTATGTTGATTTTAGACCTTGTTCTTCCTAGATCTTGTAATGGCAAGACTATATCTTGTGTGTTTTCTCATTTAATCCCAATGAGCTTATGCTAGGGACATGAAAACACATGAACAAGAATATCAAGCCATCACAAGACATGGATCTAGTGTTTAAATGAGTTTATGTTAAGATATCTTCTAGTTCATGCATGTAAAGTAGAGATCTTGTATATATATTGTTGTTCATGCCATAAGATCTATGATTCATGCATTATATTTAGTAGATCTAAAGTTTAGACATCCACATCTTCATGTACATGCATAATCATAGGTTTATTTTGATTTCCATGCATTGATGATCATAAAAATGTAGTCTTGTATATGTATAGAGATGTTAGATAGTAGATCTTCATATATAGGAAGCAAGAACATTGAAAAATAAAAGACTTTGTAGGAAATGGTTTGTTGGAAATTCGGATGGATTTGGAACCCTATTTTAAAAACCACCAAAATCATTTTTAAACTCATGTTTCACAAGAAAAATGAAGGGTATGTGTAATAGGTATATTGAAGGAATGATTTTCATAAGCTTAGATGAGTTTAGGCATGATAAAAATGTAAAAACAAGAAGTAAAGTTAGAATGAAAAATATTGAATTATGGATGTGTAGTCAAATTCGTAATTTTGGGTGATGCCCATATAAACACTTAGTATCTAAGCTTAGATGGATGTTTTATGAGCTAAATGAAGTCCTTATATAATAGATATATTGGAGCCTCAATTTTTGATGCATTAAACAAGTTTTCTCATAAGGAAATTGCAAGAAAATGAAAATCTCAAAATTCGGATTTTTCTAAGTAGCCCATTCAAACACATATTTATTCAATGAAAAATGTGGATTTTTATGCATGAATGAAGGTCATGATTAATATGGATTTTGGGAACTCATTTTTAATTAGGTGAAAAGTAAATTCTAAGGATAAAATCATAAAAACATTAGGAGATGTAAGATTGGTAATAATGACTTGTTATAAGGAATCATTAAGGAATTTCCTAATCATTAGGAATTCATAAGAGTCCATCATCAAAGATCATCAAAACCATGCATATATGGAGTTCATTACAAGATATTCATGTTAGGAATTCATTCATATGCCATTTATGCATGAATCATCAACTAGGAACATTTCTTATCAAAAGCAAAACAAACTTTCGGAATTGGAGGATTTGCGGAACAGATATGATCCTACTGCTCCGTGACCTTAATGTTTTCAAAACTTGAATTTGATATTAGAAATAGATAGATTTTTTGAAGTAGATAGAGATCGATATAAAATTTGCGAAATTCCGAGTTAAAATGACCAAGTTATGGCCGTTTTAAGTCGGAGCTTCCGCAAATAGCGAGAATTCCGAATTCATCTGGTCTAGATGCATAGTTTGGATTAGTTACATGATGAGAATCTCATTAGGATTATTCTTACTTGGTAGGTGATCCCGAGCAGGACGACACCTTACCGCCCTATTATTACTACTAGAAAGACCGGCGTCCAATGGCCGAGTGAGTTTTACTTCCACTCTCAATTAATGTTGTGATTGTAATGTAGTGGCACTAGTGGTGTAGGCAAAGATAAAATGAATATGCATGATGGGGTATATGGGAATTATATAGTTATCTGCTGTTGATGTGTGAATGGAACTTAAGAAATATCGAAACCGAGTGTTAAGCTATTGACTGATTAGCTAGTATCTTATATTGAATGTCTGTGAATACTTGTTGGTCACCTAAAAGAATTGAACTAATGTATATTCGACTTCAATTGTAATTGGATTCATTCATATCACGATGGGGATGGAGCATTCACATTGGTTGGTTTTTCGTGATCCATAAAACGAATATGTTGGTTAATCGTGATCCATAAAACGAATTTATTGGTTAATCGTGATCCATAAAACGAAATATTGTTAGTTGACCGTGAGCTTAAACGGTGTCGTACCACAGGATTCGTTAATCTGCTAACCCGGGATGGAGGGCGCAAGTCCATCCACATATGATTTCCGGTTGGTCATATGTTTGTTGAACTCATTTGTTTGATGCATACACTTGCTTGAATAATCACTTGTATGAATGAATTGTACTTAATTGTGTTATGGAAGTTATTACTCACTAAGCTAGTTAGCTTACGCCCCCATAGCTTTTACTTATTGCAGCACGAGTTTATCTGGCTTAGACCGAGGCAAGCCACAGCACAGGTACCGGAGATAGGAGTTTCCCATAGAAGTTTACTTCATTCTTTTTGTATAGACTTCCATTGGAAACTAAAGGACTCTGGATGACTGTAATGGACTTGATATTATTTTGCGGGGGAATGCCCCTTAGATTTTGTAAAGTATAATTATGCGTTTTGGTTTATTATCTATGGCTAATGAATGCCACGTTAAACTATTTAACTCCATTGGTGAGTATTCTATTGTCGTAAAGGAATGCTTTACATCTTTATAAGACTCCCGAGGAGCTCGGATAGGGAATTCGAGAGTCTTATTTAGTATGTGGTGGACTGTTACGTTTAGAATACCCTATGGGGCGTGACACGGTGCATAGTGACACCTCAAGGAATGGCCTTGGATGTGTATTAATGCAGGAAGGGAAAGTTATTGCATATGCTTCTCGACAATTGAGACCTCACGAGCAGAACTACCCTACACATGATCTGGAATTGGCTGCAGTTGTCTTCGCCTTGAAACTATGGAGACACTGTTTATACGGACAGAGGTGTGAGATATACGCGGATCATAAAAGTCTTAAATATCTGTTCACACAAAAGGAACTAAATATGAGACAAAGGAGATGGCTAGAACTGATAAAAGATTATGATCTGGGAATAAATTACTGTCCAGGGAAGGTTAATGCAGTCGCAGATGCCCTAAGCCGGAAAAATCACAGGGAAGTAACTGCCTTGATCACAAGTCAAAAGGATCTGATTAAGGATTTTGAAAAGTTAAATATCGAGTTCATAGACCAAACTGCAGAGCTCGAGATAGCCAACCTGGCACTGGAACCGACCCTAATAGAAAGGATCAAAGAAGCCCAAAGGTATGACGAAGCGATACAAAAGATTAAAAGGGAAACCCAAGTAGGAAAGTGCCTCGACTTTGCAATAGATGATGAGGATGTGATCAGAATGAAGGGAAGGTTGTGTGTACCAAAGGACGAAGAGTTGAGGAAGGAAATATTGAGTCAAGCTCATAACTCCGGTTATACCATGCATCCGGGAGGTACCAAGATGTACCAAGATTTGAAGAGCAGCTATTGGTGGAATAGCATGAAGCGAGATGTGGCAGATTACTTAATGAAATGTCTGGTTTGCCAACAGGTGAAGATAGAGCACCAAAGATGGGTGGATTGCTGAAGCCTTTACCCATTCCCGAGTGGAAGTGGGATCAGATATCTATGGATTTTGTGTGTGGTTTTTCCGAGACTCCTTCTGGCTGTGATGCGGTATGGGTAATAGTGGATCGGTTAACCAAGTCGGCGCACTTCTTACCCATAAATATGATCTATTCGATGGAAAGGTTAGCCAAAATCTACATCCGGGAAATCGTACGGTTACATGGCATACCTGTAGGGATTTTTTTAGATAGAGACCCAAGATTTGTGTCCAAGTTTTGGACAAGCCTGCAAAAGAGTTTGGGCACTAAGTTGCATTTTAGTATGGCATATCACCCTCAGACCGATGGACAGTTTGAGCGGATGATCCAAACCCTGGAAGACATGTTGAGAGCGTGTGCCTTGGAATTCAAAGGGAGTTGGGATAGTCATGTGCACCTAATCGAGTTTGCTTACAATAACAGCTATCACTCAACTATTCAGATGCCACCTTATGAAGCTCTATATGGACGACGCTGTAGATCCCCTCTGTTTTGGGATGAAGTGGAAAGGATAGCTATTGGGCCGGAATTGGTACAAGAAGCAGCTGGTAAAGTGAGGGTAATCCAGCGGAAAATGAAAGAGGCTCAAGACAGGCAAAAGAGCTGGGTAGACCTGAAAAGAAGAGAACTCGAATTCAAGGTGAGTGATCATGTGTACATGAAGATAAGCCCGATTAAAAGTATTAAAAGAATGCGTACACAGGGAAAGTTAAGCCCGAGATACATTGGACCTTTTGAAATCTTGGAAAGAGTCAGAGATCTGGCATATCGGCTAGCCTTAGCACCAAATTTATCCAGGATCCATAACGTATTCCATGTGTCAGTATTGAGAAAGTATGTGGCCGACCCAGAAAGGATTCTGGAATTGGAACCGATTCAGCTGAAAGAAAACCTGACATATGAAGAACATCCCGTAGAGATATTGGATAAGAAAACTCAAAGGCTACGGAACAAGGATATCCATTATGTTAAAGTATTATGGAGAAATCATGCTTTTGAGAAAGCGACATGGGAAGCTAAGGAGGAAATCCGAAGGAAGTACCCCGAGCTATTTGAAGGACAAGGTACGTCAGTTCAGTTTTGAGGACAAAACTCTGTTTAAGGTGGGGAGGTTGTAAACCCCGGTATTCTCAGTAGTTAAGAAAACCCCGGAAGTTGAAAAGCGAAACCCTAATCCAGTCCAGTTTAAGTCTAGTGAGAGAAGCTTAGGAACCTTAAATCCGGCTTTTCTTCGGTTTCATAATAAAAGAAGTTTTATAAAATAAATGAATATGAATTATTGTTCTAAAGTATATTTTAGACCTTTGAAAGTTTTAAATTCGGGAATTTTTCAATTCCCGGCCTTTCCGAGCTCAATTACGGAAAAGAGTGCCTCAGGACCACGAACTCAAAAAAATGTTCCGGAATATTCATTAGAACCGTAATTTTATAAGGATTTCAAAAATATCAATTTTATAATTTTCCGGGTTATAAAAATTACAGTTATAGCCTTTTCCCGTGTTTTCGTTACAACCGGTAAAGTAGATGTCTTGTCTACTATTCACAAGTACAACCTACACTACACACTACCCATACCCTATTCTTACATCCTTACAACTACTCATTACAATTTTCTTTTCCAAGAATTTTTGTTTCCTAATTAATTAATACAATTATTACATTTTATTACATAAAATACAAATTTTGTCAAAATTCAAACTCACTCTCTCACTCACCCCCTCATGGCCGGCCCCCCACTCCCCCTTTCCCCTCTCATTTGTTTTATTTTTGCTATTTTTATTCAATTAAAAACCCTAATTTATTCATATATAAGCTCCTTTTTCTCTCTCTCTCCTCATTTTCACTCTTACAAAACTTTAACAAAGGTTGAAACTCTCTCTTTTCCCTCTCTATGTGCCGTGACACACACACACACATGCACTCCTCCACAAGCTTGTTTCATCTTCTTTTCTTCTTTAAATCTCCATTAAAGTGATGATTCCAAGCCTTTTTCTTCCTAAATCTTGTAATGGCAAAACTATTCTTGTGTGTTTTTCACATTTAATCCCAATGATCATATGCTAGGGACATGAAAACACTTATACAAGAATATCAAGCCATCACAAGAAGTGGATCTAGTGTTTAAAGGAGTTTTTGATGAGATAATGTGATGTTTATGCATGTAAAGTAGGAATCTTGCATAGATATTTATGTTCATGCCATGAAACTCATGATTCATGCATTATATTTGGTATATCTAGTGTTTAGACATTCATATCTTCATCTACATTTATGTTCATATGGTTATTTTGATTTTCATGCATTGATGATCATAAAAATGTAGCCTTGCCAATGTATAAATATGTTAGATGGTAGATCTTCATGTATAGAAGACAAGAAACTTGAAAAAGAAAATATTTTGTTAGTAATGCTTAGTTGAAAATTCGGATGATTTTGGAACCCTACTTTAAAAACCACCTAAACCACTTTAAAACTCATATTTTTCATAAAAAATGGAAGGAATATGTAATAGATGCCCTTAAGGAATGATTTTCATAAGTTTAGATGAGTTTAGGCATGAGAAAAATGTAAAACAAGTAGTGGAGTTAGAATGAAAAATATTGAGATAGTGATTAGTAGTCAAATTCGTATTTTAGGATGATGCCTACATAAGCACTTAGTATCCAAGCTTAGATGGCATGTTTTATGAGTCAAATGGAGTCCTTAGACAATAGATATAATGAAGCTTCAATTTTTTATGCATTAAACAAGTTTTCTCATAAAGAAAATGCAAGAAAAGGAAATTTTCAAAATTCGGATTTTTGTAAAAAGCTTGTTTACATATTTGCCAAATGAAAAATGTGAATTTCTATGCATAAATGAAGGTCATGACTAGTATAGATATTGAGAACTCATTTTTATTTAGATAACAAGTAAATTCCAAGAATAAAATCATAAAAACCCTAGGGAATGTAAAGTTGGAAAGAATAGCTTTTTATGAGTGACCATTATGGAATTCTTAATAATTAGAAGTTCACAAGAGTTCATAATCAAAGATCATCAAAACCATGCATATATTGAGCTCATTACATGATATTCATATTAGGAATTCATTCATATACCATCTATACATGAACCATCAACTAGAAACATTTTTATCAAATGCGAAACAATTTTTCGGAATCAGAAAAGTTACGGAACAGATCTGATCCTACTGTTCCATGACCTTAATGTTTTCAAAACTTGAAAATAATACTAGAAATAGATATATCTTTCGAAGTAGATGGATATCAATATAAAATTTGCGAAATTCCGAGTTAAAATGACCAAGTTATGGCCGTTTTAAGTCGGAGCTTCCACAAATAGCGAGAATTCCGATTTCGTGTAGTTTAGATGCATAGCTTGAATTAGTTTAGTGATGAGATTCTTATTAGATTGTTCTTATTTGGGAGGTGATCCCAAGCAAGATGATACCCTACCCCCTGACTACTATTACTAAAAGACCGGCGAACCATGGACGTGTGAGTACTGCTTCCACTCTCAATTGTTGCTTGTGATTGTATTGATAGTGGCATTAGTTGTTTAGGCAAAGATAAAACTTGATATGCATGATAGGGTATATGGGAATTATATAGTTGTCTGCTATTGATATGCGAAGTTGAACTTAAGGAATATCGAAACCGGGTGTTAAGCTGCTGCTTGTTTAGTTAGAATTTATATTGATTGTCTGCGAATAATTGTTGGACACCTAAAAGAATTGGAATAATCCATATTTGACCTCAATTATAATTGGACTCATGCATATCACGAGGGGATGGAGCATTAGCATTTGTTGGTTTTTCATGACCCATAAAAACGAATATGTTGGCTAACCGTGATCCATAAAACGAAATTGTTGGTTAATCATGATCCATAAAACGAATTATTATTCAGTTGACCGTGAGCTTAAACGGCATCGTACCGTAGGATTCGTTAATCTGCTAACCCGGGATGGAGGGCGCAAGTCCATCCACATATGATTTCTGGCTGGTCATATGTTTGTTGAACTCATTTGTCTGATGCATACCATTTGCTTGAATAATCACTTGTTTGAATGAATTGTCTTAATTGTGTTATGGAAGTTATTACTCACTAAGCTAGTTAGCTTACGCCCCCATAGCTTTTACTTATTGCAGCACGAGTTTATCTGGCTTAGACCGAGGCAAGCCACAGCTCAGGTACCGAAGATAGAAGTTTCCCTTAGAAGTTTACTTCGATTTTGTTTAGACTTCCGATAGAAACTAAAGGACTCTGGATGACTGTAATGGACTTGATATTATTTTGCGGGGGAATGCCCCTTAGACTTTTGTAAAGTATATATATGTGTTTTGATTTATCATCTATGGCTAGTGAATGCCACATTAAACTTCGTAACTCCATTGATTGAGTATTCTATTGTCGTAAAGGGACGCTTTACATCTATACAATACTCTCGAAGGGCTCAGATAGGGATTTCGAGAGTCTTATATAGTATGTGGCGGGCTGTTACTTTTAGGATACCCTATGGGGCGTGACATTGTTACTTAAGTCGTATCAATATAAAATGCATCACTGCGATGTCTCTCCTTCATGTGTTAGACGCCTTGTACATAGTATGGAAGCCTTCACGTGACTGAGGTGGTCATTCCTAGGCTTTAATATTATGTACGGCGGACTGCCACGTTTAGGGTACCATTCGGGGCGTGATAGTATCCACACACAAATGAATATGATTCGAATCTTCCTTTGCGTGCTAATGCAATTTAGAACGTTTCTAGATTAGATTGGGATTGAGTTTCTCAAGAGTCATGATTTTCTGTCTCTCTCTCTCGAGTTTCAAATGTTGACAACACATGTCATACATCCTCATGAGGAGACCATCATGTTCTATTTATAAGGTGTCATCCTTTGCCCTAATCTTATTAGGGTTTAATTAATTATTTATTTAATTAATTTATAGTATTCAACAAGGACATACACCTCATAAAATATGATTTTATTTTAATTATTATTTATTAATCTTAATCTAATTTAGATTAATAAATAATTAAATGATTCCCAATAAGGTTATTCAAAATAACCCATGATCCGACTTGTTCATTCTTTGTGTGTGACCCTATAGGTTCACTTAATGTTGGTAGCAACCCTTAAACACATTTTAAGGCCTACAATGTATGCCTCGGAAAATTTTAGTAAATAATTCCAAAATAAACATCGAAGATAAACTCTAAAAATGACTCCAAATTAAAACCGAACTTCGACTAGTCCTAAATCACGAACGAATCTACAATTTCTTAATCTTGAGAAAATGAGAATCCTTAAAAATAAAATAAGAACTAAACAGTCTTTAAATCCAAAACCACTACGTATGACAAATTCTATACTTAACTCTGACTTGTAAAATCGGGTAATATAGAACCTAAAAACAAATTATTAAAAGTAAATAACGATAAACCTTTAGAAATAAAACCCAATTCAAGGATTCCTGTCACACCCCAACGGGTACCCTAAACGTGATAGTCCACCGTACACAATAATAAATCGTAAGAATGACTACCTCAGTCACTCGAAAGTTTCTATATCAGTACAAGGCATACATTCACATCAAAGGGAGATTGGTGAAGTAATGCATTTTAAGATACTGGCAGCGGAACATGCAAAATAATACTTAATATATATTTCATTGAAATAAAAAGTCTTACAACTTCTAAGTGGCATTCCCTAGATAATTTCCGTAACAATATGGTCATACTAAGATAAATAACTAAAACTAAAAGATTTTAGAAGAAATCTACTCTAAGACTTCAAAACATTGTTCCTCCAAAAGCTTCTCAAAATAAAGATCCTACCCGGTTGATCAAGATGGTCTCGGGCATAAAATAACGACCCTGTAATATCAAAAGTCTATAGGGGTATAAGCATAACTAGCTTAGTGAGATATTCCTTACGCAAAAGTTCTCACAACAGGAAATCAACCAAGTTTATTAATCAAGCATATAAAATGCAACAACCATATGATCAAACAGTACATACGACTATCCGGCTTCGTATGTGTGATGGATTTACCCCTCCATCAATGCTTAGGGAATGATTTGAATTGGGCCCCAAACGACCTCTTAAAAATTTGCGCGCGTCTTGGGGTTCCAACGAACCGTACTACTAGTCCCCGAGCTTTCCTTACCCAAAGCGATTGATCCGGCTCGGCTACAACTTGAGGCCGTATTCCCCGAACGTCCTAACCCTCAAGATGTAGCTAGGCAGCTTACCTTTTCGATCCCATGCTGAGGAGTAGTAGAAAAATTTCAAAATGATATTCTAAGTGATATGCATGAGCAATTTATTATATGAGGATTCCAATATGACATTAAATCATTTAAAGCGATCAAGCAATACTTGCACACATAGCAATACATAACTGGAAATAATTATATCAATCACAAATCTGGTTTTGATATACTTTATCGTTCATTGATCGCACATAACAATTCACATACATAATTCCCATGATATTCCACATGCATGCCAATTTTTTTTATCTTTTTCCTAACATCTAATGCTCTATTGTACAAGCATATGCACGAATACACAACGTAAAGGAAACTCACTCGTCCATAGCGATCTTCTACGTGAAGTAATCCTCGGGGAAGAGAAGATCTTGGTCCATGACACCTAAACAAAAGAAATACCCGAAGTGAGTATTTCATCCAAGATCTACTCAATTTCTCTAATTCTATCTTATTGAATTCGTCAAAAATCGTATGAATAGAAATCCTAACTTAAAATAGCCATAATTTGCTTATTTTAACTCGGAATTTCGCATATTATATACTGATTTCTACCTACTCGAAAAGATCTAACAATTTCTAAGGTTATTTTATCAAAAGAAGTCATTTGGGTCTCGAAATAGTGACTTACAGAATTGATACAAAAATTCAAGATTTCAAAACTCAAGTTTTCAAACTTTTCTTCATTCAAGGGCTTTTGTACAAAAATACAGATATTTTGTATGGTTGAAAAAACCTTTGAATATATATATAGACTCAAACTACATGCATGAATTTAGTGGTATTGTCTCAACAATGATTTTGCAAAACAATGTGTCTTAAAAGTAAGAAAAGCTAAGACTTGAAAATTCCTTTTTAGTTTTGTTTGGAAAATTTATTAGTAAGTATTTCCTTCTTTTAACTCCATTTCTTAATTTTGTGAATAATTACATTTTCAAAAATTAATTTTAATTTTTTAAGATTTTATTTCTAATGGTTTGGAAAAAAATATAGTTTTTCTAAACATTGCTTAGTTATATGTTCTAAGTTTTTCTAAAGTTTGATCCCAAGAATACTATTAATGATCTTATAAGTTATTTATTATTTTTATTTCCTAATTAAATCTTATCCTTAGAAAGGTTATTCTTTGATAATTTTGTAAAACTTATTTAGACTTTGGTATGTTGATGAAAACTTTACATATGAGTTTAAGAAAACTTTTGGTTAAACAAAGAAAAAATAAGTTTAAAGAAACTTTCTTATTTCATTGGTTTGAAAAGAGAGTTTGTGATAACTTTTTTATGTATTCATTGATAAAATCTCATATAATATTATTACTAAAACTTGAGCTAAAGTTATCTAACTTTAGAAAATATTTGTTAAGATAAAATTTTAAGTCTTTATGGAAAAATAATTTCTTATGTGACAAAATTTATTATTATTATTATTTTTTTAAAGAGGTTTCCTATATTTATTACTTAAGAAAACTCCTTTTCATTATGGTTGAGACAATATCAACATGTTCATGCATAAATGAGAATATGTAACTATAAGAAATATAATAAAAACAACATAATAAGATAAATATAATAAGGGCATAAAAGTAAAGTCAAGTATTGGGAATCTTAGCTTCATCAAGGTATCCCGGGACTAAGAATAGACTAGTCCCAAAAGAAAAGAAAAGAAAAAAAGAAAGAAAATTGTTTTGACTTGATATGGACAAGTCTAAGACTAGAAAGACTAGTCTTAACAATAGCATGAAATAAATAAATTGCATAACTTGGAAGTAAATAAATAACAAATGAGCTTATATGCTCTAAAGAAATATATATACATAATATACATAATACTATATAGAAGTTAGATTAGAACAAATAATAACAATAACATAATAGAAGACATGAACAAAAATAAAACATGAACATATTGTTGCTTCTTTAAGAAACATATACTAAGCTCATGTTAAGTTAAATGAACATGATGAGTAAATAAGATAAATTTTTACCTAA
The DNA here is from genome assembly GCA_024138025.1 of Combretum micranthum. NCBI lineage: Eukaryota > Viridiplantae > Streptophyta > Magnoliopsida > Myrtales > Combretaceae > Combretum > Combretum micranthum. Next base: position 184,383 of record JAMXBD010001079.1, read on the forward strand.
AGTTTATATGTTTGTTGAAGAGGAATGGAATGGTTTGTAGTAATATGTGGGAATTGGTTATATGGAGAAAAGAGAGAACTTGAGAGAGATTTTGAGAGAGGGATTTTATGGAGTGATTTTGGTGAGTTTTTGTAGGAAATGAATTGTGTAAAAGAATGAAGGAGGAATGGAGTATTTATAGAATTTTGAAGCGGAAATTAGATGTAATTAAATAAAATGAAAAAGAAAAATAAATTGATTGAAGAGAGAGAGGGGACGCACTGGTTCTTGCATGTATAGGGGGAAGAAATGATTTATTTTGTTTGTTTTGTAATAAAAGAAGTAATGTGTAAAGTGTGATGTGATTAAAGTTGTATGGAGAAGGTAAATTGTAAGATATAGGTATGGTAGTGTGTAAGAATAGAGTGTAAGAAAAAGTAGAATAGATAAATAGTAATGAATAGTAGAAAAGTACTATGAATAGTAGACTAGACAATTAAAATACCGGCAGTAAAGAAAATACGGGTAAACGGCCTATATCTAATATTTTTAGTTACCGAAAAATTCTAAAACTGATATTTTTGAAATCCTTATATTTTTATGAGTCTATTGATGTTGTCAGAATATTTTCACTATTCGGTGCACTGGGGCACAGTTTTTGAAAACTGATCTCGTTCGGATCCGAAAGACACTAGAAAATTATGAATATGATATTTTTAAGCTTTCTTATATTATTACAAACCATATTCCACAATTATCTTAATTTCAATTTCTAGGGTTTAAGAACACTGGATTGCCAGATCTAGATTCACTAGACTAATCATAGAACTAGGTTAACTTTAAGGTTTTGGTTTGACTTCCGATTCTTAGGGTTTTCTTATATTTACTGAAAAATCTAGGGGCTTACAACCTACCCTCCTTAAAGACAGTTTTGTCATCAAAACTTAACTATCGTACCTGATTCCTTGAAATGATTCGGATATTTGTGTTGGATTTCATCCTCAGCTTCCCAAGTTGCCTTCTCATGGGTGTGATTCCTCCAAAGGACTTTGACATATCTTATTTCCTTATTCCGTAGCTTTTGGACTTTTTGATCCAAAATCTGCACTAAGTGTTCCTCATAAGTGAGGTTCTCCTTTAACAACACTGGCTCCAATTCTACTACTCGATCTGGATCCACTACATGCTTGCATAAGACAGTATGTACTCCTGACAGGTTTGGTGGCAAGGCTAGGCGATAAGCTGAATCTCCCACTCATTCAAGTACTTCAAAAGGTCTAATGTACTGTGGGCTCAACTTTTCTTATGAGCGTACTCGATGTATACTCTTGATTGGATTTATCTTTAAGTATACATGGTCTCCCACTTGAAATTCGAGAACTTATCTTTTTTTATCTGCCCAGCTTTTCTGTCTATCTTGGGCCTCTTTCATTCGCTGTCGGATTATTCTTACTTTGTCTGCTACATCTTGTATCAAGTCTGGTCCAATAACAAGCTTTTCCACATCATCCCAAAATAGAGGCGACCTATAGCGTTGTTTATACAAAGCTTCATATGGTGGCATTTGTATGGTAGAGTGGTAGCTGTTGTTGTAGGCAAACTCTATGAGCAGCAAATGAGCATCCCAGCTTCCTTTAAATTCCATAACACAGGCTTGTAACATGTCTTCCAAGGTTTGGATCATCCGTTCCGATTGTCCATTAGTTTGGGGGTGATAAGCCGTGCTAAAATGCAACTTTGTTCCCATACACCTTTGTAAACTTATCCAAAACTTAGATACAAATCTGCGGTCTCGATCTGACATAATCTCGGCAGGTACTCCATGTAAACGTACTATTTCCCTTATGTAAAACTTGGCTAGCTTGTCCATCAAGTACGTCATGTTGATTGGTATGAAATGAGCTGATTTAGTCAATCGATCTACCAGAACCTATATAGCATCATATCCTGCCGATGTCTTTGGTAGTCCACATACGAAATCCATCGAGATTTGATCCCACTTCCACTCGGGTATCAGCAAATGTTTTAGCAATCCTCCCAGCCTCTGATGTTCCACCTTTACTTGTCGACAAGTTGGGCACTTCATCACGTAATCAGCTATATCCTGTTTCATTCCATTCCACCAAAAGTGGCTCTTAAGATCTTGATACATCTTAGTTCCTCCCGGGTGTACTGTATATCCTGAGTTATGAGCTTCACTCATGATTCCCCTTCTCATTTCCTCATCATTCGGCACACATAGCCTTCCCTTCATTCTCACTACATCCTCTTCATCTATGGTGAAGTCAGTATGCTTCTGTGCTTGCACTTCCCATCTGATCCTTTGTATGACTTCATCATATCATTGAGCTTCTTTAATCTGTTCCAAAAGGGTTAGTTCCATCACCAAGTTAGATATCTCCACCTCCACATCTTTTCTAATGAATTCGATACTTAGCCTTTCCAATTCTCTTACCAACTCCTTTTGGTCGGTCAATAAAGCGGCAACTTCCTCATGATTCTTTCGACTTAAGGCATCAGCGACGGCATTAACTTTTCCTGGACAATAATTGATTCCAAGATCATAGTCTTTTATAAGCTCCAACCATCTCCGTTGTCGCATATTCAACTCCTTCTGAGTGAATAGGTACTTGAGGCTTTTGTGATCCCTATATATTTCACATCTTTGTCCATACAAATGATGCCTCCATATCTTGAGTGCGAAAACAATAGCTGCTAGCTCCAAGTCATGTGTCGGATAATTTTGCTCATGCGGTCTTAACTATTGCGAAGCATAAACAATCACCTTTCCTTCTTGCATTAGCACACATCCAAGACCATTTCTTGATGCATTGCTATGCATTGTGTAAGGCTTCTCAGGGTTTGGCAAAATGAGTATTGGTGTGGATACAAGCTTCAGCTTGAGCTCTAGGAAACTCTTTTCTCTTTTATAGGTCCAGATGAACTTCTCATTCTTTTAAGTAAGCTGTGTTAACAGCTTGGCCATAGTCGAGAAATTCTTTACGAACTTCTGATAATAGCCAGCTAGACCAAGAAAACTTCTTACTTCCATTACCATCTTCGGTTGCTTCCACTCCATCATTGCTTTAATCTTTTCAGGATCAACCGATATACCATCTCTTGAAACAACATGTCCTAAGAAGGATATCTTATCCAACCAAAAGTCACACTTTGACAACTTGGCATACAACTTATGTTCTCTCAACATCCAAAGCGCCATACGAAGGTGTTCCTCATGTTCCTCTTGTATAGTCGAGTAGACCAAAATGTCGTCGATGAAAACTATAACGCACTTATCCAACAAGGACTTATAGATTCGATACATCAAGTCCATGAAAGTGGCAGGTGCATTTGTCAATCCAAAAGACATCACTAAGAACTCATAATGTCCAAAACGAGTTCGAAAAGCGGTCTTTAGTACATCTTCTAGCCTTACTCTTAACTGATGGTATCCAGACCTCAAGTCGATGCGTGAAAATACACTTGCTCCTTACAACTGATCAATAAGGTCATCAATCCCGAGTAATGGATACTTATTCTTGATTGTCACCTTATTCAACTCCCGATAATTGATACATAACCTCATAGACCCATCCTTTTTCATAACGAACAAGACTGTTGCTCCCCATGAAGATACACTGGGCGAATAAATCCTTGATCCAGAAGCTCATGTAATTGCTCCTTGAGTTCCTTCAACTCTACTGGCACCATGCGGTATGGAGCTTTTGATATTGGCTCGGTATTTGGCATCAAGTTAATCTCAAAATCGATCTCCCTCTTTGGCGGCAATCCAGGTAATTCCTTAGGAAAAACATCAGGAAACTCATTGACTATAGGTATATCCTCCACCTTTGGTCCTTCACTTTCTTCTTCTACAGCATTGATTTGTCGGTCAATCTCCTCTTCATTCGTTACTAGCTCGAGCGAACTTAATCCTTTCCTCCTTACTACTGCTAATTCTCCTTTGAACTAAATATCCTTCCCGTTTACTTCCTTAAAATTCACCTTCTTCTCTTGACAATCTATTGCGGCTTTAACATGGGTTAACCAACTCATGCCAAGAATTACTTCATACTTATTCATTTCCAACACAATCAAGTCACTTGTCGTATGGTGTCCTTAGATCTCTAAAGGACATTCCTTCAACATCTCTCGGGTGGTTATGAAGCTACCTGTAGGTGTCTTTATCTTGAAGCTGGTAGCGGTGGTGACTATAAGTAAACCAATCTTCTTAGCAAAGTTGGGGGTGATAAACGAATGGGTGGCTCCGGTATCAAACAAGGCATAAGCGGTTTCACTAGCTAATCGTATACTTCCTGTGTTCAACATAGACTAATTACTAACCATACTACACTTATCTAACTTTTCTAAAGCTTTAAGCTAAAGAGATATAGGGATTCTATTGTTATAGATTGATAACATAAAAAGATACTATAAGCTTGAACCGATTGAGTTAAAGAGTTTAATTTGGCAATCAATAGCATTAGAAAATAAATCAAAACACATATATAATTAGTTACAAACTCTAAGGGGCATTCCCCCGCAAAAGAATATCATTTAGAGGTCCTTTGCAATCGTTCAGAGTCTCTTGGTTTCCTACGAAAGTCTAAACAAAAATTGAATACAACTTCTAAAGGAAACGCATAGCTCCTGTACCTGAGCTGTAGGTTGCCTCTATCTAAGATAAGTGATGTGCATCAAACATATGGAATCAACAGACATATGACTAGCCAAAAATCATATGTGAAGGGACTTTCGTCCTCCATCCCGGGTTAGTAGATTAACGAATACTGTGATACTACTGAAATATGCCGTTTAGGATCACAGTCAACCAACTTATAAATTCGTTTGTGGATCATGATTAAACAACTTTTACACCGTTTAGGATCATGGGCAACCAACCAATGCTAATGCTTCATCCCCATTTATGATATGAATGAGTCCATATTTATTTTCTATTCCAAATAGTCAATTATACCAATTCCTTAAGTGATCAATCAATAGTTGCAGACAATCAATCCTAATTCATCAATACACGCAATAGTTAATCATCCGGCTTCGATATTCTTATTTTCAATTTCTCATATAAACAACGACCATACATAATTCCCATTCATCCCCATCATGCATATCCAATTTATCTTTACCAAATATCTAATGCAACTATCATTACAATCACATATAATAAATGGAATCGGAAGTAATACTCACTCGGCCATTGGATCACCATTCTTTTAGTAAAAGTAATCTGGTGGTAGGGAATCGTTGATTTCGGGGTCACCTAAAAAAGGAAGAAATATCCTAATAAGTATTTCATTACTTAACTAATCCAAACTGTTTAACAAAACTAGTAAATTCGTAATTCTTGTCATTTGCGAAAGTCCCGACTTAAAACGGCCATAATTTGGTCATTTTAACTAGGAATTTCGCAAATTATATATCGATTTCTATCTACTTCGAAAAATATATCTATTTCTAATATTATTTTCAAGTTTTGAAAATTTTTGAGTCACGAAACATTCTGATGAGTTCTGATAAGTAGAAATTCCCAATTCCGAAAAATAGTGTTGTGAATGTTTGTAATGTTTCTACTATATAGAATAACCATACATGAAATATTGATGATTTCCTATCATGAATAGCATGTTATGAGCTTGATGTATGAATGATCTTGATGATGTTTACTAAAAGAAAATTTTAGAACTCTTTATTTTGTAAGACTCCATGAATATTTACTTTTAAGAAAACTAGTTTCCTAACTATGATCATTTCCATTTTTTTGGACTTATTTCTTAAGAAAATCTAATCATCCTTGTTGAAATTAAGTCTTCATTATATCTATTACTTAGAACCTTCATTTCTACATGAAAATTCCCATTGTACACTTTGTAAACATGTTTTCAAATAAGGGTTATTTCAAAATCCGAATTTTGAAAAATTAGTTTTTGAATGATTTCTTTGAGAAAAACTTGTTTAATACATTAAAATTTAAGGCTTTATTATACCTATCCCTTAAGGACTTCATTTCTTAAATAAAACTTTCATTTTGAGTTTGGAAAATAGGTGTTTTCATGACATTACTCCAAAATTACGAATTTCTTAAGATGATTAGTAACTCAAAATTTCCTATCTTATTTCTACTCTTTGTTTTGCATGTTTTTCTTAGCAAATCTCATTTCAACTTATAAAAATCATTACTTAATGATATCTATTACCTATACTCTTCATTTTTCATATAAAACACAAGTTTTAGAGTTGATAAAAGAATTTTTAATGCATGGTTTTGAAGTCATCCAAATTTTCATTTGAACATTTCAAACAAAAATTTTTCCTTTTTAAGTTTTTTGTCTCATCTACTTAAAAATCTACTAACTACGACATTTATATACACAAGACAAAACCTTTATAATCATTAATGCATTAAAACACAAAATATTCATGAGATCATGAATGTCAAGTATAATATGAGCATTTAGATGCTAGATCTACTACTTATCATACATGAAATGGAGTTTGAAAACATGAACATGGATGTTTATGCAAGATCTCTACTCTACTCTACTATTATATGCATGAACATGAAAATAATCTAACAAAACATATTTAAACGCAAGATCTACTCTTGTGATGGCTTGATATTCATGTAGTAGCATTTTCTTATCCCTAGCAAGTGCTCATGGGGACTTAAATATGAAAACACTCAAGAATGGTCTTGCCATTACAAGGTTTAGTGTAGAAAAGGTTTAGGATTCATCACCTAAAGCTTGAAATAAGTGGGAAATGAAGAAGAGATTGAACTTGTGTGAGTGTGTGTGGGTGTGGTGAAGGTCACAGCAAGGAGAGGGAAAGTGGAGAGGGTTTGTGTAATTTTTGAAACAAATGAAATGAATAAAGAGAGAGAATTATAAAAGAGTATATATAATAGTTTGAATTAGGGTTTGTTTTAATTATAATAAAGGAAGAAAATAAAACAAATTAGGGCAATAAAAGGAGGATGGGGGGGATGTGCTGGTTTGGGAGTGAGAAGGAGAGAGGGAGAGTTGAAATTGTTTTGTTTTGTAATTTATGTAATAATAAATCTTAATTTGTAATAATTCTTTAAGAGACAATTTTTTCTTGGAAAAGAAAATGTAATTGAGTGTTTGTAAGGATGTAAGAGTAGGGAGTGGCTTTTGAGTGTAGTAGGTTGTATTTGTGAATAGTAATGAATAGTAAACAAGACAACTACTTTACCTATAGTAAAGAAAATATGAGAAAAAGGCTATATCTGTAATTTTTATAAACCAAAAAATTATAAAAATTATATTTTTAAAATCCTTATTAAATTTCGGTTCTAAAGAGTTTTCCAGAATATTTTTCGAATTTCGAGTTTTGGGGCTCGCTTTTCCGTAATGGATCTCGAGAAGACCCGGAATAGAAATTTTTTCGAAATCAGATCTTTTCATGGTTTGAAATATACTTTAAAAAAATATTCCACATTAGTTTATTTTACAAAAGTTCTTTTATTTTGAAACCGAAGGAAAGCTGGATCCAGGGTTTTTAAATTCTCTCTCAAGCTTAAGTTAATCCAATTTAGGGTTTTGGTTTCTGGTTTCTGAAGTTTACTCGGTTACTAGGAAAACCAGGGTTTACAATCTACCCACCATAAACAGAGTTTTTTCCTCAAAACTGAACTGATGTACCTTGTCTTTCAAACAACTTGGGGTACTTCCTCCGAATTTCCTCTTCAGTTTCCCAAGTAGCTTCCTCAGAGGCATGGTTTCTCAACAACACCTTAACATACTGAATTTTCTTACTCCGTAGCTTTTGGTCTTTCTTATCCAGAATCCTTATGGGATGTTCTTCATAGATTAGATTTTTCTTTAGCTGAATGGGTTCCAATTCCAAAATCTTTTCAGGGTCGGGTACATATTTCCTTAATACCGACACATGGAACACATTATGAACTCCTGATAAGTTTGGTGGTAGGGCTAGCCAATACGCTAAGTCTCCAACTCTTTCCAAGATTTCAAACAGTCCAATATACTTCGAACTTAGTTTCCCCTAGGTTTGTACCCTTCTTATGCTCTTAATTGGATTTATCTTTAGATACACGTAGTCACCCAGTTGGAATTCGAGCTCTCTTCTTTTTAAATCCGCCCAACTCTTTTACCTGTCTTGAGCTTTTTTCATTTTCCGTTGGATCACCCTTACCTTATCGGCCGCTTCTTGTACCAATTCTAGCCCGATAGCAAGTTTTTCCATATCATCCCAAAATAGAGGGGACCTACAATGCTGTCCATATAGGGCTTCATAGGTTGGCATCTGAATAGTTGAGTGATAACTGTTGTTGTAAGAAAACTCAATGAGGGGTATATGGTTATCCCAGTTCCCTCTTGATTCCAAAACACAGGCTCTTAACATGTCTTCCAAGGTTTGGATTGTCCGCTTAGACTATCCATTTGTTTGAGGGTGGTATACAGTACTAAAGTACAACTTTGTACCCAAACTCTTCTATAGACTTGTCCAAAACTTGGACATGAATCTCGAGTCCCTATTTGAAATGATTCCTACTGATATGTCTTATAGCCGTACAATCTCTCGAATATAGATCTTAGCCAACTTGTCCATTGAATATGTTATGTTAATAGGTAAGAAGTGCGCTGACTTAGTTAACCTATCCACTATTACCCATACTACGTCGCAACCCAAGGAAATCTTTGGAAAACCACACATAAAGTCCATGGATATCTAATCCCACTTCTATTCAAGGATGAGTAAAGGCTTTAATAATCCTCCTGGCCTTTGGTGTTCTACTTTCACTTGTTGGCAAACCGGACACTTCATTACATAGTCTGCTATATCCCTTTTCATGCCATTCTACCAATAGTGGCTTTTCAAATCTTGGTATATCTTGGTATATCTTGGTACCTCCAGAATGCATAGTGTAACCAGAGTTGTGGGCTTCACTCATTATCTCTTTTCTTAGTTCCTTATCTTAGAGCACACACAATCTACCCTTCATTCTGACCACATCTTCGTCATCTATCGCAAAGTCCAGGTATTTTCCTTCTTGAGTTTCCTTTTTAATCCTTTGTATTATTTCATCATACCTTTGGGCTTCTTTGATCCTTTCAATCAAGGTTGGTTCCAAACCAAATTAGCTATTTCAAGCTCCGCATTTTGGTCTATGAACTCGATTCTCAAGTTCTCAAAATCTCTCATTAGATCTCTTTGACTTGTGATTAAAGTAGCTACTTCTCCATAATTTTTCTGACTTAAGGCATCTGCAACTACATTCACTTTCCCTGGATAGTAATTTATTCCCAAATCATAGTCCTTTATCAGTTCCAACCATCTTCTTTGCCACATATTTAATTCCTTCTGTGTGAATAAATACTTAAGACTTTTGTAATTCGTGTATACTTCACACCTTTGCCCATACAGATAATGTCTCCAAAGTTTTAAGGTAAAGACAACTGTAGCCAATTCCAAATCATGTGTAGGATAGTTTTTCTCGTGAGGTCTTAACTGTCGAGAGGCATAGGCAATAGCCTTCCCTTCTTGCATTAGTACACATCCAAGGCTATTCCTTGAAGCGTCGCTATGCACCGTATAAGACTTTTCCAAGTCTGACAGAACTAAGATTGGTGCTGATACCAACGATTATTTCAACTCTTGAAAACTCTGTTCTCGTTTATCCGTCCAAACAAAAATTTTCACTCTTTTGTGTCAATTGAGTTAGGGGCTTAGCTATCTTCGAAAAATCTTTCACAAACTTGCGATAATAGCCAGCCAACCCTAGGAAACTTCTTACTTCAGTAACTATTTGTTGTTGTTTCCACTCCACTATAGCCTTAATCTTTTATGGGTCAATTGATATCCCTTTTCCTGTTACAACATGTCCAAGAAAAGATATTTTATCCAACCAAAAGTCACATTTGGATAATTTGGCGTATAACTTGTTTTCCTTCAAAGTTTGTAACACCATCCAAAGATGTCTTTCATGTTGTTCCTGTAAATCGCCGAAATTTTTGGAATCAAATTATAGTTTAAACCCTAATTGGAAGTCAACCGGATTTCCTGAGTCAACAAAACCCTAGTTTACAGTAACCGCTTAAGTTCGGCATTACTGTTTTCCTTAGCCCTAGAAAACGAAGTTTGAGTAATCAGTTATAATAATTCGTAATAGCCATAGGTTATATAAAAATATCAGTTTTGCAAAATTCGAATGTCCTTTGAACCCGATCGGACACAGTTCTTGAAAAATGTGTCCCGGAGCTCAGAATAGGAAAATATTTCAAATATACCGTTAGACTCGTAAAAATATAAGATTTTCAAATATATCGATTTCGTAATTTTTCGGTAGCTAAAAGTATCAGATATCGCATTTATACGCGTATTTTCTTACTACCAGTATTAAATTGTCATGTCTACTTTTACATTACATTATTTTCTACTATTCTACACTATTCACCTATCTCTACTTTTTCTTACAACTTACTCTTACAACACATACACCTATTTCTTGCACATTTTCATTTCTAATACAATTTCACATCTTTCATTTCTTACTTTTAATTAACAAAATAACAAAAAAATAAAATTTCCTCTCTCTCTCCCCTCAAATTTGCGCCGGCCACCCCCATTGATGCCTCAATTTGTTTTATTTTTCACTTATTTAATTAACACAAATTATCTCCCACATTTTCCTATAAATACCCCTTCATACCTTCACTTCTTTCACACCACTTCTTTACTAAAGTTACTCAAAATTTCTCAAGAATTATCTCCAAGAAGTTCTTACAAGAAAGCTCTCTCTAGTTTCTTCTTTTAGGTAAACTTTCTTTAAGAAATTCCTATGTTCATCTACTTAGTATGAACTTAGTGTGTGTTTTCTAAAACCATGAAGGTTAAGAAAGCAATAATAGGTTCATACTTTGTTTTTGTTCATAATATCAATTCCTTTATGTTTCTTTATGTTCATAACTATCTAAATATCTATATAGCTATATATATAATATTTAGAGCATATAAGCTCATTGTCTTGCAATTTATTTACCTTCCATGCAATTTATTTACTTCATTGCAATTTATTTAATTTCAAGTTGTTCTTAAGACTAGTCTTTCTAGTCTTAGACTTGTCCTCATCAAGTCAAAATGTTTTCTTTCCTTTTCGGGACTAGTCTATTCTTAGTCCCGGGGTACCTTGATAAAGCTAATGTCCCAATACTTGATTCATTTGCTTATTCTTTAAGTTATTATGTTCCTTTATATTCCATAATTTTATGATTCATATGCATGCATGAACATAATGTTTTTGTCTCAACAAAAATAAACGAGGAAGTGTTTTCTTAAATTAAAGATTCTTTCTAAAGAAATAGATGTAGAAAATAGATTTCTTAAAAAGTCATGAACCTGCTTAGAAATGATTTTTCTTAAATAAACCAAAGGTTTTATACAAACTTATTTTTCATCAAGTATTAGAAATTCTTTTGGCATCATTACAAGAAACAAGAACATCCTTTTCTTGAAATTGTTATTGCTTTTAAATTGTTGGAATCTAAGTATAGAAAATAAAAACCACTCCTTAAGAATTTAAAGTGATTACAAGAGATTAAATTTAGAAAAAAAAAAAAGAATATTCATCTCAAATAACTCAAGACCTTTTCAAAAGTAAAATGAATATTCCAACAAAATCTCAAAGTTCAAAATCTTTTAAAACTTTACTTTTCATAAGTTGAGACAACTTCATTTACTTCATCCATTTATTATGAGTCAATACATATATGTATATATCTTCCAAAAGTTTATAAAAATACTTGGAGCGTTCATGTCTTCAATTGAGTTTTATTTAAAAAGAGGAACTCAAGTTTTTGCAAATTTGTGGAGAATCTGGTCGCTGCTTTTTCGGAACCCAAACGACTTAGTTTTATGAAAATAAGCTTAGAAATGCGTAGATCTTTTTGAGTAGGTAGAAAATGATATATTATACGCGAAGTTCCGAGTTAAAATGAGCAAGTTATGGTCATTTTAAGTTGAAATTTCCTCTTATACAATTTTACCGCAATTTTAAGAAAAGTTTAGAATCTTCAAGAATAGAAGTTTTATGAAAGACTCATTTTGGGTATTTCATCTTGTTTAGGTGACGAGGGACCCGAGATCATCTATCCGGAGGACTATTTCTATTAGATCTACCATTATGGAGTGAGTTATTCCTTTTACTAAGTTCATTTCCTTGTTTTGTGCTTGTAATTAACAGCACTAGCAATTAAGGAAAAGATAAAATGGATAATTATTGTGTGACTTGGTATTATGAATGATTGAATACAAGTTAAGAATATCGGAAGTTGGTTTGATAAATAAATTGTGATTCTTGTTTTGAAATGATGAAAATTGTGTTGATCGCCTTTAACTTGAACTAAACATCTATGGTTAAATTTATATTGAAATCAATTCATGCATATCATTCACATGAGTCACATTTTTTTCACTACTATTCTTCGTATGGGGAAACGAGGAAATGGTAGTGGTGGCTGGTAGGAGCCGAAAGTCTACAGGGCAAGCAGGAGCCGATAAATCTGCGGATAATGATGGTCGTATGGGCCTGTAACCTCCCAACCCTTGTCATGGAGGGCGTTAAATCCATGCTACACTTGATTTCCTGTTAATCACGTGGATCTTGCTTGTTCATATGATTTGTGCATTTTCATATGTTTTGATTTAAAATACTTTTATGAATTATGGAAATGTCTTATAGATGGAATTATCTCACTAAGCTAGATTTGCTTATACCCTTATAGTTTTCTATTACAGTATGATTATCTATGGTTGGCCCCAAGAAGCCCCGTATGCTAGGTACAAGTGTAAGCTACTAGGAGTTTTTGGAAGAAGTTTATGTATTTTTAGTTTTGAACATAGAATTCTAGGAAAATCTCTATAGTAGGCTTATGTGGTAGTTATGACTATTTTGTTATTAATATAGTTGAACAAAGACTTTAAGGCGGGGAAATGCCCCTAAGATGATGTACGAATTTATTATTAAATGAAGATCTTATGTTTATCTATTTAAGTTCATGCTTGCTTTTGCTATCTATTTAAACGTAATACCCTTATAAGTCTCCTACTATCTTGGAAGCACGCCTTGCATATGATATCGAAGCTCCTACATGACTAAGGTTGTCAATCATTAGCTTTAATATTATATGTGGCAGACTGCCACGTTTAGGGTACCCTATAGGGCGTGATAGTTCCTTATTCTTGGAGTATATCAAAATATCATCGATAAAGACTATTACACACTTATCCAAAAGCGGCTTATAAACCCCATTCATAAGATCCATAAATACAGCTGGTGCATTGGTCAGTTCAAATGATATCACCAGAAATTCGTAATGTCCATAACGGGTACGAAATGCCATCTTTGGTACATCCTCAGGCTTTATTCTTAGTTAATGATATCCTGAGCATAAATCAATGCGTGAGAACACACACATTCCTTGGAGCTGATCAACCAAATCATCAATCCTCGATAAAGGGTATCGATTCTTGACTGTAACCTTGTTTAGCTCACGATAATCGATACATAATCTCACAGATATGTCCTTCTTCTTTACAAATAGAACAGGTGCACCCCAAGGTGACACACTTGGTCTTATGAATTTCTGATCTAAGAGTTCCTGTAATTGGGTCTTTAGCTCCTTTAACTCAGCCGGTGCCTTCCGATATAGTGCCTTAGATATTGGTTCTATATCTGGAGCCAAAACAATTTCAAAGTCAATTTCTCTTTTCGGGGTAACCCAAGTAATATTTGTAAGCCCCGGAAAATTTCAATAAATAATTCTAAAATAAACATCGAAAATAAACTCTAAAAATGACTCAAAGTTAAAATCGAACTTCGACTAGTCCTAAATCACGGGCAAATCCATAAATTTCTTAATCTTAAGAAAATGAGAATCTTTAAAAATAAAATAAGAACTCAACAATCTACAAATTCAAAACCACTACGTATGACAAATTATATACTTAACTCTGACTTGTAAAATCTGATAATATAGAACTCAAAAACAAATTATTAAAAAGTAAATAATAATAAACCTTTAGAAATAAAACCCAATTCAAGAATTCGGAAAATGTTAAGAGATATTAAATACTTACAAAAATAAAATTTAAAATAAATTTCTCAAACTAAATGTGTTATAAGCATAAGCCCTCAGTTTCCAAATTTGCAAAGACCTAAAATGGAAAGTCACTCAGGAACCTTAAGTGGAATATAGTAGTTTAGATCCGGCAATCCTGTTGTAAACCCCGGTTTTTCAAGTAGCTAAGATAACCCTAGAACCGGAAACCCAAACCCTAAACCGGAATAGCTCAAGCCTGGAGTGAGAACTAGGAACCCTAATTCCGGCTTTTCCTCGGTTTCCAATTAATAAACTTTTCTAAGAAAATTTACTTTTGATTATGATTATAGTTCTTGAATATATTTCAAACTAAGAAAATATCTGATTTTAAGAAAATTTCAATTCCGGGTCATCCCGAGACCCATTATAGAAAAACGTGCCCCGGATCTAGAATTTCAAAAATATTCTCATGAGTACTCATTTGAACCGAAATAAAATAAGGATTTCAAAAATATATTTTTCATAATTTTCCGGTTTATGAAAAATACAGTTATAGCCTTTTTATTCGTATTTCATTACTACCGGAAATTAAATTGTCTTGTCAACTATTCATTACTATTCATAAAGTACTACCTAGTCTACCTATTAGCCTACCCTACAAATCTAACCTTACCATCAATCACATCTCTTCCATTCTTCCATAACTTTTGTCCCTTCACTTCACTTCAACTTATGACTAATGATACAAATCAAATCAAGTTAAATCATGTTGAAACAAAGCAATTTTCCCCCCTTTCCAAGCTCAAAACCGGCGCACATGCACCCCCCATCCATGCTCCATTTGATTTTTTTTATTTCTTTTCTTATTCACTTAACCTAATTCAACTTATATAAACTACCTTTTCTCTCTCTCCTCATTCTTCACTTTCCAAATTTCTAAAGTGCAAAAAGCTCTCTCTCTCTCCTTTTCCCTTGGCCGAAACTTTGAGCCCCACACACACACTCACAACTTCCATTTTTCTCTTCTATCTTCCATCCACTTCAAGTAAGTTAATCCACTACTTCCAACTCATAAACTTGTTATGGCTAAGTGATTTTTGGTTATCTCAACTCCATGTTCCCATGATCTTGTAGTAGGAACAATGAGATAACAAACAAAAATCCCGAACCATTACAAAGTAGATCTATCTTTTAAAGGAGTTTCTATACCAAAAGCTTTACTTTTATCCATCAAAAAGTCTTTTAAACAAAGGATCTTTTATAAAAATATGGTTTTTATGTTTTTAAAACTCATTTAAGCTTTTGATAAAGTAGATCCATCATCTTGTTACTCATGATCATGTAGGCATTTATAGTTTCATTATTATTTTGTTCATATGTGCATAAATAGTCTTTAACACTTTTGTCTTTAGTAAATGACTTTCTAGTGTATAGATCTATATATATATGGGTCCATGAAGTCAAAAAGAAAAGTACTTTACAAGAAAAAGACTTTTGAAAATTCGGATGACTTTGAAAACCAAGGTCAAAAACACTTTTAACAACTTCTAAACTTATATTTTATAAGAGAAATAAAGCCTATGGGTAATAGATAATGTTTAGTAGTATTTTTCATGAGTCTAAAGGAGTTTTTACTAAAGAAAATGTTGAAAACAAGAAATGAAGTCCATAGGAGTTTTGAGTTAAAAGTTATGAAAACCAAATTCGTAATAATGGATGTAGGGTTAGAAAACACTATTTTTCCAACTTCAAAAATGATATTTTCTTAAATAAATGAAGTCCTTAGGATATAGGTATAATAGATACTTAAAGTTTCAAGTATAAAATATATTTTTCCTAAAGGAATCAACTTGAAAATGACTTTTGTAAATTCGGATTTTTGGAAACCCCATAGTAAAAGACCCACTTAAAAGTTTGTAAATGTAGATTTTATTAAAGAAATAAAGGCCTTAGGATATAACTAATATAAGGCAAAATTTCTTTAAATAAAGTAGAGTTTTTAAAGGAAATCCATGTAAAATGTAGATGTGGTCAAATGTAGTAAACTCTTACTAAATTGAGAGGAAATGGTTTCTAAGGAAAGTTTGTTTTCTAAAAATCGTTAAATCTAAAAGTTATAAGAACATAGACTCCTTAAGGTTCACATCATGACATTCATGATAGGGAAAATCATTTCCATTGCATTTAGCATCATATTACACTTAGGAATCTCAAATGCATTCATGAAAACCGCATTTTTGGAATCAAAACCCGCTGTACAGATCTGATCCCTCAATTCCGAGGCTTAGATATTTTCAAAACTTGATTTAAACTTCATATTTGGAAAGCTCTTCCGAAGTAGATAGGAATCGGTATATAATTTGCGAAATTCCGACTTAAAACGACCAAGTTATGGCCATTTTAAAACGGAACTTCGGAAATGACGCGAATTCCGATTTCACTAAGTTTCCTTAGAGTTTTAGTGTCCTAAGTTGATAGAATACTTATTAGGGTAATTTCTTATATGAATAGGTGAACCCGTGGACGGTGACGAGTTACCTCCGGATATTACTACTAGAAGACCGGAGTACCGATGGCGGAGTGAGTTTTTCTTCCCAATTCATTTATTGTATGTGCTTGTAAAGTAGTGCACTAGAATGTAGGTCAATTGAATGGAATATGAATAATGGGGATTATTGGGAAATTATATGATTGTTGATGATGTGAGAAACAAATTAAGAATATCGAAACCGGGTGATAAACTTTGATTGTATAGTTAGCTATGATGGATTGTCTGATAAATTGATTGATCGCCTAAGTAAATTGGCTTAATCAACTACTTGAGTAAATGATAAATTGACATGTGCATATCACAAGGGGATGGAGCATGAGCATTTGTAGGTTAGTCGTGAACCATAAACGACATCGAATAATCGTAGGTTAGTCGTGAACCATAAACGACATCGAATAATCGTAGGTTAGTCGTGAACCATAAACGACATCGAATAATCGTAGGTTAGTCGTGAACCATAAACGACATCGATAATCGTAGGTTAGCCGTGATCCATAAACGGGATATTGTTACCGCAGGATTCGTTAATCTGCTAACCCGGGATGGAGGGCGCAATTCCATCCACATATGATTTCCGGTTGGTCATATGTATGTTGAACTCATGTGTTTGATGCATACACTTGCTTGATTAATAACTTGCTTGAATTGTTGTGACATAAATGTTTTTGTGGGAGATTACACTCACTAAGCTAGTTAGCTTACGTCCCTACAGACCATTCCTTTTGCAGCTTACGCATTTATGGCTTAGGCGAAGAGACCCGGCTGAACAGGTACCGAAGCTAGGAGTTTTCCCTAGAAGTTATAATTTTTGTATTAGACTTCCATAGAAAACTTCTAAGACTTGGATGACTGTAATGGACCGTTAAATATTCTTTTGCGGGGAAATGCCCCTTAGAACTTTGTAATATTTATTTATGTTCATGAATTATATCCTATTGCCCATGCATGCCAAATTAAGCTTTTATCTCCATTCGGACTTGTACTCTATTGTGTAAAGGTACGCCTTACATCTATATGAGACTCTCGAAAGACTAAGGTGGTAATTCGGGAATCTTATATGGCATGTGGCGGACTGTTACATTTAGGGTACCCTATGGGGCGTGACACCTGTATTCCTAAACCAAGGAGTCAAAATATGAGTAAAGGGTGTAGTTTGGTTCGTAATAATACTAGGATGCTTTAAAAGATAAGATTAGTGAATTTTTAATCTATTTCGAACCCAATCGGGTAAAGATTTCGAAAAGCGTGTCCCGAGACTTGAAATATTAAATATATGATATTAGTACCATTAGACTCATAATTTCATAAGATTTTCAAATATATCAGTTATATAATTTTTCGGGTTATAAAAGTTACAGTTATAACCTTTTTATCGTATTTTCATTACTACCGGTACCTTAAATGTTTGATCTACTTTTTTATTTCTTCTACACTATTCACTAGTACAACTACCCATAACATATTTTACATCCTTACATCCTACTCTTACAATTACATCATTTTTCTTACAATTTACTTTTCCAATATACGCAGAAGGAGCTAAACATGAGGTAGAGAAGGTGGTTGGAGCTTATCAAGCATCATGACTTAGGAATAAATTACTGCCCGGGAAAGGTGAATGCCGTTGCAGATGCTTTGAGCCAGAAAATTTATGGAGAAGTGGCAGCCTTAATTACTGATAAAAAAAGTATTAATAAGAGAGTTCGAGAAGTTAAGAATCGAATTCATAGGGCAAAGCATAGAAGTGGAAATAGCGAACTTGGTCTTGGAACCCACCTTAGTTGATAGGATCAAGGAAGCCCAAAGATATGACGAAACAATATTAAAGATCAAGCAGGAAGTGCAAGGAGGGAAATATCTAGACTTCACCATCGATGATGAAGAGGTAGTCATAATGAAAGGAAGATTATGTATCCCTCAAGACAAAGAGTTGAGAAGAGAAATTATGAGTGAGGCTCATAACTCTGGCTATATAGTATACCCGGGAGGTGCCAAAATGTACCAAGACCTAAAGAGCCACTACTGGTGGAATGGAATGAAAAAAGATGTGGTAGATTATGTAATGAAGTGCGCTGTCTGTCAACAGGTAAAGGTAAAGCATCAAAGACCAGGAGGATTATTAAAACCTTTACCCATCTCGGAGTGGAAATGGGATCAGATCTCAATGGATTTCATATGTGGTTTTCCAAGAACATCGGCGGGTTGGGATGTGGTTTGAATAATAGTAGATTGGCTAACTAAGTCAGCACACTTCCTATCGATTAATATGACATACTCACTAGATAGATTCGCCAAGATCTACATCTAGGAAATACTGCGACTACATGGTATACCGGCAGGAATTATCTCAGATCGAGACCCGAGGTTTGTATCAAAGTTTTGGATGAGTTTACAAAAGAGCTTGGGCACCAAATTGCACTTCAGTACCGTTTATCATCCCCAGACAGATGGACAATTTGAGTAGACAATCCAAACCTTAGAGGATATGTTAAGAGCTTGTGTTTTGGAGTTCAAAGGGAATTGGGATAATCACTTACCTCTTATCAAGTTTGCTTACAATAATAGCTACCACTCGACTATTCAGATGCCACCCTACGAAGCCCTATATGGACGGCGTTGTAGGTCCCCTCTGTTTTGGATGATGTGGAAAAGCTTGCTATCGGGCTAGAATTGGTACAAGAGGCGACCAATAAAGTGAGGGTGAACCAATAGAAAATGAAAGAAACCCAATACAGACAAAAGAGTTGGGCAGATTTAAAAAGGAGAAGCTCGAATTTCAAGTGGGTGACCACGTGTATCTAATGATAAATCCAATCAAGAGCATAAGAATGGTACGAACTCAAGGGAAGCTAAGCCTGAGGTATATTGGACCATTTGAAATCTTGGAAAGAGTTGGGGACTTAGCTTACCGGATTGCTCTACCACCGAACTTATCGGGAGTTCATAATGTGTTCCATATGTCAGTGCTAAGGAAATATGTACCCGACCTCGAAAGGATTTTGGAATTGGAACCCATTCAGTTAAAGGACAATCTGACCTATAAAGAACATCCCGTAAGGATTTTTTATAAGAAAACTCAGAAGCTATAGAGCAAGGAAATCCAGTATGTTAAGGTGTTGTAGAGAAACCATACTTCTGAGAAAGCAACATAGGAAGTTGAGGAGGAAATTCGGAGGAAGTACCTCAAGTTGTTTGAAAAATAAGGTACGTCAGTTCAGTTTTGAGGACAAAACTCTATTTAAGGTGGGTAGGTTGTAAACTCCAATTTTCCTAGTTACCAAGTAGACTCCAGGAACCGGAAATCAAAACCCTAAACCAGATTAGTTTA
Source organism: Combretum micranthum (assembly GCA_024138025.1). Lineage (NCBI taxonomy): Eukaryota > Viridiplantae > Streptophyta > Magnoliopsida > Myrtales > Combretaceae > Combretum > Combretum micranthum. The sequence continues at coordinate 204,340 of JAMXBD010001079.1, forward strand.
AGCTTGAGAGAAAAATCTAAGAACCCTGGATCCGGCTTTCCTTCGATTTCAAACTAAAGAACTTTTGTAAAATAATTTAATATGGAATATTGTTCTCAAGTGTATTTCAACCTATAAAAAAAAAATTGATTTCGAAAAATTTTCCATTCCGGGCTTCCCCAAGATCCATTACTGAAAAGCAGGCCTCAAAACTCGAAATTCAAAAAATATCCAAGAATACTCTTTAGAATCGAAATTTAATAAAGATTTCAAAAATATAAATTTTTTAATTTTTCGGTTTATAAAAATTACAGATATAGTGTTTTTTCTCGTATTTTCTTTATTACCGGTAAATTAATTGTCATTATTACTATTCACAAGTACAAGCACATACCCTACCCACACTCACAAACCATACCCTATTCTTACATCCTTACAATTAAACCATACCTTGTTACATCACCTTCCTTACAATTACTTTTCCAATGCATTTCATTACACATTTTAATTTGAAAAATTTTACAAAAATTATTTTCTCTTCCTCTTTTCTCTCCTATGGTCGCGGCACACCCCCCTTTCTTACCCTCATTTGTGTTTTTTTTTAGTTAATTTATCAAGCCATTAACCCTAATTTACTTCTATATATATTTCCATTTATACTCTCTCTCCTCATTTTTACTCTTTCACTTTTTTCACTCAAGTATAACCCTCTCGTTTCTCTCCTTGGTGTCGTGACCCCTAGCATACACACACACACACTCACACAAGCTTATTTTCTTCTTCATTCTCCTCTTGATTCAAGCTTTAGGTGATGAGTCTTTAACCTTTCTACCATTAAACCTTGTAATGGAAAGACCATTCATGAATATTTTCATATTTAAGTCCCCATGAGCTCTTGTTAGGGACAAGAAAATACTGCAACATGAATATCAAACCATCACAAGAGTAGATCTTGTAATTGAATGTGTTTTTGTACGATGATCTTCATATTCATGCATTTAGTAGTAAAGTAAAGTAAAGATCTTGCACAAATACCTATTTTTATGTTTTCAAACTTCATTTCATGCATCCTAAGTGGTAGATCTAGCATTTAAATGTTCATATTATACTTGACATTCATGATCTTATGAATATTTTGTATTTTGGTACATTAATGATCATAAAGATCTTTGTCTTGTGTATATAAATATTATAGTTTGTAGATCTTTAAGTAGATGAAACAAGAGACTCAAAAAGGAAATTTATTTATTTGAAATAATCAAATGTAATTCGGATAGTTTCAAGACCATGCATTAAAAACCCTTTTATCAACTCCAGAACTTGTGTTTTATATGAAAAAATGAAGAGTATAGGTAATAGATGTCATTAAGTAATGATTTTTATAAGTTGAGATGGGATTTGCTAAGAAAAATATGTAAAACAATGAGTAGAAATAAAGTAGGAAATTTTGAGTTGCTTGTCATTTTAAAAAATTCGTAATTTAGCAGTAATGTCATGAAAACACCTATTTTTCAAACTCAAAATGAAAGTTTTATTTAAGAAATGAAGTCCTTAAGGGATAGGAATAATGGAACTTGAAATTTTAAAGTATTAAACAAGCTTTTCTTAAAGAAATCACTCAAAAGCTAATTTTTGAAAAATTCGGATTTAGGAATAGCCCCTATTTGAAAACATGTTTACAAAGTATAAAATGGGGATTTTTATAAAGAAATGAAGGCCTTAAGGAATAGATATAATAAAGACTCAATTTTAGCAAAGATAACTAGATTTTTCAAAGAAATAATTCCAAAATAAAAGAGGATGATCAATGTCATGAAACTAGTCTTCTTAAGAGTAAGTATTCATAGAGTCTTACAAAATAAAGAGTTTATAAAATTTTCTTTTAATAAATATCACCAAGAGCATGCATACATCAAGCTCATAACATGCCATTCATGATAGGAAATCATCAATATTGCAACTATATTTGATCTTTATAGTAGAAGCATTTCAAACATTCACAAAACTATTTTTCGGTATTGGATTTCGCTATTGATCAGAACTGATCAGAATGTTTCGAGACCTAAACGTTTTCAAAACTTGGAAATAGTATTATAATTAGATATATCTTTCGAAATAGATATAAATTGGTATATAATTTTCGAAATTCCGAGTTAAAATGACCAAGTTACGGTCGTTTTAAGTTTGGACTTCCGCAAATGACGAGAATTACGGAAATAATAGTTTTGTTTAATAGTTTGGTTTAGTTAAGTGATGAAATACTCATTAGGGTATTTCTTCCTTTTTAGGTGACCCCGAGATTGATGATTACCTTCCACCGGACTATTACTATTAGAGGACTAGTATTCCAATGGCTGAATAAGTATTTCTTCCCGATTCCATTTATTATATGTGATTGTGATGATAGTTGTACTAAAATTTAGGCAAAGATAAATGGATATATATGGTGGGGATAAATAGGAATTATGTATGTTTGCTAATGATATGAGAAAATGAATATAAGAATATAGAGGCTGTCACGCCCTAAGGGTTACCCTAAACGTAACAATCCGCCACACTTAATATTAAAGCTTAAGTATGACAACCTTAGCCACTCCCAAAAGCTTTGATATTAAGTGTAAGGAGTGCTCTCACAATTTTAGAGGAACGTACATGGAATTATGAAGCTTAAGAAGATATAATAACATATTAAGAAAAGAGGATTCATAATAATCATTCACTTATAACAATGATCTTTACAAACTTAGGGATATTTCCCTTGATCACTAATCTATTACAAGAATAATTGAACATCAATACTAACACTACACTTCATCTAAAATTTCCTTTATCCAAAAGAAATTACCTGCCCGCAGGGTCCTCATGGCTTTAACCATAAATAGGAAAACTGCAAAAGATATCTATGGGGGTATAAGCTAACAGGCTTAGTGAGAATTATTTCCATAAATAACTTATTGCAACAAAGTTTCAAATAAGTTAATTAAACAAACAAATGGGATGCAACATACACGTGGGCAAACAAGGCATATAGTTTTTCGGGAACTATATGTTGAATGGATTTGCGCCCTCCATTCGAGGTTTGGTGATACATAACCTCAAACAAGTAGTTTTTAATAAAAAGTTTTTATGCTTTCGATCAATATCCCCAAGCACATAAAGTCTACTTGAATTGAGCCTTACTTTCGGATCTCCCGCCAAGCATTTCCCTTTTTCCATAACGCCGCCAAGCAATCGCTTTCGAATCATCTGCCAAGTGTTGCTTTCGACATGAGCTTGCTATCCTTCTCACCTAAGGATAATAACCCAAAATGCAATGTGACTCACTTCGTGGTATGCATGAATCCATTTTATTTATAATATCGTAACATTATTATTAACAAGTTCATGGTGATCAAGCATCTCAAACAAAGCAAATATATATACTAAAACACCCATCTTAAATCAATTCCGGCCTCGGTATTCTTAGAGTTTTTTCAAAGAATTATTTACATACATATCTATTTATCTTTTCATAGCTTCTAGCGCAACTAAATTACAAGCACAACAAGTATAGCATTTAAAGGAAATAAACTCACGATGCCATGTCGACTATTCCTTTATGCGGATGAGTCGTTCACACACTCCACTCAATCGAAATAATCTTGGGGATATAGTTATCCTTGCTCGGAGTCACCCAGCCAAAGAAAATACCCACAATGAGTATTTCTTGATGATTTTCTTGAATTTTGATAAAACAATGTTAAAAGAACGTTCAAGTTCGTATAAAGGAATGTTCCAACTTAAAATAGCCATAACTTGGTCATTTTAACTCGGAATCGCGCATATAATATACCGATTTCTACCTACTCAAAAAGATCTACCCATTTCTAAAACTATTTTTAACAAACAAAGTCCTATAAGCTTCGAAACAGTGGCAACAAAATTCACCACGGATTTTCCAACACAAAACAACTTTGGTTCAAGCAATCAAAATTTGTTTGATAAATACTTAGTTATCTATATAGTTGAAAAATTTTCCTTTTATGGTTACTTAGCTCATATCTATTCATGCTCAAATGTTTGTTGTCCATTCATGCTGCTCAAATAAAATCATGTTGGTTTTGGAGTTTTTAGAAAAATATAGTTTACAAAAATTCATTTTTTGTTGGTCTCTTAAAATGAATATTTTGTTTCTTTTTTTTTACAAAAAATTTTTATGTTGGCTTATATATATCCAAGTACCTTTTTGAAAGTAAATTTTCTTTCTTCTAAGTTTTCTATACTAATACTATTTTGGAGTTTTTAGAAAATACACTATTCTTCCTATTTATTTTTCTTGTACAAATTCCTTTGTCTATTTATTTGCAAAAATCTTTATTTGAAAAATTCTCATCCTTTCCTCATGTTTTATGTTTTTCATAGAAATCATCCATGCATAAAAATTTATTTTCTTTATAAAAACAAAGTGGAACAATATGAAACTTTTTGTAGTAAAAGTAGTCTCTAAAATCTTAGTGGTTTCTTCTTGTAACTTGAAAAGAGACAACTTTATTTTTGTTTTCAAACCATAGATTTTCTACTTTACATAAACTTATTTCTAAGTGTCAAAATCTCCTTTTTATCAATTATTTTTAAAACTTGAAACTTCGGACAACAACTTAAATGAACATGAATCATGAGAAAATAATAGCAAGTAAAATAACATAAGTAATAAAGTCAAGTATCGGAGTCTTAGCTTTTTCAAGGCTCCCGAGACTAAGAAGTAGATGTAAGCCCTGGAAAATTTCAGTAAATAATTCTAAAGATGAACTTTGAAAATAAAACCCTAAAAGTCACTCCGAATTAAAACCGAACTTGGATAAGTCGCAAATTCCGAATGAATGTGGAAATTTCTGAATCGTGAGAAAAATAAGAAATCTCAGAAATAAAATAGCAACTCAATATGCTTCCACTCTAAAACCTCTACGTACGACAATTTGATATTTAACTCCAACTTATAAACTCGGATAAAATTGAGCCCTAAAACAAATTGTTAAGAAGTAAATAGTGATTAACTTTCGGGAATAAAACTTAACCCAAAGAATTCCGAGAACGTTATGAGATATTAAATACTTATGAAAATCGACCTTAAAATAAATCTCACCAATCATATATGTCATATAAGTATAAAATATCAGTTTCCAAATTGGCAAAGGTGTAAACCGGAAAGTCAGCCGGGAAACCTAAGTCCTTGAAACTCCCAAGAAACTCCATAGTCTAGATCCAACAATTCCATGTTCCTAAACCAAGGAGTTGGAATAAGAGGAAAAAGGTGTAATTGGCTCGTTTTAAGCCTAGGATGCTCTAAAGGATGAGATCAACGAATTTCCGACCTATTCCAATCCGATCAGGTGCCGGTTTCGAAAAGTGTGCCCTGGGATTCGAAATGTTAAAAATATGTTATTAATGTCGTTAGACTCATATTTCTATAGGATCTCTAAGTTATTAGTGTTACAAATTTTCAAATAGCTAAATTATCTGATTTTGCAAATCTATTTGTATTTCGTTACACCGTAATTAGTGATCTTCCATTACGTTTGATATTATTCATTACCTAATTTTTATATTATTCTTATAATGTAGACCCTAGTTCTCCTCAATTGATAAACTTCGAAAATCGAGAACGAAAACCTATATCGGTCCAGTTCAAGCTTAGTGAGAGGAGCTTAGAAACCCTAGATCCGGCTTTCCTTTGGTTTCATGATAAAAGAAGTTTTATAAAGTTAATGAATATGAATTATTGTTCTAAAGTATATTTTAAACCTTTGAAAGTTTCAAATTGGGGAATTTTTCAATTCCGAGCCTTCCCAAGCTCATTTACGGAAAAGCGTGCCCCAGGACCACGAACTCAGAAAAATGTTCCGGAATATTCATTAGAACCGTAATTTTACAAGGATTCCAAAAATATCAATTTTATAATTTTTCAGGCTATAAAAATTACAGTTATAGCCTTTTGCCGTGTTTTCGTTACAATCGGTAAAGTAGATGTCTTGTCTACTATTCACGAGTATAACCTACACTACACACTACCCATACCCTATTCTTACATCCTTACAACTACTCAATTAAATTTTCTTTTCCAAGAAATTTTTGTCTCCTATTAAATTATCACATTTATTACATTTTATTACACAATATCAATTTCAATAAAAATTAGTTCTCTCTCCCTCTTCCTCCCATGTGGCCGGCGCCTCCCCCTTCTTCCAACCTCACCCCCCCCCCCCCCCCCCCCCCCCCCCCCCCCCCCCCCCCCCCCCCCCCATTTGTTTTATTTTACTTCTTTTAATACAACTAAACCCTAATTCACTTAATATATAAACTCATTTTCACTCTTCCAAAAATTTTGAAAAGAGAAAACCCTCTCTTCCTTCCCTACTGTTGCCGTGAAGCCCCCTACCCCACCCCCCAACAACCCCCCCCCCCCCCCCCCCCCTCTCACACTCACACACACAACTCCTTTCTTCTTCATTTCATCTTCCAAACTTCTTTAGGTGATGATTCTAAACCTTATTCCTACCTTTTCTTGTAATGGCAAAGCTATTCATGTGTGTTTTTCACATTTAATCCCAATGAGCATATGCTAGGGACATGAAAACACTTGTACAAGAATATCAAGCCATCACAAGAAGTGGATCTAGAGTTTAAAGGAGTTTTTGTTGAGATATTATCTTGTTCATGCATGTAAAGTAGGAATTTTGCATAGATATTTATGTTGATGCCATGAAACTCATGATTCATGCATTATACTTAGTAGATCTAGTGTTTAGACATTCACAACTTCATCTACGTTTATGTTCATATGTTATTTTGATTTTTCATGCATTGATGATCATAAAAATGTAGCCTTGCCTATGTATAGATAGGTTAGATGGTAGATCTACATGTATAGAAGACAAGAAACTTGAAAAAGAAAAGATTTTTACTATGAATGTTTTATGGAAATTCGGATGATTTTTGAAACCCATTTTAAAAACCCTTGAAACCACTTTAAAACTCATATTTTGCACAAGAAATGGAAGGTATATGTAATAGATACCCTTAAGGAATGATTTTCATAAGTTTAAATGAGTTTGGGCATGAGTGAAATGTAAAACAAGTAGTGGAGTTAGAATGAAAAATCTTGAGATAGTGATTAGTATGTTAAATTCGTATTTTGAAATAATGCCTACATAAACACCTAGTGTCCAAGCTTAAATTGCATGTTTTATGAGTCAAATGGGGTCCTTAGACAATAGATATAATAAAGCTTCAAATTTTGGTGCATTAAACAAGTTTTCTCATAAGGAAAATGCAAGAAATGAAAATTTCCAAAATTCGGATTTTTGAGAAAAGCTTGTTTAAAAACATATTTACAAAGTGAAAAATGTGAGTTTTTATGCTTAAATGGAGGTCTTGGATGGTATAGATGATAAAGACTTGTTTTAGTTAGATAACAAGTAAATTCTAGGAATAGGATCCTAAAATACTAGAAGATGCAAAAATTTGGAAAGAATGGATTTTAGGAAATGGCTAATGTGAAGTCTTGTAATGAATAGGAGTTCTTAAGGGTTCATTATCAAAAATCATCAAGATCATGCATATATTGAACTCATTACATGACATTCATACTAGGAATTCATTCATATTCCATCTATGCATGAGTTATCGACTAAAAACATTTTTTTACTAAATGCGAAACAATTTTTCGGAAATGGAAACGTTACAGTACAGATCTGACCCTTCTGTTCCATGGCCTTAATATCTTCAAAACTTGAAAATAATATTACAAATAGATAGATCTTTCGAAGTAGATAGGAATCGATATAAAACTTGTGAAATTCCGAGTTAAAATGACCAAGTTATGACCGTTTTAAGTCGGAGCCTCCGCAAATAGCGAGAATTCCGAATTTGTGTAGTTTAGATGTATAGCTTAAATTAGTTCAGTGAGGAGATTCTTATTAGGTTATTCTTATTTGGTATGTGATCCCGAGCAAGACGATACATTACCACCCGATTACCATTACGAAAAGACCGGCGTACCATGGCCGAGTGAGTTCCTCTTCCGATTTCAATTATTGCTTGTGATTGTAATGATAGCCGCACTAGTTACTAGGTAAAGATAAAAAGAATGATTACATATGATGGGGTTAGTTGGGAATTATGATTGTCTATTTTTTATATGCGAAATTGAACTTAAGAATATCGAAACCGGTGATAAGTTATTGTTTGTGTAGAGATGAGTTAGAATTGATTGTCTGCGAACATTGCTTGGCCACTTAAAAGAATTGGATTAATCTATTATTGGACCTCAATTATCATTGAACTAATTCATATCACGATGGGGATGGAGCATTAGCATTTGTTGGTTTTTCGTGATCCATAAAACGAATATATGTTAGTTAATCGTGATCCATAAAACGAATATATGTTGGTTAATTGTGATCCATAAAACGAAATGTTGTTCAGTTGACCGTGAGCTTAAACAGCGTCGTACCGCAGGATTCGTAAATCTGCCAACCCGGGATGGAGGGCGCAAGTCCATCCACATATGATTTCCGGCTGGTCATATGTTTGTTGAACTCACTCGTTTGATGCATTTCACTTGGTTGATTAATTACTTGCTTGAATGTTTGTATTAATTGTGATTCGGAAGTTTCCACTCACTAAGCTAGTGTAGCTTATACCCCAATAGTTTCCTGTTTGCAGTATGAATACCTTTGGCTATCTCCGAGGACCCGGGGACATCAGGTACAACTCTTAGAGGTTGAGGAGCTTTTGTTAAGGCCGGGACCTAAAAGTAGAAATGGACTTCTAATCATGTTTCCCGTAACCAGTGTCTGGAGGACAATACAAGGAATTTTGTGAGCTTGAGAATTCTTAGCATTGTTATCAGGGGTATGCCCCCTAGTTCATGTAATAGAATAATTCTCTGTAAGACGGTCATGATTTACGTTCTTGCTGCTATGTATGTCTCCTTAAGCTACAACGAACCAAAGTATGATCTATAAATGTTTAGAGTAAGCCTTACACCTGATGTTCAAACTCATGGAAAGACTAAGGTTGTCTTACTTGAGTTTAAATGTTGAGTGTGGCGGACTGTCACATGTAGGGCACACTTTGGGGCGTGACAGTAGACTAGTCCCAAAATAAAAATGAAAGAAAGAAAAAAATTGTTTTGACTTGATAATGACAAGTCTAACATTAGAGACTAGTCTTAATTTAACAAGAAATAATTTGCGATAGAATAAATAAATTGCAATGGAATAATAAATAAATTGCATTTGCATAAAAATAAATAAATTGCAAGTGAGCTTATATGCTCTTAAAGAATATGTATATATATATATATATACTTAGATATAGTAACAATAATAGGATCAAAATAATAATATAAACATAATAGATTTTCATGAACAAGAACAACACATGAACATAATGTAGCTTCCATAACATTTAGTCTTTGGAAACTCACACTATGGTCATGTAAAGTTACATGACATGAGAAGAAAGAAAATAATAGAAGATGGTTACCTAATGAAGATTTTGGTAGTAATATATGGTTATGGGTTTTTGTTGTAGGTAGAAGTGATTTTGGAATTATTTTGAGAGAGTTTTGGGATGGTAGTTGGAGAGAGTTTTGAGAGGAGAATTTGAGAGAGTTTTAGTATAGAATTTGTGGGTAGTTGATAAACCAAAATTTTTCTTATTTTATGAATGCCAAAATGAACTTTTATTGATAAATATTACAAATTTGGCACTTAAAAATATTAATTTATGCTTTCAGGTCTTTAAAGGAGATATTTTTCAAAGAAAGCGAAGACGTGTCAAAAATGTAAAGTTTGGATTAAGAAGAACTCAACATGACAAGAACAAGCCATGTCTTTCAACCATTACAAGAAAGAAGCAAAATTAAGGGCTAAATATTAAGCTTTTGGAAGACATTTATGAGACACGACCCGTTCCTAAACCTGTCGATTTGACAGTCCGTTACTTGTTGAGAAACGGCTTTTTTATTGAATAGTAACCTCCTATTTATTAAAGAAACAACTATTGGACATTAAAGGGGTGTTACTTTGAAAAGCCAAAAGACCCGTAACTCCCGTAACTTCCCATTTCCTCCATAAATGAGCATTCAATTCCATTTATGTGTTACTTTAAAAAGCCAAAAGACCCGTAACTCCCGTAACTTCCCATTTCCTCCATAATGAGCATTCAATTCCATTTATGTGAGACTTTGAAAAGCCAAAAGACCCGTAATTCCCGTAACTTCCCATTTCCTGCATCAATGAGCATTTAATTCCATTTATGCAAAGATCATTATAAATTGAAGATGGATGAAAAATCAAGAGAAGAAAGGAAGAAAGAGAGAGCACATATAGAATTCATACATAAAGTTTTTCAGAGTTTCAAAAAGTCAAGATTATCTTGGATTGAAGATCCACAATTTTGAGCTTCATTTTCTTGGGTGATATCATGAATTCTAGTTTGTTTCTAGAATTTCATGTATTTTCGTTAATTACTATGGAAGAGTAATTTTTCAGATCCGGGTTTTGTTGAAATCTAATTTTATCTTGTGATGAGGATTTGGGTTTAATAAAAGATTAATATTCTTTTGTTCAATTGCATGTTTCTTAGCTGTTTCTTAAATTTGTATATCCATAATGCAAATTTATGTTAATTGAAAGATTGCTTTCATGAATTGATCTGTGCAATTGATGAGATTTGTTTGTAATTCTAGACATAGAATAGCAAGAATTTTTTGTGACTATTGTAATTTCAATGAGTTTATGTTCTTAATGCAGGCTTAAGTTGCTATTGATTGAGGAGAAATCCTAATTGATTAACTTAGGTTCAGAAAAATTGATAGATTCGAAAAATTATCTTTTTGCTTGAGAAACTCAACAGCTTAAGAACTAAATCAAATCTGTAAATTGCAAGGATTCACATGATAAATTAGATGAAAATAAAACCTGGATCGTTTGTGTTAATTGAATCTTGCTTGTGTATTTGTTTCTCATAGTAAATTAAATATAGTTAGCAGTAGTGAATGTGTAAAAGAAGTGAAAGAGGAGGGGGGTATTTATAGGAAAATGTGGTGCGATTTTTGTGTGATTAAAATAAATAAAAATTGAAACAAAATTGAGGAGATAGAGGGGGGGGGGGGGGGGGCACTTTGATGGAGAGGGGGAGTGATTTTATTTTTTGACTTTTTGTTAAATAAAAGATGTAATATGTAAGGTAGATGTAAATAAAGTTATGGGAAATGTAAAAAGTAAAGGTTATAGGTTATGGAGTGTGTAAGAGTAGGTGTAAGAAAAAGTAGAGATAAAAGAATAGTGTAAAATAGTAATGAATAGTATAATGTAAAGTAGATATGACTAATAAAGTACCGATAGTAAGAAAATATGCGTAATAATCCGATATCTGTTATTTTTACTTATCGAAAAATTACGAAATTGATATTTTTGAAAACCTTGTATTTTTACGAGTCTAACGGTGTATTCGGAATATTCTTACTATTCTGGGGTTCTGGACACGTTTTTCAATAATCATGTCCAATCGAGTTCGAAACGAGTTGCGGTTTCACTAATCTGATCTTTTTATGTTGCCTTAGATAATTCTGCACTATTCTACATTCTAAACTTCTACTTATTCTCACCGAGTTTCTTATTCGGGAGTACCGGACTTTGAGCTATTACGTCTAACTAGGGTTTTGTTGATCTTTAAAACTCCGGTTGACTTTTGGTTAGGGTTTAGGCTTAAACTGATTCCAAAAATTTGTGGGTTTACAACCTACCCCCCTTAAAGAAAGTTTTGTCCTCAAAACTTGGAAATTCCTAACTGCGGCTTCAACTGAACTTGGGTGATTGGGCTACACTCTATTCGTATCTCCCCAGGTTTGCTTAAAAATATTTCTCTTAATTGACTTCCTCATTCCTTATCCTCTGAATTCTTCGGGATAAATATTTGTATTGGGTATTCCTTATAAGGAAAGTCCTCCTTTAAAAACATTAACTTTATCTCCATAATTTGATCCCTTAATCATTCGTTAAATTGGGATTTGGAATATGTTGCACGTTTCCATCATGTTTAGATAGCAATCTAGACCTTTATCTTGTTTTATTACTTATCAAAAGATCGTACGGTAATTACTTCCTACCTTTAAGCGCACATGATTTCCATTTTGAAATTTTTAAGGTCCTTCTCTTCCGATCAGTCTTATTTCTTTTGTCTATCTTGTGCCTTTCTCATTTCATGAGTCACTCTTGTTTGTTCCTCTAAGGTCCTGAATTGTTCTCCTCGATTTTTTGTTATGTAGCATGAAGGAGTCTCCTTTCTCCAATTTCCTTGTTAGTTCTCCATTGTTGTACTATTCTTATGTCCTGGTTTGTTACGATCCTGACTAGAAATCCTTGCTTTCTTCTCACAAGACTTTGCTAGGTTTTTCATAAAGAATGTTATATTAGTTGACTAAGGTACAAGCCAAAATCAATCAGCTTATGCCTTCCTGGAATCTACTCCCTTGGGTAGTCTAGTTCCATTTTTATTCCAGCATTGACAAAGGCTTCTTAGACCCTTTTTGTCCTTTGGCGTTCTTACTTTCTCGTTTGACACTTTGTCTCTTCTTATCTTACTACTATCGTTCTTTCAAAACTTTGGTATATCCTAGTTCTTTTCGAATAGGTCGTTAATCCTAAGCTACGGGTTATACTTATGCCCTTCCTATCACTTTCTTGATCTTATCTCTTAAATTCATCCTTTAGTTTCTATATTATTGCTGATCCGTACATCTTTCCTTCTATATTATCTTCTTTATCCTTCATATCTTCTTATCTTAGCATTAAGCCCTTTTATCCATTTCCTTCAAGGTTGATTTTAATATCATATCGATCGTCTCCTTCGTTTAAGCCTTGTTTTGAAATTTCGATTTTCAGATTCTTGATTTCTTCTATTAGCTTCTTGTTCTCTAGATTACATTCCTTGTTTATCTCCCTTTCCTCTTTTTGAATAGATTACGATTCTCGTCAATTTTCCAATTTATCCAATAAGGACTTACATTCTTGGTTCTAGCTGGGTACTCCAAAAAGCATTACTAGAAACTCGTAGTGTCCATAAAGAGTTGAGGGCCATTCCTTTGAATCACTTTTTGATTTGATCCCTAGTTGGTAGTATTCTTGGTTTTGAAAATTTGTTCTTTCTAGCTAGTCAAAAGATCTTCAATTCCTGGTAGTGGTATTTACTCTCTGTAAGCCCCGAAAATTTCAATAAATAATTCCAATATGAATTTCGAAAATAAACCCTAAAAATCGCTCCAAATTAAAATCGAATTTCGATAAGTCCTAAATCACGAACGAATTCATAAACTTCTTAATCTTGAGAAAATGAAAATCTTTAAACAATAAAATAAAAACTCAGTGGTCTTCAAATTCAAAACCACGACGTACGAAAAATTCCATATTTAACTCCGACTTATAAAAACAGGTAATATAAAGTTCATAAACAAATTATTAAAAAGCAAATAACGATTGACTTTCGAAAATATAACTCAATTCAAGAATTCTGAAGACATTAAGAGATATTAAATACTTACAAAAATAAAATTTAAAATAAATTTCTCAAATTAAATATGTTGTATAAACATAAATATAAGTTTCCAAATTGGCAAAGGTCTAAATCGAAAAATCACCCGGAAACCCTAACCGGAATACAATAGTGTAAGTCCGGCAATCTAGCGCCCCTAACCCTAGAGGCCGAGATGTAGTTTAAATATATAGAATAGCTCATAGTAATATGAGTTTGTTTAAAAATATCAGCTTGGTAAATTTTTTACCTATTTCGAACCCGTTCGGATACAGACTTCCAAAAGCGTGTCCTAAGGCTCGAGATATCAAAAATATACCAATAGTACCGTTAGACTCGTAATTTCATAAGATTTCTAAATATATCAGTTATATAATTTTTCGGGTTATAAAAGTTACAGTTATAACATTTTTATCGTATTTCCATTATTACCGGTAATTGATTAATCTTTGCACTATTCATTTTTATTTCATTACAAAATTTTATTATTCTTATAAAGCCTTATATTTTTAGATAAATATTTTATATGTTATAGAAAATTTTGTTTTTCTAAAATTTAGTTCTTTTCGGATCTTTACGGGATCATATTCTGTTTAAGACCCGATACTAAAAATAAAATAAATTAATTTAATAATTGGAAAATATTTTAAAAATATTTTTATTTTCATAAAATAATTTTTTAGAATTTTTCGGGTTATAAAAATATTATTTATAGCCCATATGCGCGTATTTTGATCGTACCGGTAACATAATTGTTAAATTACTAAAATAATTCAAATAATTATTTAATTTTGAATATGAAAAATCTGCTGCAAATATTTTGAATTAATTTTCTAATTTTATTTTATTTTGTTTTATTTTATTAATAAAATACTTTTACAACCAATACTTTCAAGTACACCTTACACATATCACTTCCTTTTCACTTCAATCTTTCTACACATAATCCCACACTTCATGGCAGATTTTTCCTTCTTTATGGCTGCCATTGTCCTTCATTTACTCCTATTTTGACTAAATTAAATAAATTCCACTCCTTCTTAAGGAAGCTACACATACACATTTATTACACAATTTAATTTCAAGTCAAAATTCAACAAAACACACTCTCTCTCTCTCTCTCTCCCAATTCACGTGAACCCCTCTCCCAAAATCTGCCTTTGTTTTATTTTTTTCTCTCTTTCATTCATTTAATACACTCATTTTCTCTCTCCCTTTCATTTACTCATTTTCCTTTTTCATTCTTTACCTTTTCTCTCTCTTTTTCCTCTCTTTTCTTCTTCTTCTTGTTCTTGTTTCTTCCATGAACAAGCTGCCCCCATTCTTCCATGAGCCTCCATGCATATTTCTTAAAGATTTTTAAGCAAATCTTCATCTCAAAGCTTCCATAGGTGATATAGGTAAAGTGTAATGGAAGTTTCATGCATCAAATGACCTTCCATAAGCTTAAAAGCTTAGGATGATGATGCCAAAAATGAAACACTCTCTTCTCCACTCTTATTATCTTGTATTAGGTATTTTCTTGTTTAGAGTTGTTATATTTTGTAGATCTAAATTTTTGTAGCTTTGATTTTCGTTTATGCCATAGATCTTGTTATTTAAGTTGTTATATTTGTTATTTCTTATGATTTATGCATAGATCCATCATCCACATGTGTTCATGCACTTATAACTAGTTTAGAAAACTAGATCTAGAGTTTTAAGTTCATAAAATGCATTAAACTTTGTTTTATGTTCATGGATGGCTTGTAAAAGTATGATGATAGTAAGAAAAGCTTTAGGAAACTCAAGATCTATTGTATTTTCAATAAAAAAATTTTTGAAAATTCGGATGAAAATGGAGTCATATTTAGAAAAGTTGTTTTTCAACTTCAAAATGTATATTTTCATTTAAAATGAAGGGCTTAGGGTATAGATACCATAAATGAAAGATTTTGATAAGTAAAGTTTAGATCTATGATGTTTATAGCTTATTACCATGCAATTGTTTTATGTTTATGTTCATGTTAAGTATAGATCTTAGTTTTGAACTCAAACAAAATTGTGAAATTCGTATTTTGGCAAGACCCCCATTTAAAAACCACTTTCCAAGTGTCAAAATGTAATTTTTACTTAAGAAATGAAGGTTTAATATATGTATATCATCAAGACTTCTTTCTACAAGAATCAAAAGTGATTTTCAAAAGTTATTTTCAAAATAAAAATTATATTTTCTGATTTTGGCCAAGGCCTATTTTAAAAACATGTTTTCCAACTCAAAAATGAAGTTCTTATTTAAGAAATGAAAGGCTCATAATATATGATATGTAAGGAATGGATTTTCATAAGCTTAGATAGATTTTATCAAAAGATATGACCAAAAATAAATTTTCTAAATTCGGATCCCAACCAAGACCAATTTTGAAAACCCATTTATTAACTCCAAAACTCATGTTTTATGTTAAAAATGAAGTATATAGGTAATATATATCATTAAGCAATGATTTTTAAAAGTTAAAATGAGTTTAGGCATGAGTAATGTGTAAAACAAGTAATGGAATTAAAATGGAAAATTTTGAGTTAGTGATCAAATTGTCAAATTCGTAATTTGAGATGATGCATATGTAATGTCACGCCCCGAGGGGTACCCTAAACGTAGCAGTCCGCCGTACACAATACTAAAGCCTAGGAATGACTACCTTAGTCATGCAAAGGCTTCCATATTATGTACAAGGTGTACATCACAACCAAGGGGATGCATCGGAGTAGCGCAATTTACATTGATAATAAATAAGTAACAAGGCAAAGAGAATACTTAATGTAAAACATAAGCATATCACAATTCAATTCTTAAGGAAAATTCTTCTATTAGCTTCAAATAAATGTATGTCCCTAATCATATAGGTTAGCAAATATAAAGAACCTTACAAAATTTCTTCATCGTATGATTCCATATCCTTAATTATCCATCCATGACTTCCTTAATGTCATGATCCTCAATTTAATCCACAAATATACCTGTTTCAACAAAATCTATAGAGGTATAAGCTACAACTAGCTTAGTGAGATATTCCTTTTCATTCGCACCATATTTTCAAACAAGTTTATTTATTTAATCACACATATGCTATGCATACAATGCAACAATCACATGATTACGCGAATATATATAGTCATCCGAAAACCATATATAGAACGGATTTACCCCTCCGTATCAAAGGTTAGGGAATCGGGGTTGAAGGTCCTCGACCTTCTACTGCTAGTCCCCAGGTCCTCACCCACAGCGTTCGGTTGGCTCGGCTCCGAACCTAGAGTCGCTTTACCCAAGATTTGGATTCTCCAGGAAGGAACATGGCCCGTGGCACCGCACGATCACAGCCAATCCAACTCTACGCGTAGGAGTAGCAGCCTTCCGAAATAGATGTGACTCGATGGATGCCATGCGTGAACGTTTTATTGTTCTTAGGTCAAACCTTATTAAGGTTTATTAGGGGAGATCAATCAATTTAGCAACAATAAACAATCATACAAGTAAGTAAACAAAATTATTTAAACAAGCAGATCGAAGTTGCGATTTTCTTAGTTCTCAATTCACGCATAAAATAGAATCATATATATACGCATAATCCCGAAATCCCCAAATCTATTCGTTTTTATCTTTTCTTAGTATACTAATGCTACTACATTACAAGCACAAGCAAGGTAACGAAATTAAAAGGAATAATTCACTCGTCCATTTCGCTATCTTCTTAGTCGTAGTAATCCTCGAGTAGGGTATTCTCGTATCCTTCGTCACCTAGACAAAAGAAATACCCGGGATAAGTCTTCCATGAATTTCTATTCTTGGAGATTCTAAACTTCTCTTAAAATCGCGGTAAAATCGTATATGAAGAAATTCCAACTTAAAATGGCCATAACTTGCTCATTTTAACTCAGAATTTCGCATATAATATACCGTTTTCTACCTATTCGAAAATATCTATCCATTTCTAAACTTATCTTGGTCATAAAAGGTCATTTGGGTTCCGAAAACGTCAGGTACAGATTTAAAACGAATTTTCTAAACTTTTGCAAAAATCCATTTTCTAACTCAACTTCATTTTAAAGAAAATCCTTTTGTAACAATATAAACATATATTTGATAAACACTTTGAATATATAGGCAAGCTCACTTTATATGCAAAAATCCTAATGGTAGTATCTCAACAATTTATTTCATAAAACTATTCATTTAAACTTTAGCTTTGAAAACTTCCTTTTAAGTATTTAAAGAAACTTTATATTTTTCTTAGGTTGTTATAAATGAGTATAATCTTATTTTATTTTCTTCATTCCTCTTTCCAAAACAAGCAATTTTTCCCTAGTCTTTCATAAATTTCATTTCTAGTGATAAAAGGTTAATTTATCAAAACTATATTAAGTTATCGAAAACCTTTTCATAATTTGCTTATTTAAGATGATCTTTAGAAAATGAGTCTTGTTTTCTTATATTCCTTCCTAAAATATAAGCTTTACTTTCCAAAACTTGTTCTTTCATCTCTTTTGAAAAGAATAATCTTTTATTGATAAAATCCATTATTGTAAATCTTACCTCATTTATATTCCTTTTGAAAATTAGTTCCTTCTTTTAGAAATTTGAAAATCATTATTTTGCCTAAGTGGGTCCATAACTTGATGAGTTGAATTTTGTCTTAACTTTGAAAACTAGTTTGTTCCTTAGTTTAGAAAAGAGTTTAAGTCTTAAACTTTCGATATTAACGATTTATTTTTCTAAAAACTTAGATTACCATAAAATACAAGGAAAATATTTATTTATGTTTTCTTGGTAAAACTATCTTTGTTATTTAAGAAAACTTGTATTATTCTATTTCTAGGTTGTTGATAATAACTTCATGTTTTTGTGGTAAATCATATAATTGGAAACTTAGCTTTGAGTTCATTTAGTAAAACAAGATTCTATTTTTAGACTAGTTGAGACATTAACATTATGTAAATGCAAGTATCATGAGCATATAAAATAATAAGAACATAAGAAAATACTAAAAATAATTAATAAGTAAGAAAATAAAATATCAAGTATTGGGAACCTTAGCTTCATCAAGGTATCCCGATCAAATATTGGAGCCTTAGCTTTATCAAGGCGTCCCGGGACTAAGAATGGACTAGTCCCGAAAGATTTAAAGAGAATAAATAAAAGATTGTTTTGACTTGATATGGACAAGTCTAAGACTAGAAAGACTAGTCTTAATAATTGCATAACTTGAAAGTAAATAAATAACAAATTAGCTTATATGCTCTAAATAAATATATATACATATGTATATTTATATATAAGCAAGATCCAAATATAAACAAGTAATAAATGACAAAGTATATAATAATATATATATATATATGAAAGTAGTTCCATGAACAAGAACCAAACATGATCTTAATGTGGTTTTCTTTAGTTTTTAACCTAAGAAACAACATCAAAACCATATAAGGTTACTTGACATAAAAAGAATAGAATATGAGTTCTTCATTACCTAAATGGGTAAGAAGAAAAGAGGATTGTTTGAAGGCTTTTGGTAGTGGTAAGAAATGGGGCTTGAAAAAAAACTTATTTTAGTAGAAGAAGAGAGTTTCTTCTTACAAGAAGAGAGTTCTTGTAAGAATATGGAGAGGAGTGTTTTGGAGGAATTTTGCATAATTCTCTACTTGAGAAAGGTGTGAAGAAATGAGAAGGGGAGAGGTGATATTTATAGGAAAAGAGGAGGGGAATTAAGAGTGATTTAAATAATTGAAAAAGAAAATAAAAAGAGAGGAAGAGAGAGAGTGATTGGATGGCAACATGAAGGGGGAGAGAGAAAAGTACAATTATGATTAATTTTTGAGTAAGAGAAGATATTTTGTAAGAAAGGTATGAGTAGATTTTTATGGGAAAAGAAAATGTGAATATGTGAATTGTGTCATTTGTAAGAGTGATTAGATATAAAGTAGAGAGAGTGAATAGTAATGAATAGTAGAAAAGTACTATGAATAGTAGACTAGACAATTAAAGTACCGGTAGTAATAAAAATACGCGTAATAATGCGATATCTGTAATTTTTAGCTACTGAAAAATTCTAAAACTGATATTTCGGGAATCCTTATATTTTGACGAGTCTATTGGTATAAACGGAATATTTTTAATATCCCGAGTTCCAGGACACGATTTTCTAGAACCGGTCCCGTTTGAGTCCGAAGGACACTCGAAATTCGCGAATCTGATATTTTTATGTTATCCTATGTTACTACGAACTATTCTAAGTCATTAACTTAATTTCGTTTTCTAGGGTTTGAAAACGCGGGATTGCCGAATCTTAAACACTAGGGTTCGTTGTAGGCTTGTTGACTTTAAGGTTCCGTTTTGATTTCTGTTTTCGTCGAGATATTCGTAAGATCGTATAATTTTCAAGTCTTGATCGTTTTAGAATTTTTAGCTCGAAAATTTATATTTTATTTTATTTGTGATTATTTAATAGTTTTTAGTTCCCGGAATCGTTTAACTGAGTCTAGGGTTATGAGTTGACTCAATTTGACCTTTGGTAAAAATTTGAAATTTGTGATTTCTGAAATTTATCGAAAGTTTTAAGATTTTGCTATTGATCGTTATTTGGATATATTGTCTTGATTTGCGTGTTAGAAGATGGTTAGGTAATTTAATTGATGTACGGACGTTGATTAAACCGGTAGTTAGACTTTATATTTCGTTTCAAGGGTTCCTGTTTTCTCAAGATTGAGAAAACTCATTTTTGATCTTTATTTGGAATTAAGTTTTAACTTGGTTTGATTTTTAGGGTTTCGTTTCTAGCGCTTGTCATGATTTAGAATTTGGTTTTAACTTGAGTCGATTTTTTTTTTTTTTGGGATTTAAATTCTAAACTTTTGGAATTATTTTCTACGAATTATGAAAAATTTTGGGGGTTTACATGTAATCACTTAGTATTTGAGCTCAAATTGCAAGTTTTATATGTTACATGAAGTCCTTAGACAATAGATGTAGTCAAGCTTCAAATTTTAATGCATTAAACAAGTTTTTCCCAAAGGAATCATGCAAAAAGTGGATTTTCTAAATTTCGGATTTTTGAGTAAATCATATTGGAAAACATATTTGCAAAGTGTAAAATGCAAATTTTTGTGTAACAATGAAGTCCTTAGTGGTTATGTACGATTGAGCCCTAATTTTCTAACTATCAAATGATTTTTACTTAAAGAAATCACTAAAAAACATTACTTACAAAAATTCGGATTTTGGAATGGACCAATTTTAAAAACATGTTTACAAAGTGTAAAATGGAAAATTTTATGTAGAAATGAAGGTCATAAGTAATATATATAATGAAGACTCAATTTTGACAAAAATAATTATATTTTCTTAAGTAACAAATGCAAAACAAATGG
Source organism: Combretum micranthum (assembly GCA_024138025.1). Lineage (NCBI taxonomy): Eukaryota > Viridiplantae > Streptophyta > Magnoliopsida > Myrtales > Combretaceae > Combretum > Combretum micranthum. The sequence continues at coordinate 225,301 of JAMXBD010001079.1, forward strand.
AAATGATAAAAGTTAGAAAACTAGATTTTTCATAAGTAAGTTGTTATTATGGTCTTGCAAAATAAAAAGTTATAAAATTTCTTTTTAGCAAAAATCATCAAGATCATGCATACATTGAGCTCATCTCATGTCATTGATGTTAGGGAATCATTTATGTTGCATGTATAGCTAATCTATATAGTAGGAACATTACAAACATTTACAAAACTACCTTTCGGAAGTTGAAATTGTTGCTGCCCTAATCTGATCCAAACTTTTCGAAGCTTCAAATTTTTCAAAAATTGAAGATAATATTAGAATTAGATATATCTTTCGAAGTAGATAGAAATCGATATATAATTTGCGAGATTCCGAGTTAAAATGACCAAGTTATGGCCGTTTTAAGTTGGAATTCCCGCTTAGGACGAGAATTACGAATTTGATAGTTCGTATAAGATCCTTTAGATTAGTTTGAGTTGAAATACTTATTAGAGTATTTCTTCCTTTTTAGGTGACCCCGAATTCGATGATTCCCTACCACCGGGTTATTAATACTGTAAGCCCCAAAAAATTTCAATAAATAATTTCAAAATGAACTTCAAAAATAAACCCTAAAAATCACTCCAAATTAAAACCGAATTTTGACAAGTCTTAAATCACGAACGAATTCAGAAACTTCTCAATCTTGAGAAAATGAAAATCTTTAAACAATAAAATAAGAACTCAGTGGCTTTCAAATTCAAAACCACGACGTACGAAAAATTCCATATTTAGCTCCGGCTTGTAAAATCGGGTAATATAAAGCCCAAAAACAAATTATTAAAAAGTAAATAATGATTAACTTTCGGAAAATGAAACCCAATTAAAGAATTCCGAAAACATTAAGAGTTATTAAATACTTACAAAAATAAAATTTAAAATAAATTTCTCAAATTAAATATGTTATATAAACATAAATATCAGTTTCCAAATTGGCAAAGGTCTAAACCGGAAAATCACCCGTAAACCCTAACCGGAATACAATAGTGTAAGTCCGGCAATCTAGCGCCCCTAATCCTAAAGGCCGAGATGTAGTTTAAATATATAGAATAACTCATAGTAATATAAGTTCGTTTATAATTATCAGATTGGTAAATTTTTAACTTATTTCGAACCCGTTCGGATACAGACTTCGAAAAGCGTGTCCCGGGGCTCGAGATATTAAAAATATACCATTAGTACCGTTAGACTCGTAATTTTATAAGATTTCTAAATATATTAGTTATATAATTTTTCAGGTTATAAAAGTTACAGTTATAACCTTTTTATCGTATTTTCATTTCTACCGGTAATTGATTATTCTTTTGCACTATTCATTTTATTTCATTACACAATTTTATTATTTTTTTTATAATGTATACCCCGGGTTTCCTAGTAATCGAGTAAACTTCGAAAACCGAAAAATGAAACCTAAACCGGTTTAGTTCAAAGCGTTATGAGAAAGACTTAGAAACCCTAATTCCGGCTTTTTCTCGGTTTCCAAATAAAAAAAAATTATAAGAAAAATTAATTTTGAATATAGTTCTTGATTATATTTTAAAACAAGAAAAGATCATATTTTAAGAAAATTTCAATTCCGGGTCATCCCGAGACCCATTATAGAAAAGCGTTCCCCGGAACTAGAATTTCAAAAAAAAATTTACTTGTGAATACTCATTAGAATCGAAATAAAATAAGGATTTCGAAAATATAAATTTCATAATTTTCCGGCTTACGAAAAATACAGTTATAACCTTCTTATTCGTATTTTTTTTACTACCGGTAATTAAGTTGTCTTGATTACTATTCACTACTAGTCACAAGTACAACCTATGACTACCTATATGTACACTCTATAATTTCAACCCTTACCATCACTCAAATCAATCTCTTTTCTAAATACTTTTTGTCTCTTAAAAATCATACAATTTATGACAATGTACACAACTCAAATCAAGACAAATCAATCAAAAAAATCAAATTTCCCCCCTTTTTTCCTCAAGCATTGTCGGCGTGAATGCCCCCCCCCCCCCCCCCCCCCCCCAAGCTTCTTGTGCAATTTTTTAAACTCCTTTTTGTCACATTTAACCTAATTCCATTTAATATATAAGTCACATTTTCTTTCTCCTCACTTCATTCTTCACTTTTCAAAGTTTCAAGAGTGAAAATCTCTCTTTTCTCTCCTCTCCACTCCCTCTATGCCGTGAGCCTCCATGGCCTCCCACACACACACAACTTGTTTCCTTCTCTTTTATCTCCTAGTTTACTTTAAGTAAATGAGCTTTTACTCCTTCTACTCTTAGATCTTTGTAATGGCTAGGTTATTCTTGGATATTTCCAACTAAATGTCCCCATGAGCTCTTGCTAGGGATAAGGAAATATCAAAACAAGAATACCAAACCATCACCAAGTAGATCTAACATTTAAAGGAGCTTTCATGCCATAAGCTTTATGATCTTTCATCAAAAGGTATTTTGAACAAAAGATCTTTTATAAAAATATAGTTTTTATGTTTTCAAAACCTATTTAAGCACTTGATATAGTAGATCTATCATTTTACTACTCATATTCATGTAGGCATTTAAGATCTCATCTTTATTTTAAGTTTATGTGCATTAATGGTCTTTAATGTTTTTGTCCTTAGTAAATAACCTTCCTAATCCATAGATCTATAGATAGATGAGTTAACAAAACCAAAAAGGAAAACACTTTTCAAGAAATGAGTTAGTGTAAATTCGGATGACTTGAGAAACCTAGGTTGAAAACCCTTTTACCAACTTCTAAACATGTGTTTTACAAGAAAAATGAAGCCTATAGGTGATAGATAATGTTTGGTAATATTTTTCATAAGTTTAAATGAGTTTTTACTAAAGAAAATATTTAAAACAAGAGATGAAGTCCAATAGAAGTTTTGAGTTAAAAGTCTTGAAAACCAAATTCGTAATAATGGATAGATGATTAAAAACACTAGTTTTCCCAACTTCAAAAATGATATTTTCTTAAATAAATGAAGTCCTTAGGGTATAGGTAAATAATACATAAAATTTTAAGTATAAAATACATTTTTTCTTAAAGGAATCAACTTGAAAGTGAAATTTTCTAAATTCGGATTTTGAAACCACCCTAGTAAAAGACCCCTTAAAAGTTTATAAATGGAGATTTTATTAAAGAAATAAAGGCCTTAGGATAAAACTAATATAAGGGTCAAAAATTTCTTTAAAGAAAGTGGAGTTCTCCTAAAGAAAATCCTTGTAATATGTAGGTGTACCAATGTAGTAAACTCACTTGTTAAACAATAGCATAAAATGGTTTTTCAAAGAAAAAGATTATTTAAATTCTTTAAGTCAAAAAGTTATAAAACTTAGGCTCATTAGGTTCATATCATGACATTCATGATAGGGAAAATCATTAGCATGGCATTTAGTTTCATTTTGTACTTAGGAATCTCAAGTGCATTCATGAAAACCGCATTTCGGAATCTATATACCCGCTGTACAGATCTGATCCCTCATTTCTGAGGCTTAGATATTTTCAAAACTTGATTTAAACTTCATATTAGAAAGCTCTTCCGATGTAGAAAGAATCGATATAAAATTTGCGAGATTCCGAGTTAAAATGACCAAGTTATGGCCATTTTAAATCGGACTTCGAAAATGACGTGAATTTCAATTCGCTAAGTTTTTTTAGAGTTTTAGTATCCTTAGATGGTAGAATACTCATTAGAGTATTTCTTATGTGATTAGTGAACCCGAGAATGTTGACTCTTTGCCACCGATTATTATTACTAGAAGACCGTGATCCAATGGCCGAGTGAGTTTATTTCCTAAGAATTATGCTCATTGAGTGTGCTTGTAATTGTAGTAGCACTAGACAGTAAAGATAAATTTTTTGATGAGTAAATGAACTTTTCTTGTTGAATGAATGATAAGTATATCGATGAGACTTGTTGAAATAATATTGTATGAGTTAGTATAGACTTGGATTTTTGATATGCTCTATGATCGCTTTTAAATTACATAATGAACTTGCTATGATCTATAAATAAACTGTACATGCATATCATTTAGTGAGTCACATTGCATTATGAATGCTTTGGTGGGAACAAAATATGATCGGAGGCAGCGGGTCTTCGTTAACATTAAGATCTGCAGGGTCACTTAAGTTAACGGGCAGTGGAGTAGACACTATAAACCAATACATATAAACAGTGAAGGACCACCTTCGTTAACATCAAGGCCCTATGAGGTCACTTATGTTAATGGGGTGGAGTAGACACTATAAACCATAAGAGAAAATATTGGAATTGTGGTCGCATGTTTATGGACCACCCCAAACCCCGAATGGAGGGCGTAAATCCATTCACATATGGCTACCGGAAAGTCATATGCTTGTATGTTCACGTGCTTGTGCATTCATATGATTGTTTAAATAAACTTGTTTGTATATTTTACAATTGAGTATATTATTGCGGAAATAAATCTCACTAAGCTAGTGTAGCTTATACCCCAATAGATGTTTAAATGAGCAGGTTGTTCCAAGAATGCTAAGTGGGGACCGAGTTGGTTGAAGCCGAGAATGATTTCGGGATTCCGGCAAGATATAAGAATGTTTGAAGTATTTGGCCAAGCTTTATGATTTTCTTTGTAATAGCTTTATGTAGTGAAGTCTTGGGATGAATGTAGTTGAAGTTTGATGAATTGTATTTTGAAGTATATGGTTTTGTATTTGGAGTATAGCAGATTGTATTTCCTTTACATTGTTACTCAATTGTATCAACATAAAACGTATCATTCCGATGTGTCTCCTTTATGTGTTAAACGCCTTGTACATAATATGGAAGTCTTCGCGTGACTGAGGTGGTCATTCTTAGGCTTTAATATTGTGTACGGCGGACTGCCACGTTTAGGGTACCCTTCGGGGCGTGACAAATACTAGAAGACCGGTGATCCAATGGTCGAATGAGTTTTCTCCTTATTTTGTTACCTTGATTGTGCTTGTAGTTAGTTGCATTAGAATTATAGGAACAAGATAAAAAAAATCGATATGAATGGGGATGGGATATATGATGAGACTGTGATGAATGTGTGCCAAAGAATACTAAAGCATATCGAAACCACGATTTAATTGGATAACTACACCGTTCATATTATTTCTGTTATATGTGTGATATGGATTGGTCACTCCAAAGAATGTATAAATATTTTTGACCTAAGCAAAAATTAAATTGGTCATGCATCGCATTGGACATATTGCATTTGGTAGCATGCTACTCCTACGCAGGTCGATCGGTATGGTCCGTGGATGACTCGTTTGGATAACGAACCCGGTGCCATAGCTCATTCAGGGGTACTAAGGCGCATGTGGATGCATTCTTGGATGAGCCTAGCCGAGTCGAGTGCTAAGAGCCGAGGGCTTGGGGACTAGATGCGGTCGTAGACTCAATACCATTCCTAACCCAAGATACGGAGGGCGTAAATCCGTTCTGTGTGTGGGTTCCGGATGCCCATGCATAATTGCTTGCTCACGTGTTTGTTCATGCATAGCATATGACTGATTAACTTGTTTGTTATGGTACGGAATTAAGGGAATTCTCACTAAGCTAGTGTAGCTTATACCCCAATAGTTGTTTAAATGAGCAGGTTATTCAAGAATGCAAAGTGGGGACCGAATTGGTTGGAGCCGGGAATGACTCCGGGATTTCGCAAAGAATACAATGTTGAAGTTATCAGCTAGTTTTATGATTTGTCTTGTAATAGTTTATGTAGGGAAGTCTGTGGATGAATGTAATCGAAGTTGAATGATTGTATTTTGAAGAATAATGATTTGTATCTGAAGTATAGTAAATTTGTATTTCCTTTACATTGTTACTCAATTGTATCAACATAAAATGTATCATTCCGACGTGTCTCCTTTATGTGTTAGACACCTTGTATATAGTATGGAAGCCTTCGCGTGACTGAGGTGGTCATTCTTAGGCTTTAATATTGTGTACGGCGGATTGCCACGTTTAGGGTACCCTTCAGGGCGTGACAGTTTAGTTGGTATCAGAGCGACAACATTTTGGGAATTAGGTAGGAAACCTTTAGGAGAATAGAATGTTAAGATACGATCTTAGGAATGGATAGATAAGTGTTAGATAACCCTTAAGTAAAGAAGAAACTAGATTTAGCTGCCTGACCTTTAAGGTATGACCTTTGATTATTAAGGATTTAAATTCTATCTTGGAGACTTCTGGAGAACCTAGAAATAGATATATGAGGAAGAAAGATTGAAACTATTTGGTGGGACGATCGAATATATTCTAGCAACTGTAAAACACAAGAATAAGTGACCCTACCCAACTTTTGGTTCAAATCAATAATAGAAAATGGTAGATTTCCCCTTTGACCTAGGAGACCACTAGGTGGGAAGGATTAATTGCTTGCTTTCACCGTTTTTCTAAGTAAACAAATTTAAAGAAAATAAAAAGTTATAACTCTTTTTCTAAACCATAAGCAACTTGTGAATAGTATAATTAGGCTAATGTGACCGTTTCGTATTGTTTCTAGGAGATTACCGGAGGAGAACATGCAACAGTCGACTAACCTTCCCGATGAACAACAAGTGAGAGACACTCCACCACCACAAGATCCAATGCAACAAGTCGTAGACCTTCTAGAGTGTTTGGTGGATACACAAAAGCTCCTCTTACAACAAGTGCTTATTAGGAATGTGCCGGTTCAGGTGGAAGGACCCCACCAAGTGACAATGCAAGGAACTGAAACTCCTTCTGTTATGGCTAGTCCAAGCTCCAAAGTCAAACGTTATAAGACAACTAGCTTAACTGTTAAAAATGAACCTTTTAAAAAGCGTAAGATCACTTGTTGGAAGTGCAAGGAAAGTCATTATCCAAGACAGTGTCCACAGCTGAAGCACAGGTGTTACCTCTGTGGAGATCCCGAGCATAAGATTATGGACTGTCCAAGAAAGAAAACCTAAAGTGCTTCATTTGCAACAGCCGGGACATTGGCAGAAATGCCCCCAAAAGAATTAACAAGTGGACAGCTGCCTTGTTGGAAGAAGTCAGTCTCCTAGAAATATCAATAGATCTCTCGTGTTGAGCGTTAGGAGCAAACAACTTTTTGAAAAGAACAAAAATGTTTTGAAAATGTAAATCAATGTTGTGGTTTATCATCTAGTTCATGAATTAATTCCAATGTATATTTTACATCCTTTCTTTGAACTTTTGTAATGGAAGATTTACATCTTCTCTTGAATTCATGTATTTCGTTTTGGATATTATGAAGTTTTATTATGATTTTGCTTTAAGTGGAATTTCAATATTTCTTATATGTTTTTATTTCCGCATTCCGTGTTCTATATTTCCGATAAGCTTCCTTAAATCTCTTTTAACGCTTTAAGACGTAATAAAAGATTTAGAATTCTCACCCGAGCTTAATAAAATTGTAGGAGATACCCAACCACAAGAAGAACCCGTCATGACTCCTTTAGGACCCGAGAACCAAGCGATACCTGAACCACCTAATCAAGAGGGAAATGCCTCAATAGAGATTGAACGGCTTACTAGTCAGATAAGAAGCTACATGCAACAGACTCAAGTCAGTTCAATGTCTACACCTGTGAGATATGAGCAAGACACAACGCAAGATGAACCCCCATCACCTCAATACCACCAAAGTCTCTTACCATGCTTCATAAAGTGTAACCAGTATTTTGACGGAGTTTTTGGAAAACCGGATGAGGCAGAGGATTGGTTGGCACACATTGAGAGGTCTTTTAATGCTTTTGAAGTACCATACTATCTGAGAGTCAATTATGGGACCTATATGCTTCGCTTACATGCCCGAGTATGGTGGGAATCCAAGGAAAGAGAGTTGACGCCTCCAGTTACATGGGAGATGTTTAAATATGAGTTTTTGGACAAATATTTCCCCATGAGCTTAAGAGTCCAGCACAGTGCAGATTTCCTCAATATCTCACAAGAAGATCGTAGTGTGGAACAATATGAAATCGAGTTCAGTAGATTGTTACAATATGCTCCGGAATCATATAAACAAAGTGAGGAACGCAAAAGACAAGTATTTCTAAATGGTTTGAAAGAAGATCTTCGGACTCGATTGGAGGAATTTGATATCAAGAGTTATCAAGGATTGCTAGAAAGAGCACGGATAATAGAAAATGCTCAAAGGACGAGGCAAGAAAGAAGTAATAAGGAAATGGAGTTCTATGTTGCAATGACCCCGAGTCAAAATGTCAGAACACTTCCCGTGGATGATGACCTAAACACGGAAGAAGACACAGTTTTGGATAAGATACAATGTTGGAAATGTAAGGGAAAGCATAACCCTATACGGTGTCCACGACTTCAATCCAAGTGCTACCTCTGTGGGGACCCTAGTCACAAAGTTGAGAAGTGTCCCAAAAGGACGACCAACGCATGCTTTCTTTGCTAAAAAACGGGACATTTAGCTAAATCATGCCCTGAATGAGATAAATTGTGTATTGCTTCACTGGATCAACCAAGAAAGAAGAGGAGGAGATGTAATAGGAACAAAAGCAACAAAGGAAAAAGGAATCGAGGTTCTTCAAGAACATCTTCATCCGGAAATCTAGTCCACAACCCTCACACATATGGAGTGTATGAAGAAGCTAGTGATGAGGAGCTGGAATCCTTTGCCATGGAAGGAAGCGAGGATCAAATATGCAACTCGGTATCAGGTTAGCGCTATACCCTTAGATACACATATTCTTTCCTGTCAATAGAATCAAGAGATAGGTTGTTAGAAATACCTTCGAATTAAATGGCTAGACTAAAAATAGGAAAGCCCGAGACCATTAAAAGCTAGAATGAGCCAATGATGGAAACTAAAAACAAACTCGATTAATTTAACAATTCCAAGATACCCCTCATACAACTTGTGTAAATAAAGAACTTTGAAAGATCGAAATATGACGATTGTTACACAAAAGTTAAAATTTCAGTGATCAAATCTCAATTACCAAACTCCATAAGATCTTCACAAGTAATAATTATACAATAAAGCAATAAGATCTCTTGATTTCAATCCCATCAAGATGATCACGATGATAAGAATTTAAAATGATGATGACCATATTGTTTAAGGAAATATAAATCATAAAGCACAATATTGTATATACAGCTACATAAGAATGGAGAAGCGAATCCACAACCTTCGTTGGTCAAGTAATCGAGTCATGAAAGGTCGTGTTGTCATGAGTCGTCTAGTGTCGGTCAGTCGAGTCGTCTGTGGTTCGAGTCAAGTCCGTGTCGTTTTCCAAAAGGTCGTGTAAGTGAAGGTTGGAATCGCTAAGCCAAATCTTATAAATTGTATGTGCTATATTTCATAAAATCTATCATACGAAATTAGAAATGATACAAACCAAAGCATAAACGGTGCTAAAATATAACTCAAAATTCACAATCTTTTCTCGACAAACGATATACACATAACAAGTTTTGCGGACAAAACTTTCTTTAAGGTGGGGAGGATGTAAGCCCCGAAAATTTCAATAAATAATTTTAAGATGAACTTCGAAAATAAACCCTAAAAATCACTCCAAATTAAAACCGAATTTCGATAAGTCCTAATTCACGAACGAATTCAGAAACTTCTTAATCTTGAGAAAATGAAAATCTTTAAACAATAAAATAAGAACTCAGTGGTCTTCAAATTCAAAACCACGACGTACGAAAAATTCCATATTTAACTCCGACTTATAAAAACGGTAATATAAAGCTCAAAAACAAATTATTAAAAAGCAAATAACGATTGACTTTCGAAAATATAACTCAATTCAAGAATTCCGAAAACATTAAGAGATATTAAATACTTACAAAAATAAAATTTAAAATAAATTTCTCAAATTAAATATGTTGTATAAACATAAATATCAGTTTCCAAATTGGCAAAGGTCTAAACCGGAAAATCACCCGGAAACCCTAACCGAATACAATAGTGTAAGTCGGCAATCTAGCCCCCTAACCCTAGAGGCCGAGATGTAGTTTAATATGTAGAATAGCTCATAGTAATATGAGTTTGTTTAAAAATATCAGATTGGTAAATTTTTGACCTATTTCGAACCCGTTCGGATACAGACTTCGAAAAGCGTGTCCCGGGGCTCGAGATATCAAAAATATACCAATAGTACCGTTAGACTCGTAATTTCATAAGATTTCTAAATATATCAGTTATATAATTTTTCGGGTTATAAAAGTTACAGTTATAACCTTTTTATCGTATTTCCATTATTACCGGTAATTGATTAGTCTTTTGCACTATTCATTTTTATTTCATTACAAAATTTTATTATTCTTATAAAGCCTTATATTTTTAGATAAATATTTTATATGTTATAGAAAATTTTGTTTTTCTAAAATTTAGTTCGTTTCGGGTCTTTACGGGATCAGATTCTGTTTAAGACCGATACTAAAAATAAAATAAATTAATTTAATAATTGGAAAATATTTTAAAAATATTTTATTTTCATAAAATAATTTTTTAGAATTTTTCGGGTTATAAAAATATTATTTATAGCCCATATTCGCGTATTTTGATCGTACCGGTAACATATTTGTTAAAATACTAAAATAATTCAAATAATTATTTAATTTTAATTATGAAAAATCTGCTACAATTATTTGGAATAATTTTTAATTTTATTTTATTTTGTTTTATTTTATTAATAAAGTACTTTTACAACCCATACTTTCAAGTACACCTTACACATATCACTTCCTTTTCACTTCAATCTTTCTACACATAATCCCACACTTCATGGCAGATTTTTCCTTCTTTATGGCTGCCATTGTCCTTCATTTACTCCTATTTTGACTAAATTAAATAAATTCCACTCCTTCTTAAGAAGCTACACATACACATTTATTACACAATTTAATTCAAGTCAAATTCAACAAAACACACTCTCTCTCTCTCTCTCCCAATTCACGTGAACCCCTCTCCCAAAATCTGCCTTGTTTTATTTTTTTCTCTCTTTCATTCATTTAATACACTCATTTTCTCTCTCCCTTTCATTTACTCATTTTCCTTTTTCATTCTTTACTTTTCTCTCTTTTTCCTCTCTTTCTTCTTCTTCGTTCTTGTTTCTTCCATGAACAAGCTGCCCCCATTCTTCCATGGCTCCACATATTTCTTAAAGATTTTAAGCAAATCTTCATCTCAAAGCTCCATAGGTGATATAGGTAAAGTGTAATGAAGTTTCATGCATCAAATGACCTTCCATAAGCTTAAAAGCTTAGGATGATGATGCCAAAAATGAAACACTCTCTTCTCCACTTTATTATCTTGTATTATATTATTTTCTTGTTTAAGTTGTTATATTTTGTAGATCTAAATTTTTAGCTTTGATTTTCGTTTATGCCATAGATCTTGTTATTTAAGTTGTTATTTTGTTATTTCTTATGATTTATGCATAGATCCATCATCCACATGTGTTCATGCATTATAACTAGTTTAGAAAACTAGATCTAGAGTTTTAGTTCATAATGCATTAAACTTTGTTTTATGTTCATGAACTTGTAAAGCATGATGATAGTAGGAAAGTTTAGGAAACTCAAGATCTATTGTATTTTCAACAAAAATAATTTTGAAAATTCGGATGAAAATGGAACATATTTAGAAAAGTGTTTTTCAACTTCAAAATGTATATTTTTCATTTAAAATGAAGGGCTTAGGGTATAGATACCATAAATGAAAGATTTTGATAAGTAAAGTTTAGATCCATGATGTTTATAGCTTATTACCATGCATTTTTTATGTTTATGTTCATGTTAAGTATAGATCTTAGTTTGAACTCAAACAAAATTGTGAAATTCGTATTTTGGCAAGACCCCCATTTAAAAACCACTTTCCAAGTGTCAAAATGTAATTTTTACTTAAGAAAATGAAGGCTTAATATATGTATATCATCAAGACTTCTTTTACAAGAATCAAAAGTATTTTCAAAAGTTATTTTCAAAATAAAAATTATATTTTCGGATTTTGGCCAAGGCCTATTTTAAAAACATGTTTTCCAACTCAAAAATGAAGTTTTATTTAAGAAATGAAAGGCTCATAATATATGATATGTAAGGAATGGATTTTCATAAGCTTAGATAGATTTTATCAAAAGATATGACCAAAAATAAATTTTCTAAATTCGGATCCCAACCAAGACCAATTTTGAAAACCCATTTATCAACTCCAAAACTCATGTTTTATGTGAAAAATGAAGTATATAGGTAATATATATCATTAAGCAATGATTTTTAAAAGTTAAAATGAGTTTAGGCATGAGTAATGTGTAAAACAAGTAATGGAATTAAAATGGAAAATTTTGAGTTAGTGATCAAATTGTCAAATTCGTAATTTGAGATGATGCATATGTAATCACTTAGTATTTGAGCTCAAATTGCAAGTTTTATATGTTAAATGAAGTCCTTAGACAATAGATGTAGTAAAGCTTCAAATTTTAATGCATTAAACAAGTTTTTCCCAAAGGAATCATGTAAAAAGTGGATTTTTTAAATTTCGGATTTTTGAGTAAATCATATTGGAAAACATATTTGCAAAGTGTAAAATGCAAATTTTTGTGTAACAATGAAGTCCTTAGTGGTTATGTATGATTGAGCCCTAATTTTCTAACTATCAAATGATTTTTACTTAAAGAAATCACTCAAAAACATTACTTACAAAAATTCGGATTTTGGAATGGACCAATTTTAAAAACATGTTTACAAAGTGTAAAATGGAAAATTTTATGTAGAAATGAAGGTCATAAGTAATATATATAATGAAGACTCAATTTTGACAAAAATAATTATATTTTCTTAAGTAACAAATGCAAAACAAATGGAAATGATAAAAGTTAGAAAACTAGATTTTTCATAAGTAAGTTGTTATTATGGTCTTGCAAAATAAAAAGTTATAAAATTTCTTTTTAGCAAAAATCATCAAAATCATGCATACATTGAGCTCATCTCTTGTCATTCATGTTAGGGAATCATTTATATTGCATGTATAGCTAATCTATATAGTAGGAACATTACAAACATTTACAAAACTACCTTTCGGAAGTTGAAATTGTTGCTGCCCTAATCTGATCCAAACTTTTCGAAGCTTCAAATTTTTCAAAAATTGAAGATAATATTAGAATTAGATAGATCTTTCGAAGTAGATAGAAATCGATATATAATTTGTGAGATTCCGAGTTAAAATGACCAAGTTATGGCCGTTTTAAGTTGGAATTCCCGCTTAGGACGAGAGTTACGAATTTGATAGTTCGTATAAGATCGTTTAGATTAGTTTGAGTTGAAATACTTATTAGAGTATTTCTTCCTTTTTAGGTAACCCCGAATTCGACGATTCCCTACCACCGGGTTATTAATACTAGAAGACCGGTGATCCAATGGCCGAGTGAGTTTTCTCCTTATTTTGTTACCTTGATTGTGCTTGTAGTTAGTTGCATTAGAATTATAGGAACAAGATAAAAAAATCGATATGAATGGGGATGGGATATGTGATGAGACTGTGATGAATGTGTGCCAAAGAATACTAAAGCATATCGAAACCACGATTTAATTGGATAACTGCACCGTTCATATTATTTCTGTTATATGTGTGATATGGATTGGTCACTCTAAAGAATGTATAAATATTTTTGACCTAAGCAAAAATTAAATTGGTCATGCATCGCATTGGACATATTGCATTTGGTAGCATGCTACTCCTACGTAGGTCGATCAGTATGGTCCGTGGATGACTCGTTTGGATAACGAACCCGGTGCCATAGCTCATTCAGGGGTACTAAGGCGCATGTGGATGCATTCTTGGATGAGCCTAGCCGAGTCGAGTGTTAAGAGCCGAGGGCTTGGGGACTAGATGCGGTCGTGTAGACTTAATACCATTCCTAACCCAAGATACGGAGGGCGTAAATCCGTTCTGTGTATGGGTTCCGGATGCCCATGCATAATTGCTTGCTCACGTGTTTGTTCATGCATAGCATATGACTGATTTTAACTTGTTTGTTATGGTACGGAATTAAGGGAATTCTCACTAAGATAGTGTAGCTTATACCACAATAGTTGTTTAAATGAGTAGGTTATTTCATGCATGCAAAGTGGAGACCGAATTGGTTGGAGCCGGGAATGACTCCAGGATTTCTGCAAAGAATACAAATGTTTGAAGCTATCAACTAGTTTTATGATTTGTCTTGTAATAGTTTATGTAGGGAAGTCTGTGGATGAATGTAATCGAAGTTGAATGATTGTATTTTGAAGTATAGTGATTTGTATCTGAAGTATAGTAAATTTGTATTTCCTTTACAGTGTTACTCAATTGTATCAACATAAAATGTATCATTCCGATGTGTCTCCTTTATGTGTTAGACGCCTTGTACATAGTATGGAAGCCTTCGCGTGACTGAGGTGGTCATTCTTAGGCTTTAATATTGTGTACGGCGAACTGCCACGTTTAGGGTACCCTTCGGGGCGTGACACTCTCGATTGTGACCTTGCTCATCTCTGAAAATCAACGCATATACTTAGGGTTTTATCCTTTTTCTCCCTTTACAAGCTGAACTTTGCATATTCTATGGGGGTATACTTGATTGCATAAAACCTTGACTCAAATTTCTCGTAGTTAATCTTTCGACTTCTTTTGATCTCCTTTCAGAACATTCAAAGGCCATTAGTCTTCTTCAAAGTTGATTCTTTTCTTCGGACGTCATCTTATTTATTCGGAACTTTATCGAAAATCGTGAATATCTCTAAGGGTCGGTCCCTCTTCATTTTCTTTTGTGTCATCCAGATAGTCGTTTGTTTCTGGAACTTTTCTATCAATTTGAAGGAATGTGACTCTTCTTTTCTCAATGTTATCTTCCCGTCGTATATTTCTATGAGTCCTATGTTCTCTTTGTGATTTTGGAGCTTTATAGGGAAGTAGACGTCTTGTATCAAAGATTACTTCTTAATTTCATCACGAGCGGCTGTATGTCCTTATGTTGTTACTAGATGATCCTTCAACACTTCTTTGAGTTTCATCGTCCTTTCTTGTGGAGATTTCAAATCTTAAAACTTTGACGTTTGCTATTGGTAGTCTTATCCTCTTATCTAGGTCTTGACAAAAGAATGTGTTGCTCCGAAATCTAAGAGAGCAAAAACATTCTGGTTTCCTAATTGTAAGCTTCTTGCGTATCTGACAAAGGGATCATTACTTTTATGCGCAAAACTTTAAACTATTGCTTGATATACAGAATAACAACAAAGAGGATTCAAGGCTTACCGGTTCTCATGTCGCAGCTATAGTCTCTATTGCATCCCATGGTAGCCAAGTCTTTTTCCTCTTCATTTATTTCTTCACTTATCCATTGTCCTTCTAGGTTGTAGATTCGAACTCCTGAGGCAATGGATCCTGATTTGCTTTCACTTCTACTTCCATTTCCTTTTTCCACCCTTAGAGGAATAATTCCTCCTGAAGATCTTGTTAGAATATTCCTTCCCTGCAGAAAATTGTTGGCGAAAATGCCCTTTCTGTTTGTAGACATGACAAGTATTAACTCCTTTGTTTGGGCAATTTGATATCTTATGGTCTGCATTTCCACAGAAGAAACACTTTCCAAATAACTGAGGGCACTTCTTAGGGTAGTGTGCTCTATTGCACTTCCAACACTGAACATCTCTTAGTGTGAACCTTCCACTGTCGTTATTGTAGTTGTTGGAGATCTGGAATTTCTTTGGTGGAGGCATAAAGTTGGATTCTACATAAAATTTCTTCTCAACGATCGGGTTTTCTTCTTCTTCTTTTCTTTCTCTCCTTTTCCTCGCTCCTTCTACGATTCGAGCTCTTTCCACTAATTCTCGAAAATTTCTTATGTCAAATTCGTCCAATCTCATTCTCAGGTCTTCGTCCAATCCTCCTATAAAGACTTGTCTTTTCAATTCTTCGTTGTACTTGTACAAATCAGGGGCATATTGTAGCAATCTACTGAACTCGATCTCGTATTGCTCGATCGTTCTTCCCTTTTGAGCAATCTGCAAGAAGTCTGCATATATCTTACTCGTAAACTTCCTGGGAAGTAATTCTCCAAGAATTCATGTCTGAACGTTTCCTAAGTGATTGGGGCTACCAATTCCCTTTTCTTTGATTCCCACCATATCCTAGCATTCAGACGAAGCATGAATGTTCCATACTTGATTTGCAGGTGGGGTGGAACTTCATATGCATCAAAAGCCATCTCAATTTAGGCCAGCCAATCTTCGGCCTCCTCCGCTTATCATAAGCTCCTTCAAAATAGCGGTTGCTTTTGATGAAGTTGGGCAACATGCTTTTATATAGCCTTGGCAGTGGAGGTGGAGGCAAAGGCGTATTTTGGGAGTGCATGTTCCTTTGCACAGATGCCTCAGTTGATATTTGTTGTTGTGGTGGTATTGGTATAAGTGTTGGTACTGGTGCTGTTGTTGGTGCAGCTTCAGGTACGGGTGCTTGTGTTGGCATGTTTTGTCTAATTGATTCTAACACGTGGGTCAAATGTCCTAGCATGGCATGCAAGTCCATCTGAGGTGCAGCAGCTCCTTGAGTGGCAGGTTGTTCTGCTTCCACATATGGCTGGTTAGAGGCACTTCGCTCCTCTCTTCGTCTACTTCTATTTCGGCTGTTTAAAACTTTCCGAAGTTAAGTTTTATAAAGATTTGATAACTTAATTAAATTTTTGTCGGAAATTGGTGGATGTAACGGAAGCTTTAACATACATAGAAAATAATAAAATTTAGATTAAAACCATTTCTGAAATCAACTCAAAGCATAACATAGTTAATTTTGAAATAAAGTTCATACATGAAAATAGAAACGTTCAAAGGAAATCACAAAAAGGAAAATTACATAGAAAACATCAAAACATTGTTCTGAAAACTAAAGGATAAACTGAGATCGCGGATCTAGTCTATGGTTACAAAATTTAAGCTAGACTTCTAGGGATATGCTTAATCTTCTTCCTTCCTTTCTTCATTCTTCGGGTGCATCTCCAGGATTGCTGCTGGACGATCCTGGGTTCCAGTCCCTCATGAATTGCCTAAAATATTTCCTCCTTTTCTGGGCTGCCTCCCTTGATCTTTCATGTATGTTGGTTAGTTCTTCCCCAGTCAATTCTGGTATTATGTCATGGATAGTTTTCTAAGTAACAGCTCCATTTGTCTCCATGCTGTTGTTCTCGTTAGGTGGAGCACTGTCAGTATTCATGGCCGACTCCTTGCCCTCTTTGAGTCTGTCGTCCCATTAAGTAGCGGATGATTCTTTCTTTAGTGCTATTACGAGGTTCCTCATTTCCAACAGCGGTCTGGTTTTCTTCTTCCTGTTTCGGTCCTTCTTCATTGTCTTCCTCCGGGTCTTCTTCAGAATCTTCACTCTCTTCTTCCATAGGATCATCTCTTATTACCGATCCATCTTCTCGTAGACGTAGGGTCTCATTCATCCTAAGTTGGATTCCTGTAAAGGCAGGCGGCTTAGTGGGCACCTGGGTTGGGGGTCATAGCACTTCCTGATATACTCCATGCTAGTGGAAGATATCGTTGATGTCAGCCTTCATCCATTCGAGATGATCCATCAAGTTATCATGGGTGTAAACAAACATTGGTCCGATCGGGTCCAAGTTCGAAAATCTGGTGAAGTTCGACCTCCATCTTCTCTAAGGACAAATGTTGCTTCCTTCAACATAGGTCTATCTTCAGCAATAGCAGCGATATATTCTACAGCGTATATCATCTCTAACTCGGTCATTTTCTTTCCTATAGGGCAGTTGTGAATAGTCCATACCACTTCCTTTTATTCGGTTTGCATCATTGCCCTCTTCCAAATTAGAAACATTTCCCGAACGGTCTTAGGTTGTCCTGCTAGGGCAAACTCTTCGCATAAAACTCTAAGTCTCAATCGGTAATCCTCTGGTTTTTCGATAGGTCCTTTTCGGAAGTTCTTGGCTTGAAGATGGGCCTCATCTATGGTGATCTATGTAAAGGAGAGAGATTAGGAAAATTATTCTACCCATTCTATTTTATCTAAGTCTTTCTTATTTCTATTCTATTCTTCTTAGGTCCAATTCTATACTTTATGACTCCTAGGTTCTTAACCATGCTCTGATACCAGCTTAAACTGTCACGCCCTAAGGGGTACCCTAAACGTAACAGTCCGCCACACTCAATATTAAAGCTTAAGTATGACAATTTTAGCCACTCCCAAAAGCTTTGATATTAAGTGTAAAGCGTGCTCTCACAATTTTAGAGGACCGTACATGGAATTATGAAGCTTAAGAAGATATAATAACATATTATGAAAAGAGGATTCATAATAATCATTCACTTATAACAATGATCTTTACAAACTTAAGGATATTTCCCTTTATCACTAATCTATTACAAGAATAATTGTACATCAATAGTAACACTAACTTCATCTAAAATTTCCTTTATCCAAAAGAAATTACCTGCCCGCAGGGTCCTCGTGGCCTTAACCATAAATAGGGAAACTGCAAAAGATATTTATGGGGGTATAAGCTAACAGGCTTAGTGAGAATTATTTTCATAAATAACTTATTGTAACAAAGATTCAAACAAATTAATTAAACAAACAAATGGGATGCAACATACACGTGGGCAAACAAGACATATAGTTTTCCGGGAACTATATGTTGAATGGATTTGTGCCCTCCATTCGAGGTTTGGTGATACATAACCTCAAAAAAGTAGTTTTTAATAAAAAGTTTTTATGCTTTCGATCAATATCGCCAAGCACATAAAGTCTACTTGAATTGAGCATTGCTTTCGGATCTCCCGCCAAGCATTTCCCTTTTTCCATAACGTCGCCAAGCAATCGCTTTCGAATCATCTGCCAAGTGTTGCTTTCGACATGAGCTTGCTATCCTTCTCACCCAAGGATAATAACCCAAAATGCAATGTAACTCACTTCGTGGTATGCATGAATCCATTTTATTTATAGTATCGTAACATTATTATTAACAAGTTCATGGTGATCAAGCATCTCATACAAAGCAAATATATATACTAAAACACCCATCTTAAATCAATTCTAGCCTTGGTATTCTTAGAGTTCTTTCAAAGAATTATTTACATACATATCTATTTATCTTTTCCTAGCTTCTAGTGCAACTAATTACAAGCACAACAAGTATAGCATTTAAAGAAAATAAACTTACAATGTCATGTCGACTATTTCTCTATGCGGATGAGTCGTTCACACACTCCACTCAATCGAAATAATCTTGGAGATATAGGTATCCTTCCTCGGAGTCACCTAGCCAAAGAAAACACCCACAATGAGTATTTCTTCATGATTTTCTTGAATTTTGATAAAACAATGTCAAAAGAACGTTAAAGTTCGTATAAAGGAATGTTCCAACTTAAAATGGCCATAACTTGGTCATTTTAACTCGGAATCGCACATATAATATACCGATTTCTACCTACTCGAAAATATCTACCCATTTCCAAAATTATTTTTAACAAACAAGGTCATATAGGCTCTAAACAGTGGCGACAAAATTCACCACGGATTTTCCAACACAAAACAACTTTGGTTCAAGAAATCAAAATTTGTTTGATAAATACTTAGTTATCTATATAGTTGAAAAATTCTCCTTTTATGGTTACTTAGCTCATATCTATTCATGCTCAAGTGTTTGTTGTCCATTCATGCTGCTCAAATAAAATCATGTTGGTTTTAGAGTTTTTAGAAAAATATAGTTTACAAAAAATCATTTTTGTTGGTCTCTTAAAATGAATATTTTGTTTCTTTTGTTTTACAAAAATGTTTTATGTTGGCTTATATATATCCAAGTAACTTTTTGAAAGTAAATTTTCTTCCTTCTAAGTTTTCTATACTAATACTATTTTGGAGTTTTTAGAAAATACACTATTCTTCCTATTTATTTTTCTTATACAAATTCCTTTGTCTATTTGTTTGCAAAAATCTTTATTTGAAAAATTCTCATCCTTTCCTCATGTTTTATGTTTTTCATAGAAATCATCAATGCATAAAAATTTATTTTCTTTATAAAAACAAAGTGGAACAATATGAAACTTTTTGTAGTAAAAGTAGTTTCTAAAATCTTAGTGGTTTCTTCTTGTAACTTGAAAAGAGATAACTTTATTTTTGTTTTCAAACCATAGATTTTCTACTTTACATAAACTTATTTCTAAGTGTCAAAATCTCCTTTTTATCAATTATTTTTAGAACTTGAAACTTTGGACAACAACTTAAATGAACATGAATCATGAGAAAATAATAGCAAGTAAAATAACATAAGTAATAAAGTCAAATATCGGAGTCTTAGCTTTTTCAAGGCTCCCGGGACTAAGAAGTAGACTAGTCCCAAAATAAAAATGAAAGAAAGAAAAAAAAATTGTTTTGACTTGATAAAGACGAGTCTAAGACTAGAGACTAGTCTTAATTTAACAAGGAATAAATTACGACGGAATAAATAAATTGTAATGGAATAATAAATAAATTGCAAGTGAGCTTATATGCTCTTAAAGAATATGTATATATATATATACTTAGATATAGTAACAATAAGGAACAAAATAATATTATAAACATAATAGATTTTCATGAACAAGAACAACACATGAACATAATGTAGCTTCCATAACATTTAGTCTTCGGAAACTCACACAATGGTCATGTAAAGTTACATGACATGAGAAGAAAGAAAATAATAGAAGATGGTTACCTAATGAAGATTTTGGTAGTATTATGTGGTTATGGGTTTTTGTTGTAGGTAGAAGTGGTTTTGGAATTATTTTGAGAGAGTTTTGGGATAGTAGTTGGAGAGAGTTTTGAGAGGAGAATTTGAGAGAGTTTTAGTATAGAATATATGGGTAGTGAATGTGTGAAAAAAGTGAAAGAGGAGGGGGGTATTTATAGGACAATGTTGAGTGATTTTTGTGTGATTAAAATAAATAAAAATTAAAACAAAATTAAGGAGATAGAGAGAGGGGGGGTGCTGGCCACTTTAATGGAGGGGGGGGAGTTGTCACGCCCTAGAGGGTATCCTAAACATGGCAATCCACCGCATATGATATTAAAGGTAATGAATGACAATCCGTAGTCACATAGGAGCTTCGATACCATATGCAAGGCGTGCTTCCAAGATAGTAGGAGACTCGTAGGGGTATTACGTTTAAATAGATAGTAAAAGCAAGCATGAACTTAAATAAATAATCATAAGATCTTCATTTAATAACAAGTTTGTACATCATCTTAGGGGCATTCCCCCGCCTTAAAGTCTTTGATCAACTATACTAATAACAAAAATAAACATAACTACCACATAAGTCTACTATAGAGATTTTTCCTAGAAGTCTATGTTCAAAACTAAAAATACATACACTTCTTCCAAAAACTCCTAATAGCATAAGCTCATACCTGGCACACTGGGCTCCTCGGGGCCAACCATAGATAATCATACTGTAATAGAAAACTATAAGGGTATAAGCAAAACTAGCTTAGTGAGATAATTCCTAACTATATAATATTTCCATATGACAACCAAGTTGTTTAATTCAAACATATGAAATGTACCAATCACATGAACAACCAAATACATAAGATTAACCGAAAATCAAGTACAACATGGATTTAACGCCCTCCATGACAAGGGTTGGGTGGTTACAGGCCCATACGACCATCAATATTTGCAGATTTACCGGCTCCTGCTTGCCCCGTAGGCTTCCTAGCTCCTACTAGCCCATGTAGACTTACCGGCTCCTACTAGCCACCACGACCACTTCCTCATTTCTCCACACAAAGAATAGTAGTGAAATAAACGTGACTCACAAGTATGATATGTATGAATAAATTTCAATTAAACATTTAACCATATAAGTTGAATTCATGTTAAAGGTGATCAACCATAATTTCATCATATCAATCCAAGAGTCACACTTTTATTTAATGTATCATCTTTCGATATACTTAATTTTCATTCAATAATTATTTCATAACATTTGTTCATTTATTTTTCCTAATTTTCTAGTGCCACTAATTACAAGCACAAACAAGAAAATGTAACTTAGGAAAAGAATTAACTCACTCCATAATCGGTAGGTCTAATCGAAATAGTCCTCCGGATAGACGATCTCGGGTCCCTCGTCACCTAAACAAAATGAAATACCCAAAATGAGTCTTTCATAAAACTTCTATTCTTGAAGATTCTAATCTTTTCTTAAAATCGCGGTAAAATCGTATAAGGGGAAATTCCAACTTAAAATGGCTATAACTTGCTCATTTTAACTCGGAATTTCGCAAATAATATACTGTTTTCTACCTACTCGAAAAGATCTACGCATTTCTAAGCTTATTTTCATAAAACTAGGTCATTTGGGTTCCGAAAAGATAGCGACCAGATTTGCCACGAATTTGCAAACACTTGTTTTCCTTCTTGTAAACAAAGCTCATTTGAAAGGATAAATATTTCAAGTATTTTGCAAACTTTTTGAAAGGTATATATCTATGTAATGACTCATAACAAATGTATGAAGTAAATGAAGTTGTCTCAACTTATGAAAAGTAAGGTTTTAAAAGACTTTGAACTTGAGATTTTATTGGAATATTCATTTTACTTTTGAAAGATCTTGAGTTATTTGTGGTGAATATTCTTTTTCTAAATTTAATCTCTTGTAATTACTTTAAGTTCCTAAGGTGTGGTCTTATTTTCTAAACTTGGATTCAAAAGTAATAAAATGATATTTTTGTTTCTTGTAATGATTCCGAAAGAATTTCTATTCCTTGATGAAAGATAAGTTCTCATAAAACCTTTTGTTTATTTAAGAAAAATCATTTCCAAGCATGTTCATGAGTTTTTAAGAAATCTATTTCCTACTTTTATTTAACAAGAACCTTTAGTTTATGAAAGCACTTCCTCATTTATTTTTATTGAGACAAAAACATTATGTTCATGCATGAATATGAATCATAAACTATAGAAATATAAAGAAATATAATAACTTGAAAGATTAAGCAAATAAGAAAGTAAATCAAGTATTGGGACCTTAGCTTCATCAAGGTACCCCGGGACTAAGAAAAGACTAGTCCCGAAAAGAAAAGAAAAAGGAATTGTTTTGACTTGATGAGGACAAGTCTAAGACTAGAATGACTAGTCTTAAAAACAACTTGAAATAAATAAATTGCAATGAAGTAAATAAATTGCATGAAAGGTAAATAAATTGCAAGACAATGAGCTTATATGCTCTAAATATTATATATATATATAGATATATTAAATAGTAATGAACATAAAAGAACATAAAGGAGTTTGAGATTATGAACAAAAACAAAGTATGAACCTATTGTTGCTTTCTTAACCTTCATGGTTTTAGAAAACACACACTAAGTTCATACTAAGTAGATGAACATATGAAAATCTTGAAGGCATATTACCTAAAAGAAAGAAGAAGAAGAGAACTCCTTGTAAGAGACTTCTTGGAGAAATTTTGAGAGAGATTTGAGTAGAGTAACTTTAGTGTAGAAGAAGTGTGAAAGAAGTGGAAGTATGAGGGGGTATTTATAGGAAAATGTGGGAGATAATTTGTGTTAATTAAATAAATGAAAAATAAAATAAATTGAGGGAAAATTGGGAGGGGGCCGGCGCCATTTCCATGCATTGGGGGAGGAGAATTTTATTTTTTTGTTATTTTGTTAATTAAAAGTAAGAAATGAAAGATGTGAAATTGTATTGGAAATGAAAATGTGTAAGAAATAGGTGTATGGTTTGTAAGAATAGGTTGTAAGAAAAAGTAGAAATAGATTAATAGTGTAGAATAGTAGAAAATAGTGTAATGTAAAAGTAGACATGACAATTTAATACCGGTAGTAAGAAAATATGCGTATAAAAGCGATTTCTGATATTTTTAGCTACCGAAAAATTACGAAATTGATATTTTTGGAAATCTTATATTTTTACGAGTCTAACTGTATATTCGGAATATTTTCCCATTCCGAGCTTCCGGACACGTTTTTCAAGAACTATGTTCGATCGGGTTCAAAGGACACTTGAATTTCTCCAATCTTATATTTTTATAAAACCTATAGCTTTTACAAACTATTATAGCTAACTTTTCCAACTTCGTTTTCTAGGGCTTGAGAAAACGGCAATGCCGGACTTATGCGGTTATGGTAAACTAGGGTTTTGATTGACTTAAGAATCCGGTTGACTTCTGATTAGGGTTTAGGTCTTTAATTTGATTACAAAACTTCGGGGGTTTGCAACCTACTCCCCTTAAAGAAAGTTTTGTCCTCAAAACTTGAAGTTCATACCTGGTTCCTCAAACAAACTCGGATACTTTTGGCATATGTCGCTCTCTGCCTCCCAGGTTGCTTCCTCGTGTGAGTGGTTTCTCCATAGAACCTTCACATACTTGATCTCCTTGTTCCGAAGCTTTTGTACCTTGTGATCTAAGATCTGAACTGGGTGCTCTTCATATGGATTCTAGGTAAGTTGGGAGGGAGTGCCAGACGATAAGTAAGATTTCCCACTTTTTCCAACACTTCGTAGGGTCCAATGTAGCGTGGGCTCAACTTTCCTTGTGCTCGTACTCGCTAAATACTTTTGATGGGGTTCACTTTCAAGTACACATGGTCTCCAACTTCAAATTCAAGCACACGTCTCTTTATATCCTCCTAGCTCTTTTGCCTATCTTGGGCTTCCTTCATCTTTCTTTGGATGATCCGTACTTTGTCGGCCGCATCTTGCACCAAGTGAGGACCAATGCTTAATTTCTCTACATCGTCCCAGAATAGCGGGAATCGACATCGTCTTCCATATAACGCTTCATAGGATGGCATCTAGATCGTAGAATGGTAGCTGTTATTGTAGGCAAACTCTACCAAAGGTAGGTGTGCGTCCCAACTACCTTTAAACTCTATTATGCAGGCTCGCAGCATATCTTCCAACGTTTGTATCGTCCGCTTCGATTGACCGTCCGTTTGAGGGTGGTAAGCAGTATTGAAATGTAGCTTAGTTCCCATATATTTCTGCAAACTTATCCAAAATTTGGATGCAAACCTTGGGTCTCGGTTAGAGACTATTCCAGCGGGTACTCCGTGCAAGCGTACTATTTCTCTTATGTACATTCTTGCCAACTTATCCATAGAGTACGTCATGTCCATTGGAAGGAAATGTGCTGTCTTCATCAATCGATCCACTATGACCCAAATTGCATCATATCCAGCCGACGTCCTTGGTAATCCACACACAAAATCCATTGTGATTTGGTCCCATTTCCACTCGGGTATTGGCAGGGGTTTCAGAAGTCCACCAGGTCTTTGGTGCTCCACTTTCACTTGTTGGCATGTAGGACATTTCAACACAAAGTCTGCTACATCTCTCTTCATGCCGTTCCACCAGTAGTGGCTCTTCAGATCTTGGTACATCTTTTTTCCTCCTGGATGCATGGTGTATCCGGAGTGGTGTGCTTCTTCCATGATTTCTTTTCTTATGTCCTCATCATCCGGAATGCATAATCTCCCTTTCATTCTCACTACTTCATCCTCATCTATGGCAAAATCGGTGTACCTTTCTTCCTGCACTTCTTTCTTAATTCTCAGAATCGCCTCATCATATCGCTGGGCCTCCTTGATTCTTTCTACTAAGGTGGGTTCCATGACAAGGTTGGCAATCTCCACTTTCACGCTTTGCCCTATGAATTCAATGCTCATTCTTTCAAATTCCCTTATCAATTCTTTCTTGTCAGTGAGCAAAGAGGCTACTTCCCCATAATTCTTCCTACTCAGGGCATCTGCACCTGCGTTCACTCTCCCTGGACAATAGTTGATTCCAAGGTCGTAATCCTTGATGAGCTCTAACCATCTCCGTTGTCGCATATTCAGCTCCTTTTGTGTAAAAAGATACTTGAGGCTCTTATGGTCAGTGTAGATCTTGCACCTTTGTCCATACAAGTAATACCTCCACAACTTTAGTGGAAACACAACGGCGGCTAACTCCAGATCCTGGGTGGGATAGTTTTGTTCATGGGGTCGGAGCTATCAGGATGCATAAGCGATTACCTTTCCGTCTTGCATCAACACACATCCAAGACCATTCCTTGACGCATCACTATGCATTGTATAGAACTTTTCGGGGTCCGGTAGAATTAGAATCGGGGCAGAGACAAGTCTTTTCTTTAGTTCCTAGAAACTTTGCTCCCTCTTATCTGTCCAGATGAACTTCTCTTCCTTTTGGGTTAACTGCATGAGGGGTTTGGCGATGGTTGAAAAATTCTTTACAAACTTCCTATAAGATCCAGCCAAACCGAGAAAACTCCTCACTTCAGTAACTGTCTTAGGCTGTTTCCACTCCATCACTGCCTTGATCTTCTCAGGATCTACCGATATTCCTTCTCCCGATACGACATGTCCTAAAAAGGATATCCTATCCAACCAAAAGTCACACTTAGACAGCTTAGTGTACAACTTATACTCACGCAAGGTCTGTAATGCCATCCTTAAGTGTTCCTCATGTTGCTCTCGCGTCTTTGAGTAGATCAGAATATCGTCGATGAAGACTATCACGAACTTATCCAACAGGGGCTTATATACTCGATTCATGAGATCCATGAAAGCTGCTGGTGCCTTGGTTAATCTAAAAGGCATCACTAGGAACTCGTAATGTCCATAGCGAGTTCTGAAAGCTATCTTTGGTACATCCTCAGGTTTAATCCTCAACTGGTGGTATCCTGACCGTAGATCGATCCTTGAAAAGACACTTGCTCCTTGAAGCTGATCAAAAAGGTCATCTATCCTTGGAAGTGGATACTTGTTCTTAATGGTGACTTTGTTTAGCTTCCGATAGTCGATGGATAAACGCATGGAACCATCCTTCTTCTTTACGAACAAAACTGGTGCTCCCCAAGGTGATACACTTGTTCGGATAAAACCTTGATCTAATAAGTCTTGTAGTTGAGTCTTTAACTCCTTCAGCTCTACTGGTGCCATTCGATAGGGTTCCTCTGAGATTGGCTCCATATTGACTAATAGATCAATTTCGAAATCTATTCTCTCTTGGGTGGCAATCCAGGCAATCCGTCCGGGAACACGTCTGGGAATTCCTTCACTACGGGTATGGATCCAAGCTCAGGCTTTTCTTCTTCCTCTTCATCCAGATTACTAAGGTTGATTTCATCCTCGTCCACCAACTCGAATAAGTTTAACTTCACCGTGGACTCTCTTCTAAACACTACTTCACATCCACTTTGGTCTTTAAACCTCACTTCCTTTTGTTTACAATCCACTAAGGCTTTGATAGATGTCAACCAACTCATACCCAAGATTGCTTCGTATTTGCTCATCTTCAAGATTATTAGGTCACACTTAGAGTGATTTCCTTGTATCTCCATTGGACATCCTTTAAGCATTTCCTTTGTTGTTACTATGCTTCCAGTGGGGGTTTTAACTCGAAAACCAGTAGCAATAGTATCTATGGGTAATCCAATTCGCTTGGCCAGGCTAACGGTGATAAAAGAATGGGTAGCTCCCGTATCGAACAGAGCATAAGCGGGTTGATTAGCTATGAGTATGTGTCCTGCACTCGAATTTTATACTAATTACGAGACTAGTATACTTAAGCTAATCGAGGGTATAAAACTTTACACTTGTACCATAGGAATTTAACGCAGGAAACTTAATGAATTATATCAAAGAAAAGGGTTTCGATTCTAACCTGTCACCAATCCAAAATCTGAGCCATAATCTCCATCTACAGCGGCTAGCTTTGCTCCTTCGTCATCAGACTCCTCGCATACCCACTATCCTTCCAGGTTGTATATCCTCATTCCGTGGACAGCTGCTCTAGATCGGCTTAGGTTGCTTCCTCCGTTTCCGTTCTTCGCCGGTGCCACTCCTCCCACTGACCCAAATGGTCTAGCTGGGGCATTCTTTCTTTGTGGACATTCATTGGCGAAGTGCCCGGTTTGCTTGCAAACAAAGCAAACAGTAGAAGCCTTCTTTAGGCAATCACCTATCTTGTGGCCGGGGTCTCCACAAAAGTAGCACTTGTGTTGCAACAGCGGGCACCTCTTTGGATAGTGCTCTTCCTTGCATTTCCAGCAGGTCACCTTGACCTTGGTTGTGTCCTTATTACTAACAGCACTTCCTCGGAAGCTGTTGAAGGGCTTGAACCTTTTACTCTGAAAACTGGGGTTATAGCTATCCTGAGCTCTCTTGCCGAACACGAAGGTCTTTCTCTCAGGGGCTTTGCTCTTCCTTTTCTTTTCTCCCTCAATGATACGAGCCCTTTCTACCAACTCTCGGAGGGTCCTCAGATCTAACTCCTCCAGACGCATCCTTATATCTTCATCCAGGCCACTCAGAAATACTTGCCTCTTCAGCTCCTCACTATGCTTGAAGGACTCAGGCGCGTATTGAAGCAGTTGGCTAAACTCCATCTCGTACTGCTCTATTGTCCTCCCCTTCTAGGATGTATGGAGAAAGTCTCCACTATACTTGTAAGCCCCAGAAAATTTTAGTAAATAATTTTCAAGATGAACTTCAAAATAAACCCTAGAAATCACTCAAAATTAAAACCGAATTTCGACAAGTCCTAAATCATGAATGAATCCAAAAATTTCTTAATCATGAGAAAATGAAAATCCTTAAAAATAAAATAAGAACTCAATGGTCTTCAAATTCAAAACCACTACGTACGAAAAATTCCATATTTAACTCCGACTTATAAAAACGGGTAATATAAAGCCTAAATACAAATTATTAAAAAGTAAATAACGATTAACATTCGAAAATATAACTCAATTCAAAAATTCCGAAAACATTAAGAGATATTAAATACTTACAAAATAAAATTTAAAATAACTTTTCTCAAATCAAATATGTTATATAAACATAAAATATCATATTCCAAATTGGCAAAGATCTAAACCGGAAAATCACCCGGAAACCCTAAGTGGAATACAATAGCTTAAGTCCGGCAATCTAGCGCCTCTAATCCTAGAGACCGAGATGTAGTTTAAATATATAGATTAACTCATAGTAATATAAGTTTGTTTAAAAATATCAGATAGGTAAATTTTTGACCTATTTCGAACCCATTTGGATACAAACTTCGAAAAGCGTGTCCCGGGACTCGAGATATAAAAAACATATCAATAGTACCGTTAGACTCATAATTTCATAAGATTTCTAAATATATCAGTTATATAATTTTTCGGGTTATAAAAGTTACAGTTATAACCTTTTTATCATATTTCCATTATTACCGGTAACTGATTAGTCTTTTGCACTATTCATTTTTATTTCATTACAAAATTTTATTATTCTTATAAAGCCTTATGTTTTTAGATAAATATTTTATATGTTATAGAAAATTTTGTTTTTCTAAAATTTAGTTCATTTTGGGTCTTTACGGGATCAGATTCTGTTTAAGACCCGATATTAAAAATAAAATAATTTAATTTAATAATTGAAAAATATTTTAAAAATATTTTTATTTTCATAAAATAATTTTTTATAATTTTTCGGGTTATAAAAATATTATTTATAGCCCATATTCGCGTATTTTGATCATACCGGTAACATATTTGTTAAAATACTAAAATAATTCAAATAATTATTTAAATTTAATTATGAAAAATATGCTACAAATATTTAGAATAATTTTTCTAATTTTATTTTATTTTAATTTATTTTATTAATAAAGTACTTTTACAACCATACCTTCAAGTACACCTTACACATATCACTTCCTTTTTACTTCAATCTTTCTACACATTATTCCACAATTCATGGCAGATTTTTGACTCATTCATGGCTGCCATTGTCCTTTAATTTACTCCTATTTTGACTAAAATTAATTATATTTCAATCCTTCTTCAAAAAGTTACATTACACATTAATTATACAATTCAAATTTGAGTCAAATTTCAACAAAACTCTCTCTCTCCCTCCTATACAATTCACGTGCAGCATGGGGTTTTTTTGGCTGCCTTGTTTTATTTTTTTCTTCTTTTCTTACAATTAAAACACTCATTTTCTCTCACTCCTTCATTTACTCACTTTCCCTCTTTCATTCTTTAACTTTTCTCTCTCATTTTTCCTCTCTTTCTTCTTCATTTCCTCTTATTCCTCCATGAAAAACAAGCTGCCCCCATCTTCTTCCATGGCTTCCACACTTCATTCCTAAAACTTTCTAAGCAAATCTTCTTCCCAAAGCTCCATAGGTGATATAGGTAAAGTGTAACGAAGGTTTCATGCATTAAATGACCTTCCATAAGCTTAAAAGCTTAGGATGATGATGCCAAAAATGAAACATTCCTTTTCTCTACTTTTATTATCTTGTATTACAATTATTTTCTTGTTTAAAGTTGATATATATTGTAGATCTAACTTTTTATAGCTTTGATTTTCGTTTATGCCATAGATCTTGTTATTTAGGTTGTTATATTTGTTATTTCTTATGATTTATGCATAGATCTACCATCCACATGTCCATCTTAGTGATTCATGCATTTAAAACTAGTTTAGAAAACTAGATCTAGAGTTTTGAGTTCATAAAATGCATTAGACTTTGTTTTATGTTCATGGATGACTTGTGATAGCATGATGATGGTAGGAAGTTGTAGGAAACTCAAGATCTATTTTATTTTCAATAAAAACAGCTTTTGAAAATTCAGATGAAAATGGAACCATATGTAGAAAAGTGGTTTTTTAACTTCAAAATGTGTATTTTTCATTTAAAATGAAGGACTTAGGGTATAGATACCATAAATGAAAGATTTTGATAAGTAAAGTTTAGATCCATGATGTTTATAGCTTATTATCATGCCCTTGTTTTATGTCTATGTTCATATTAAGTATATATCTTAGTTATAAACTCAAACAAAATTGTGAAATTCGTATTTTGGCAAGAGCCCTATTTAAAAACCACTTTCCAAGTGTCAAAATATAATTTTTACTTAAGAAAATGAAGGCTTAATATATGTATATCATCAAGACTTCTTTTTACAAGAATCAAAAGTGATTTTCAAAAGTTATTTTTAAAATAAAATTCTATTTTCAGATTTTGGCCAAGGCCTATTTTAAAAACATGTTTACCAACTCAAAAATGAAGTTTTTATTTAAGAAATGAAAGGCTCTTAGGATAGGATATGTAAAGAATGGATTTTCATGAGCTTAGATAGAATTTATCAAAAGATATAACCAAAAACGAATTTTGTAAATTCGGATCCCAACCAAGACCAATTTTTAAAACCCATGTATCAACTCCAAAACTCATGTTTTATGTGAAAAATGAAGTATATAGGTAATAGATATCATTAAGCAATGATTTTTACAAGTTAAAATGAGTTTAGGCATGAGTAAGGTGTTAAACAAGTAATTGAATTAAAATGAAAAATTTTGAGTTAGTGATTAATTGTCAAATTCGTAATTTGAGATGATGCATAAGTAATCACTTAGTATTTGAGCTCAAATTGCAAGTTTTATGTGTTAAATGAAGGCCTTAGGTAATTGATATAGTAAAGCCTTAAATTTTAATGTTTTAAACAAGTTTTCCCCAAATGAATCATTCAAAAAGTGGATTTTCTAAAATTCGGATTTTTGAGTAAATCATATTGGAAAACATATTTACAAAGTGTAAAATGAAAATTTTTATGTAGAAATGAAGGTCATAAGTAATATATATAATGAAGACTCAATTTTAACAAAAATAATTATATTTTCTTAAGTAATAAATCCAAAACAAATGGAAATGATCAAAGTTAGAAAACTAGATTTTTCAAAAAATAGTTATAGTTGAAGTCTTGCAAAATAAAGAGTTCCAAAATTTTCTTTTACCAAAAATCATCAAGACCATGCATACATGAAACTCATTTCATGCCATACATGTTAGGAAATCACTCATATTGCATGTATAGCTAATTTATATAATAAAAACATTACAAACATTTACAAAACTATTTTTCGGAATCGGAAACCGTTACTGATCAGATCTGATCCCTCTGTTCTGAGACCTAAATGTTTTCAAAACTTAAATATAATATTAGAATTAGATAGATCTTTTGAAGTAGATAGAAATCGATATATAATTTGCGAGATTCCGAGTTAAAATGACCAAGTTATGGCCATTTTAAGTTGGAATTCCCGCTTAGGACGAGAATTACGAATTTGATAGTTCGTATAAGATCGTTTAGATTAGTTTGAGTTGAAATACTTATTAGAGTATTCCTTCCTTTTTAGGAGATCCTAAGATCGACGATTCCCTGCCACCGAATTATTATTAGTAGAAGACCGGTGATCCAATGGCTGAGTAAGTTTTCTCCTTGTTTTGTTACCTTGATTGTGATTGTAGTTAGTTGCATTAGAATTATAAGAACAAGATAAAAATCGATATTAATGGGGATGGGATATATGACGAGACTGTGATGAATGTATGCCAAAGAATACTAAAGCATATCGAAACCACGATTTGATTGGATAACTGCACCGTTCATATTATTCCTGTTATATGTGTGATATTGGTTGGTCACTTTAAAGAATGTATAAATACTTTTTGTAGACACCTCATTTTGACATTCTTTTTGTCAAAATAAATACTTAACTTAGTATATACATAATTAAAATAATTGAATTTTGCAAACTATAAATGTTAAAGCTAGGAATGAAAATTAAATCAATTTAATAGAAATGAATATATATGATAGTATTATATTTTCGTTTTTTGTAAAAAAAAATTAAAAAATAAAAAATATTTTACTGTTCATCGTCTTCTAGCTTGGCCTCCCGATGGGCCATGTTTGAGACCATTTTTGACTCGGTTTTCGGCCCGTCTTTTACAAACCAAACACGTTTCTTAAAAATAGACGCGGAGTAGTTTATGTTGGTATAGAACTTAGTTGTTTTCATAAAGAAGAAGGATTTAAAATTTGAATTTGAAAATAAAAAAAAACTCGTTTTTGGTTTCCGGAAAAAATGCAAAATCTGAGATTTTTGTTAATAACAGTTGTTTAACGTTTAAAATCATAACGGTAATGATAGCTATTTGTAATAATTGACCTTTTTTTTACGTTAATGACAACTAATTAATAGTGGTAATTCGTTTTTTCGGATTAAAATAAAAAAGCCCCAAATTTAACTCTATAAATAAAAAAAAAAAAAACGAACAGAGGAAAGGAAAAATCAAATAGCATCATAGGCACCAAAATCACTTCCATGTTTCGCAAGAGTAATGTTTGCAATCCTTTCGAGAAAGGTTGCGGGCTTTCAAATGCTAAATCGGAAAATTGGAAATTGAGAATCGAAGACGTCCGATTCCGTCGCGCGGCTGGAAAATTCATCGAAATTTCATTTCCTCCTCACGCGCGCGTCCGTGGACCTCTCCTGCAGGTAAGTTGATATTTCCTCTGTTTCTTTTTCTAATAATAATAATAATATAATAATAATAATAGTAACTATATTATGATATTAAAAAATAGGAAATTAAAAATAAGAAAAATGAAAATAATTGGTATATGATTATATTTTCAAAATCTGTTATGAATATATGGTTTTTTTTTTAATTTTTTTTTCAAAATATGTAAAATTAGTATTAGTTTGAATCATGATCGTATAGTCATTATAATATGTATATATATATATATATATATTGTCAATGAATATTTGCTTTTCGCCATGATGAATAAGTTTTTAAGGAAAAGTTTTGTTATTAACATGAAAATTTTGATTAGACTAAAGTTTTAGGCTTATAATGAATTGTCCAATAGTGTACGAGATGGTATTTCAATGTTCATATTAGACATATATTTTGTGATTTTATTATAATGTATACATTTATAAAATTGTTTTATAATATTGTCTAAATATTACCTGTGATCTTGGTATTTATATAACAATTTTGAACAAGGCATGATATTGGATATATGTTATTCTTTATTCAATTAAAGTTTTGGAATTGTAATGGTGCATCGTATTATGTTGAATCTTGTGAATAGTTATTCATGATATTACAAGTTGAGATATTTTTATGATTAAGAGGATATATGAAATTTGACAATGTCAATGAATGTTTGTCTCATAAATTTGTTCTAAAAATATTAATTTGAAATTTAGGATTTAATTTGTCATAATATAGTTTTTGATTGTTCTATCTTTTTGCATTAATAGAGTAATGATTTTGTTTTCTTGTGATAAAATTGAATTTTATATATATATATATATATATATATCATGTTAGGTATGTGTTCATAGAATTACATTAAAATCTTGTTATTGATAATATAACTATAATCATGCCCTAATCATAAGGAATATATGAAATTTTTTAGAGTTTTAGGTTTACAATATTTGAAATTATGTGATCATGTATGATGATTAGTCATTAATATTCCTTTTATGCCATGATATAGTGATGACTTTGATTGTAATAATATTGAATTTTATGATTTCACCATATATTAAACCACATTGAAATCTTGCCCTTCATAATATAATTTCAATGATATATAAATCTTGATTATGCCATGGTATTGCTTTGTTGAAATTAGCTTGTTAAATATTGATATTCCTTATAATATTTTTATTCTTGATGATATGTATGATCAATTGATATGCATGATATGCGGTTATGATTTCTTGTTCAAAATTTTTGTCACTTAGAAAAATCCGATTTTTCATAAAATTGCTAAAACCTAACTTAATAGATTTAGGGTTCATGTTAAAAGATATGTATACATTTTTCATAAAATTAACAAACTTAATGAACTTAAAGCAAAAAGATTTCAAAAAATTTTAAAATTAACCACCAAATTAAATTTTTCTAAAAGAACTACGTGTGGTATGATCCCGATTAGCGGGTACGTAGGCACCTAAATGAGCGACTTAAAATATGTAAAAAAAATATTTTTGTGAATTTTTTGTTTAGTTTAGAATATATGAATATTGATAGAATTTGATAAGATTTGATTAATTTGAATATTTTGAGTTTTTAGATTATATATGATTATCGATGGAATTTGATTAGTATTTTTGTGCATATTAGACATATATTTAGTTAATTAGATTTGATAAATGGTTTAGATTTTGAAATTAGGGTTTAAAAGAAAGCAATTTAAATATGGAAAGTTAAAGTGGTAACCGTTTAGGTTTTAATAGGTTAGCCCCCGAACTCAAGTTAATTTCTGGTTCTCGATTTCAAAAAAATGATTTTTTTTTCACAGATCAGTAGCAAAATCAAAATCAACCTACCCATTGGTTTTGGTTTATTTTTTTTCTCGACTTTAGTCGAATGACGACTCCAAAATATTTTTAAAATTAAAAATTTCCTTTAATTCTTAGTCAAGGATTCGTATTGAATGGGTTAGGGTATAGTACGAATCGGATTAAAGGAAATCGAAAAAAACCAGGCTCGACACTTTTGTCCTAAGCAAAAATTAAATTGGTCATGTATCACATCGGACATATTGCATTTGGTAGCATGCTACTCCTACGCAGGTCGATCGGTATGGTCCGTTGTTGCCTCGTTTGGATAACGAGCCCCGTGCCAGAGCTCATTCAGGGGTACTAAGGCGTATGTGGATGCCTTCTTGGATGAGCCTAGCCGAGTCGAGTGCTAAGAGCCGAGGTCTTGGGGACTAGATGCCATCGTGTAGACTCAATACCATTCCTAACCCAAGATATGGAGGGCGTAAATCCGTTCTATGTGTGGGTTCCGGATACCCATGCATAATTGCTTGCTCATGTGTTTGTTCATGCATAGCACATGACTGATTATAACTTGTTTGTAATGGTACGGAATTAAGGGAATTCTCACTAAGCTAGTGTAGCTTATACCTCAATAGTTGTTTAAATGAACAGGTTATTTCAAGAAAGCAAAGTGGAGACCGAATTGGTTGGAGCCGGGAATGACTCCAGGATTTCTACAAAGAATACAAATGTTTGAAGCTATCAGCTAGTTTTATGATTTGTCTTGTAATAGTTTATGTATGGAAGTCTGTGGATGAATGTAATTGGAGTTGAACGATTTGTATTTTGAAGTATAGTGTTTTGTATCTGAAGTATAGTAAATTATATTTCCTTTACATTGTTACTCAATTGTATCAACATAAAATGTATCATTCCGATGTGTCTCCTTTATGTGTTAGACGCCTTGTACATAGTATGGAAGCCTTCGCGTAACTGAGGTGATCATTCTTAGGCTTTAATATTGTGTACGGCGGACTGCCACGTTTAGGGTACCTTTCGGGGCATGACAATACTGTACTCTTAAGCTCCCAGGGAAGTAGTTGTCCAAAAACTCTCCACGAAAAGTTGCCCAGGTCACGGGTGGCAACAATTCCATGTTTTTCAACTCCCACCATATTCTGGCATTGAACCGCAGCATGTATGTGCCATAATCCAGGCGTAGATGATGGGGAACTTCGTAGGTGGCGAACGACCTTTCAATCTGAGCTAGCTAGTCTTCAGCTTCGTCTGGCTTTCTAAAATTTCCGTCAAAATATCTGTTGCTTTTTATGAAGTCCGGCAACGAACTTCGTAAGGTCGGGGCAGTGGTGGTGCTGGTAAAGGGGCAGTATGTGACTCAGCTTCTGGGGTTGCAGGTGCTTCAACGGTTGCTTCAGGTGCGTTTGCAGCAGGCGGTGGCATATTTTGTGCATTTTGCACGAAATTATTCCCTAGTCCTGCTAGTTGGTTGATGGCGGCCCACACATCTCCTTATTGATTCGGTGGGGGATTTGGTGCTTGTTGTCCTGCCGGAGGATTTTCCGGTTCTGGTGGTATATTATTAGAAGCTCGACGTTCGCGTCTTCTACCTCTCCTGCCACGTCTGTTAAATTTTATACTTCTTAAATTTTCGCAACAAGGAAAAGATTCGGAAATATCGGAAATTCCATAGAAAATACTTAAGGCAATCAAATCCAGAAATCATCAAATCAACATAAAATTCTTGCATTCAAAATAAAATGAGGAAATTAATAATCCTTACATAACTTTAAGAAGGTAGAAACCATTCTCATCAAAAGATAATTGTTCATAAAAAGCAAAACATTAATGCATTAAAACAAAGATAAGCCTAGGAAAAGGGCTATGTTGGACTCGTCGGGTTATGCTCCCTTTCTTCCTTCATTCCTTCCTTCTTCAAACTTCTTCTTTTTACGGGGATGGTGCTGGGTTCATACTCCTGCTAGTGGATCCTTTGTGCCGTTTGACAAATTGTCGCAGATATTGACTAACCATCATCCTTTTTCCTCTATATCATTAGGTGATCTCCGCTTGAGATGGCCAAACTTCATCATGCACGGAAATCCTCTCCCCACGGGTCGTGCCATTCGTTTCCTCTAGTCTTTCTTCTTCTTTCGGTGCCATTGCCATTGTAGGGGTTTAGGATCTGCTTCTCAGGAATCTATTTGAATCAAAAGCATTGTTTCTTCTCCCCTCCTCCTTGGAATCAGAGATCATTACTGGGTTATTCCTTACAATGGTCTCTATAGGTACATCTTGGCTCAGTCTTCGGGGAGGTGCTTGACTGGGGATCAAAGGGCTGTCTTCCCAGAGGGATGCAGACTGGGTCTCCTCAGGCTCCGAGTCTTCATTCTGATCTCCTTTCATGCTACCGTTTGTCTCTCCATTCCCTTCGTTTGCTTGGGCCTCCTCCATGATGAAGTCCTCATCTGGGATAACGTCTAGTTGCATTCCGATGGAGTTGGGCTGAATATTGCACTCTAATGGTGCAGGGACAATCCGTCGATAAGTGGCATACCAATAAAATTGCTCTTTAGCATCTGCCTTCAGCCAATCCGTATGATCTGCTAACTCATCATGTGCGTAGATGTATAGAGGTCATTTGCTGCAGCATGGTCTCCCGATACATAAAAACCATCATTCTTTCGACCACATAAATAACCTCTACATCGCTCCATCTCCGATTGCTTACAGCGTCGAATCTCAGCTCATTGGGCAAGTTCCTCCACAGGGAATGTCTTAATCCTTTCTTCCATAACTTGAACATTTCGCGGGCGGTCCTGGGCCTTCCGACTAATGCGAACTCCTCACACAGGACCCTTAGTCTAAGACGGTAGTTCACGAAGGCCTCGTCATGGTCTTTAAGGAATTGTCGGGATTTTTCTTTGACCTCAGGGAAAGTCAACTATCAAGTAAAACAAAAGGGGATCAGATCTTAAGCTAGAGTTTCTATCTTATTACTATCTATCTTAAGGTCTATTACAATCTTATGTCTAAAACTTGCGCTCTGATACCAACTTAAACTGTCATGCCCCAGAGGGTATCCTAAACGTGGCAGTCCACCGCATATGATATTAAAGCTAATGAATGACAATCCGTAGTTACGCAGGAGCTTCGATATCACATGCAAGGCGTGCTTCCAAGATAGTAGGAGACTTGTAGGGGTATTATGTTTAAATAGATAGCAAAAGCAAGCATGAACTTAAATAAATAATCATAAGATCTTCATTTAATAACAAGTTTGTACATCATCTTAGGGGCATTCCCCCGCCTTAAAGTCTTTGATCAACTATACTAATAACAAAAATAAACATAACTACCACATAAGTCTACTATAGAGATTTTTCCTAGAAGTCTATGTTCAAAACTAAAAATACATACACTTCTTCCAAAAACTCCTAATAGCATAAGCTCATACCTGGCACACTGGGCTCCTCGGGGCCAACCATAGATAATCATACTGTAATAGAAAACTATAAGGGTATAAGCAAAACTAGCTTAGTGAGATAATTCCTAACTATATAAGATTTCCATATGACAACCAAGTTGTTTAATTCAAACATATGAAATGCACCAATCACAAGTATGATATGCATGAATAAATTTCATTTAAACATTTAACCATATAAGTTGAATTCATGTTAAAGGTGATCAACCATAATTTCATCATATCAATCCAAGAGTCACACTTTTATTTAATGTATCGTCTTTCGATATACTTAATTTTCATTCAATAATTATTTCATAACATTTGTTCATTTATTTTTTCCTAATTTTCTAGTGCCACTAATTACAAGCACAAACAAGGAAATGTAACTTAGGAAAAGAATTAACTCACTCCATAATCGGTAGGTCTAATCGAAATAGTCCTCCGGATAGACGATCTCGGGTCCCTCGTCACCTAAACAAAATGAAATACCCAAAATGAGTCTTTCATAAAACTTCTATTCTTGAAGATTCTAATCTTTTCTTAAAATCGCGGTAAAATCGTATAAGGGGAAATTCCAACTTAAAATGGCCATAACTTGCTCATTTTAACTCGGAATTTCGCATAAAATATACTGCTTTCTACCTACTCGAAAAGATCTACGCATTTCTAAGCTTATTTTCATAAAACTAGGTCGTTTGGGTTCCGAAAAGACAGCGACCAGATCTACCACGAATTTGCAAACACTTGTTTTCCTTCTTGTAAACAAAGCTCATTTGAAAGGATAAATATTTCAAGTATTTTGCAAACTTTTTGAAAGGTATATATCTATGTAATGACTCATAACAAATGTATGAAGTAAATGAAGTTGTCTCAACTTATGAAAAGTAAGGTTTTAAAAGACTTTGAACTTGAGATTTTATTGGAATATTCATTTTACTTTTGAAAGATCTTGAGTTATTTGTGGTGAATATTCTTTTTCTAAATTTAATCTCTTGTTTACTTTAAGTTCCTAAGGTGTGGTTTTATTTTCTAAACTTGGATTCAAAAGTAATAAAATGATATTTTTTTTTCTTGTAATGATTCCGAAAGAATTTCTATTCCTTGATGAAAGATAAGTTCTTATAAAACCTTTTGTTTATTCAAGAAAAATCATTTCCAAGCATGTTCATGAGTTTTTAAGAAATCTATTTCCTACTTTTATTTAACAAGAACCTTTAGTTTATGAAAGCACTTCCTCATTTATTTTTATTGAGACAAAAACATTATGTTCATGCATAAATATGAATCATAAACTATAGAAATATAAAGAAATATAATAACTTGAAAGATTAAGCAAATAAGAAAGTAAATCAAGTATTGGGACCTTAGCTTCATCAAGGTACCCGGGACTAAGAAAAGACTAGTCCCGAAAAGAAAAGAAAAAGGAATTGTTTTGACTTGATGAGGACAAGTCTAAGACTAGAATGACTAGTCTTAAAAACAACTTGAAATAAATAAATTGCAATGAAGTAAATAAATTGCATGAAAGGTAAATAAATTGCAAGACAATGAGCTTATATGCTCTAAATATTTATATATATATAGATATATTAAATAGTAATGAACATAAAAGAACATAAAGGAGTTTGAGATTATGAACAAAAACAAAGTATGAACCTATTGTTGCTTTCTTAACCTTCATGGTTTTAGAAAACACACACTAAGTTCATACTAAGTAGATGAACATATGAAAATCTTGAAGGCATATTACCTAAAAGAAAGAAGAAGAAGAGAACTCCTTGTAAGAGACTTCTTGGAGAAATTTTGAGAGAGATTTGAGTAGAGTAACTTTAGTGTAGAAGAAGTGTGAAAGAAGTGGAAGTATGAGGGGGTATTTATAGGAAAATGTGGGAGATAATTTGTGTTAATTAAATAAATGAAAAATAAAATAAATTGAGGGAAAATTGGGAGGGGGCCGGCGCCATTTCCATGCATTGGGGGAGGAGAATTTTATTTTTTTGTTATTTTGTTAATTAAAAGTAAGAAATGAAAGATGTGAAATTGTATTGGAAATGAAAATGTGTAAGAAATAGGTGTATGGTTTGTAAGAATAGGTTGTAAGAAAAAGTAGAAATAGTTTAATAGTGTAGAATAGTAAAAAATAGTGTAATGTAAAAGTAGACATGACAATTTAATACCGGTAGTAAGAAAATATGCGTATAAAAGCGATATCTGATATTTTTAGTACCGAAAAATTACGAAATTGATATTTTTGGAAATCTCATATTTTTATGAGTCTAACGGTATATTGGGAATATTTTTCCCGTTCCGAGCTTCTGGACACATTTTTCCCGTTCGAGCTTCCGGACACATTTTTCAAGAACTATGTTCGATCGGGTTCAAAGGACACTCGAATTTCTCTAATCTGATATTTTTATTGAAATGACCTAGATTTACATTTTATTTAGATTTCATATGTTTATTTAATTATTCTATATTGTTGAATTGAATGAGCTTGGTTGTATTGCTAATGGTCTAAAATGTATTATTTTGCATGTATACATTGAAATTAATATCTTTGTTTTATATGTATTAATGTGTGTGTGTAATATAATTATTGGTTATGTCTTTTATACATTAAAGTGTTAATTAAGTTAGATTTATAAAAATCAACTTTGGTTTTACAAGATTAGTGATGGAATTGTTCTTCTTTAATTAAGTAGCATTTATGCTCAAATGAGGTTCCAAATGAGACCCAAATACACCCCAAATG
Organism: Combretum micranthum; assembly: GCA_024138025.1. Lineage (NCBI taxonomy): Eukaryota > Viridiplantae > Streptophyta > Magnoliopsida > Myrtales > Combretaceae > Combretum > Combretum micranthum. The sequence continues at coordinate 266,744 of JAMXBD010001079.1, forward strand.
CAAATTAAAGTTGCATATGCCTTAGGGGGTAAATTTGGAATATGTTTTATGCATAATTAAGCTTAATTGAACTCTCTTTTTGCAGCCTTAATATTTTATACGAATTTTGCTTCTCCTTTCTTTCTTTTCTTCTTCCTCTTTCAATTCCATTCCAAGCTCAAGTCAAGGTCAATATCAAGTTTAAAAATCAAAGTTTTTCTCAAGACAAGGTATATACATATAATTATTTGAATTGATTTAGTTAGGATTGTTGTTTTGTTTTGTTTATCTTTCTTGAAGTGATTACATGAATTCTTCATTGAAATGAGATTAGTGTTGATCAAATTGTTTGTTCATGCTTGGGATGAGTTATGAATGTGTTATATGAGTGTGTGAGTTTGTGCATGCATGGTTGAAGTAATAGGAAGTGTTGGGAGGATGTGAAGAGGTATTGTGTAGGGAAATTTAGATTGGATTGATGTGGAGTTAAAGTGTTTAAATGTGTTGAATTCTTGTTTTGAGTTGCTAGAATTGAGTAGTATAGATATGAGAGAATATATGAGGTTGGAAGTGTAGTGGAGGAAGGTTTAAAGTGAATTGGATAGAATTTTTACAAAGTTGAAAAACAGGGGATTTGAAATTTTCGTTTAAGCCTGGTTTTAGAACGTACGCCGGCACTGGAATTCAACGCCGCCGGCTTAGAGGTAGCGTTGGACTCGGATTTCTTAAGGCTAGCTGAAGGCTGCCGGCTTTCGCTAGGAAAGTCAGCCAGCGTTCTTTCGTTCATGTTGTACGTCAGCCGCTAGGAATCAAGGCCGCCGGCGTAAATGTCTAAGCTGCCCGCGTATCTAAGTAAGCGGACTGCTTAGACCTCTCTGGACGTTTTTGAAAATTTTGGTTTTGGATTCTACGCCAGCTCAAGGCCGCCGGCGTAGGATGCAAAGGCTGACGGCGTACCCTTGTATACTTGCAGCGCTGGCAGTGTTGATTTTTCAGAGAATTGAGCACCAGCTCAAAGCCGCCGGCTTTGGCTGCCGGCCTATCCCCTGTGCTTTTGAAATTTAAAAACTTTTTCTAAAATTTTCCAAAGTTTGTTATTTGAGCAATTGAGTATTTATTAAGCAATTTGTGATATAATAGGACCTTTAAATGCTTATTTATGACCTTGTGTTCAATTATTTGAATTTCTTTGATTAATTGCAATATATGGATATAATATGTGTATAATTGTGATAATGAAATATATACTTGTTGATTTATTGATTATTGTGATATTTCTATTACAGTTAAGGATTCTTCGGTTAGTTCATTATCGAGAGATCCTAGTTATATGCTAACGGGTTCAGGTACGCAATAACTTGTTTGATGTTTGCTAGGACTAGGCATTTCTAATTTAACCTAAATTGATTTGGCTCAACAATTGAATGAATTGGATGTCTATTCCGCTGTTTAATCTGGTCCGAGGAGCAGCAAACCTGTCATGATGCAATGACTTTACCATGATGCAATGGTACGCTATGATGCAATAGCGATTCTTTTGGTTAAGTGGGTAGCCGGTAGGGGGGAATAGTATCTGTGTAACGTTTGCTTAAACTTAGGGGGAAATACCATGATTTAGTTCAAAGTTTATGGGAACTTGTGAACTAAGCTCATGTTATGGATTGAGTTTAAGTAGAGTCGGGCAACGGCTTTTAAACCCTAGAGGAAGCTATTATCTTCATGAAATAGATATAGGAGATATAAGTATTTGGACTGCTTATATCAACCCCCTGAGCAGCTGCTGTTACTCAGGATCCCTGGATTCCCGAAGTGTGACCGGGGTTTGAATACCCTCTTGTTGATTTGTGAATCAAAATGTAATAAAGATAACCACTTGTTCTATGGTGCATTACATCAATTGGATGACTTGTTTTGCATTAGTTATTGTGTACTGGGCCTCTGGCTCACTTTTGCTGATTTGTAGGTATTGGAGACGAGTATTACGATGACTTGGGCTATGGGTCCGATTTCGAGAGATTTCTGGACGAGTGGATGAATAGGATCCGATTACCCGGGACTTTTAGAAGACTTTTTGCTAAGGACAAGCTATGTATAGAAGGCTTGTTAGTTAAGCTAATTTCTTTTTATAATGACCTTAAGATCCTTTAGGATTCTCATGTTTTGAGAAAACATGTAATTTTTGTAGTGTCATGTATTGGCACTAAACGATGTTTATTTAATATAAATGTATATATAGATTGCTTTTGTTAGCAATCTTGTTTTGTTTGAAAGTTCTTTACAAAGTTTCATGATTTTGATCAAACAATTTTCATAAACTGTTAGTTTAGGACAACCTTACATATAATGTGAAAACGTTATATGTGGTTGGGGATTCGGTACTCTAAGTCTCGGGATTTAGAGGATCGGGTCTTTACATTTATAAAACCTATAGCTATTACGAACTATTATAGCTAACTTTTCCAACTTCGTTTTCTAGGGCTTGAGAAAACGGCAATGCCGGACTTACGCGGTTACGGTAAACTAGGGTTTTGGTTGACTTAAGAATCCGATTGACTTCTGATTAGGGTTTAGGTCTTTAATTAGATTACAAAACTTCGGGGGTTTACAGGAGTGATTTTATTTTTTGACTTTTTGTTAAATAAAAGATGTAATATGTAAGGTAGATGTGAAATAAAGTTATGGGAAAGGTAAAAAGTAAAGGTTATGGAGTGTGTAAGAGTAGGTGTAAGAAAAAGTAGAGATAAAAGAATAGTGTAGAATAATAATGAATAGTGTAATGTAAAGTAGATATGACTAATAAAGTACCGGTAGTAAGAAAATACGCGTAATAATGCGATATCTATTATTTTGACTTACCAAAAATTACGAAATTGATATTTTTGAAAACCTTGTATTTTTACGAGTCATAATGGTGTATTCGGAATATTTTTACTATTTTGGGGTTCCGGACACGTTTTTCAAGAATCATGTCCGATCGGGTTCGAAACGAGTTGCGGTTTCACTAATATGATCTTTTTATGTTGCCTTAGATAATTCCGCACTATTCTACATTCTAAACTTCTACTTATTCTCATCGAGTTGCTTATTTGGGAGTGCTGGACTTTGAGCTATTACGTCTAACTAGGGTTTTGTTGACCTTTAGAACTCCGGTTGACTTTCGATTAGGGTTTTAGGCTTAAACTGATTCCAAAAATTTGGGGGTTTACAGAGGCCGGGTGATTAACTAATGATTGTATAGATGAATTAAGATTGATTGTCTGCAATTATTGATTGATCACCTAGGAATTGGCATGATTGACTATTCGAAATTGATAAGAAATATGGACTCATTCATATCACAAATGGGGATGGAGCATTAGCATTGGTTGGTTGCCCGTGATCCAAAAACGGAGTAAAGTTGGTTAATCGTGATCTATAAACGAAATAATGAGTTGATTAATCGTGATCCATAAATGAAATTATAAGTTGGTTGACCATGATCCAAAAACAACATAATTTAGTTATACCGCAGTATTCATTAATCTACTAACTCGGAATGAGGTGCGAAATTCCATTCACATATGATTTCCGGCTAGTCATATGTCTGTTGATTCCATATGTTTAATGCATATCATTTGCCTGATTAATCATTTGCTTGTATGATGTGTTATGAATGTAATCTTGGAAGTTCTCACTCACTAAGCTAGTGTAGCTTACGTCCCTACAGTTTTTATTTATTGCAGCACTCGTTTGTCTGGCTTAGATAGAGGTACTCTACAGCTCAGGTACAGGAGCTAGGCGTTTCCTTTAGAAGTTATATTCATTTCTGTTTAGACTTGCGTAGGAAACCGAAAGAATCTGAATGACTGTAATAGACCTCTTAACAATATTCTTTTGCGGAGGAATGCCCCTTAGCATTTGTAACTAATTATATGTGTTTTGATTTATATTCTAATGCTATTGAATGTCGGTTTAAACTCTTTATCTCCATCGGTTCAAGTATTCTATTGTCGAAAAAGGTACGCCTTACTTCTATACAAGACTCCCGAAGGACTAACGTAGTAATTCCTGGGTCTTATATGGCATGTGGTGGACTATTACGTTTAGGGTACTCTATGAGGTGTGACAAGAACAACGAATTGGGCAAATTGTTGATGAACGAATGGGTGTGATGGAACGTCAAATGGTAGAACAAATCATGGAAAGGATGGCTGCAATGATGGGAAATCAACGTAGTGCTAACCTTAAGCGTGATAGAAACCCTAATCCCATTCCTGAGCTTAGTGAGGACGAGGAGGATATGTCATCAATAGATGAAAGGGGTTCGTATGGAGGATTTCCTCATAAGCACGATAAGGTTCGTGTGGTGGAGAAAGATAGAAGATGGTAGGAGGTAGGTATGAGAACTGAAGTTCCAGAATTTCGAATGAATCTCCAACATGAAGAGTTTTTGGATTGGTTGGCTATGGTAGAGGAGGTTCTTGATTATAAACGTGTAAATCCCCGAAATTTTGGATCTAAATGATAGTTTAAACCCTAATCGGAAGTCAACCGGATTTCCCAGAGTCAACCAAACCCTAGTTTACCGTAACCGCTTAAGTCCGGCATTACCGTTTTCTCAAGCCCTAGAAAACGAAGTGGGAAAAATTAGTTATAATAGTTCGTAATAGTTATAGGTTTTATAAAAATATCTGTTTTTCAAAATTCGAGTGTCCTTTGATCCCGATCGGACATAGTTCTTGAAAAATGTGTCCGGAAGCCCGGAATAGGAAAATATATTCGAATATACCGTTAGACTCGTAAAAATATAAGATTTCCAAAATATCAATTTCGTAATTTTTCGATAGCTAAAAATATCAGATATCGCTTTTATACGCGTATTTTCTTACTACCGGTATTTAATTGTCATGTCTATTCCTTTTACACTATTTTTACTATTCTACATTATTCACCTATCTCTATTTTTCTTACAACCTACTCTTACAACCTATACACCTATTTCTTACACATTTTCATTTCCAATACAATTTCACATCTTTCATTTCTTACTTTTAATTAAAAAATAACAAAAAAATAAATTTCTCTCCTCCCAATATGCCAAATTAGCGCCGGCCACCCTCTCCATGCATCAATTTGTGTTGTTTTTCAATTATTTAATTACACAAATTATCTCCCACATTTTCCTATAAATACCCCCTCATACCTTCACTTCTTTCACACCTCTTCTTCTCTAAATTTACTCTACAAAAATTTCTCTCTAATTTCTCTCAAGAGTTCTCTCAAGAAGTCTTCTTAAGTTTAGTTTCCTTTAGGTAAGAAATTTCTCAAGAATTCTTCATGTTCATCTACTTAGTATGAGTTTAGTGTATGTTTTCTAAAACCATGAAGGTTAAGAAAGCAACATTAGATTCATACTTTGTTTTTGTTCATAATATCAATCTCTTTATGTTCCTTTATGTTTTTTATATTTCCTTTATGTTACTACTATCTAATATATCTATATAACTATATATACTATTTAGAGCATATAAGCTCATTATCTTGCAATTTATTTACTTCATTTCAAGTTATTTAATTTCAAGTTGATTTTAAGACTAGTCATTCTAGTCTTAGACTTGTCCTCATCAAGTCAAAACAATTCTTTTCTTTTCGGGACTAGTCTTTTCTTAGTCCCGGGGTACCTTGATGAAGCTAAGGTCCCAATACTTGATTTACTTTATTATTTACTTAAGCTTTCAAGTTATTATGTTCCTTTACATTTTTATAGTTATGATTCATATCCATGCATGAACATAATGTTTTTGTCTCAACAAAAATAGATGAGGAAGTGTCTTTCTAAAACTAAAGGTTCTTGTTAAATAAAAATAGGGAATAGATTTCCTAAAAACTCATAAACATACTAGGAAATGATTTTTCTTACATAAACAAAAGGTTTTATGAAAACTTATCTTTCATCAAGAAATATTCTTTTGGAATCATTACAAGAAACAAATAAAAAAATTGTCATTTTATTACTTTTTGAATCCAAGTTTTGAAAATAAAACCACACCTTAGGAATTTAAAGAAATTACGAGAGATTAAATTTAGAAAAAGAATATTCATCTCAATAACTCAAGATCTTTCAAAAGTAAAATAAATATTCAGTAGAATCTCAAGTTCAAAGTCTTTTAAAACCTTACTTTTTATAAGTTGAGACAACTTCATTTACTTCATACATTTGTTATGAGTCATTACAAATATATATATACCTTTCAAAAGTTTACAAAATAATTGAAATATTTATCTTTCAAAATGAGCTTTGTTTACAGGAAGGAAAAGTGTTTGCAAATTCGTGGCAAATCTGATCGCTACCTTTTCGGAACCCAAACGACTTAGTTTTATGGAAATAAGCTTAGAAATGCGTAGATCTTTTCGAGTAGGTAGAAAACGATATATTATACGCGAAATTCCGAGTTAAAATGAGCAAGTTATGGCCATTTTAAGTTGGAATTTCCCCTTATACGATTTTACTACGATTTTAGAAAAGATTAGAATCTTCAAGGATAAGAATTTCATGAAATACTCATTTTGGGTATTCTTTTGATTAGAATCACGAGGAGGATTGTTCGTATCCCGAGGATTACTACGATTAAGTGGAATTTCCGAATGACCCATCCAATTCAAGAAAGGTGTCATCATGGCGAGTGAGTTATTCCCCGTTATTTTTTCATACTTTTGATTGTGCTTGTAGAATTAGTTGCACTAGAATTTAGGAAAAATCAAAAGGAAGTGTATGATAATACGTTGAAAGAATACTAAGTATATTGAAACTCGATTTGTTTGTAATAAAGTTGTATGTGAATTAATATCTTGAAATGTTTGAAATTGATTGATCACTTGAAAGAAGTTAAATGTAACTACTAGACTTTAATTAAAGAAATTATTCATGTACTTCATATGTTGAGTCACATTGCATTCACTACTATACAATTGGTGGGACAAGTGTATAATAGTGGTGGTAGACATAACCGGTATATCATGTAAGTGGCGAGTAAGAGCTAGTAAGAACTACTTAAATTGGTGGCTAGTAGGAGCTTGTAATAACTACAAGTTTTTGATGGCGTATAGGAGCGGTAAGATCTATAAAGTGTTTTTAAAAGTTATGGCTGTAATTGGCCTGAATCCCCAACCCGAATGAAGGGCGTAATTCATTCAACATATGATTCCGGAAAGTCATATGTCTTGTATGCTCACGTGGTTGTTGCATTTCATACGTTGAATAATAAACTTGATTGATAATTTTCTTCGAGTATGAATTTTGAGATTTACTCACTAAGCCCATAAGCTTACACCCCTATAGATATTTGTATTCTCAGGAACACCTATTTTTGTGCCCGAGGTCTTCCCGTATCCGTGTACGTTTTATATTGAAGCTTTTGGAGGAAATCTACTCGAAGACTTAGATTAGAATTCCTTTGAAATCTTTAATGTAGTATTTTGGATGTTATGAAGTTTATCTCGATCCTTGGAATTAGGGGGTATGCCCTAAGAAATTATGTAATAGACCTTTGGTTTTTATGATATGATATACTTTATTTCTGGATTCTTGTATGTTTATCTTTACTTGCTTAAACTATGCTTCCCAAAAGCGTCTCCTATTGTCGTGTTAGACGCCTTACATATAATACTAAGGCTTTCGCATGACTAAGGTAGCCATTCTTAAGCCTTGATATTTATGTGGCGAACTGCCATGTTTAGGGTACCCTTCGGGGCGTGACAAAACGAGTGTAGTTGGTGGCAACTCGGCTACGTGATAGAGCCACAACATGGTAGCAACAAACAAAATTAACGCGATTGAGATTGGGTAAATTAAATATCACATCTTGGGAGAAGATGAAGAAGCACATGAGACCAGAATTCCTGCCCTATAATTTTCAGTGCATTACGTATCACAGACTATAGAATCTGAAACACGGCAATAGGTCAATTGATGATTATATTACTGAATTTTATTAGTTAATTGCTAGGAATGAGATTCATGAGTCCGATGATCAGTTTGTGGCAAGGTACATTGGTGGGTTAAGGATACAGATTCAAGACATGTTGAATTTATTTGTTCCTATTAATGTGTTTGCTGCTCATAAAAGGGCATTGATTCTTGAAAAACAATAGAGGAGATCAGGTAGTGGATTGTTGGGCAGTGGTGTGACCACGAGTAATGGTGTAGGTAAAGAAGTTACTAGTAGTAGTAATGTTAGGTGGTCCAATAAACCTAATGTTGGTGGTTCGAGTAACAGTGGCATAAAATGTTTCAAATGTGGTGAGGTAGGACATAGACAATCAGATTGTAAGAAGGAAGGGAAGAAAGTCTTTTTTGTTGAGAATGAGGATGAGGGGGGTGATGATGAACTCTTTGAGACAAAGGGTACTAGTGATCCAATTTTTTATGAGGAACCTGAAGAACTCGTGACTGGAGATGGTGAGGTAAATCTTCTGGTCAAAAGGTCTTATTTAACTCCTAGAGTTGATGAAGAAAACTGGCTTAGGACTAACATCTTCCAGTCCACTTATACTATCCTAGGTGAGGTGTGCAGGTTCTTGATTAATTCAGGCAGCTGTGAGAATATTTTCTCCATAGAGGTAATACAGAAGTTAGGGGTTCAAATAGAGCAACATTCTAAACCTTATAAATTGGCATGGCTGAAGAAAGGTGGTGAGGTAAGTGTATCTAAATGTGCCTTAATTACATTTTCCATTGGATCCAAGTATAAAGACTCTGATGGTGCGATGTGGTGACAATGGATGCTTGCCACTTGTTATTGTGGCAGTTTGATAGGGGCGTAACTCATGATGGAAGGGCTAATACCTACAGTTTCCTTTTCAACGGTGTAAAGATTGTGCTGATACCAAATAGAGCAACTGATGACATCAAGCATGTGAAGCAGAATGCCAATATTAGCATGTTATCTTTGGCTAAATTTGAAGAGGGGGTGCAAGATTGAGAGGTAATGGATGCTCTAGTAGGTAGGAAAATTAAGGAAGAAGTGGAGTTACCATTCCAAGACAGGGTCAGCATTCATTGGACAGCTGCAAATTTTGTGCACTATTTAAAAGAGATAGAGGGATCGGTCATGATAGTTTAACAAAAGATCTATGTACTGTGAAGCATTTCGTCTCATACAATGATGATCATCCAAACAACTACAATTCGAGGGCGAATTTTGTTCATCTTAGGGAGGATGATACAGTAGAGGAGATAGCACTTCAGTATTTGGAGAAGTGGCTTGGGACAAGATGGAAAAAGAAGAAGAAGCTTCAGAATGCAACACCTATAGTTTAGGCCATCAGCCTTGATACAAACACCGCCGTCTTAGATATATAAGCTATCGGCTTACAGTCGGCCTATCTATTTTGCATTATTTTATTTGTTTTAGACTTTTGATATTTAATAGGATCTTTTTTCAATTAAATAAGAGTTTTTTTGAAAGCCAAGTCAAAGTTAAGTTAATAGGATCTTTTTTTTAGTAGTTTTTCCTTCTTTTAATATCATTTAATGTCATTTAATTGAATATCTTTTTTTAGTCTTTTTTTCTTTTTTGGCAGCTTTTATGCTTGCCTATAAAAGATAGTTTTTATGATTTTGTTGAATGAAATTTTGAGTGTTTTCTCTCTTTATCCCAAATATCTATTTTTCCTTTTTTTAGTTTAGTTTATGCTCCGAGGAAGAACAAGATATGGCATGACATGCCATTTCCTGAGAAGGGAACGTTTTTATGCCACGCGACCAGCAAGTAACAGTGAAAGAGTGCTGCAGAAAGATCATACCCCTTTCCCTTTTTCTTTTAGTTATCCTCCTTACAAACTTGAGGGGCAAGTGTACCCTTAACTTTTAATTTTTGGAGTTCAGTCTCAATGCTTGTTTCCCCTTTAATTTACCCTACATGCACAGAGATGTCGGCCACATACACCTGTCTTTTCCCTCGAATAAATCTTCCACACCGCGCCCCACCCCCACCACCCACCCCACCCCCCCTTCCTTCCTTCCTTCCTTTTTGTTCTTACGCTTTAATTATTTTTCTAAAGTAGTAGTTTACAGGTTGAATGTTATTTGCTTTGAATATTTTTCAATACGTCCATTGTATCTTTACTTCCCAATGTTAAAACAGCATTTTTACTTATTAAATTTGGAATGCAATTTATTGAAAAAAGTTCCATTGGGAGTATCTCCACAGTACTTGTTATTGATAAAAAGAAAGGGAAAAAAACAGTGTCCATAATTTCTAGTATAAATTACAAAATTTACACTTTTCATTACACTTTATATGAATGTATAATAATGGATAAACATCAAATATGTTCGAACATATAGTAGTAACAATGAGTAGCTTTCAATAATATATAATATTCGTGGTTACTTTTTTATAATTGTTAGTATATTTATTAATATTTATTTATCACTTCAATATACTAACCCGTATCTTTTTTCTTTAAAAAAAAAAAAAAAATACGCTCTTTAGATATCTTCTTTGACCGAATGGAGCATTTCAAATTCACAACTACTGGAGTAACAGTTCTATAACCTAGTACTTATTGAAAAAAGTTCCATTAGGAGTATCTCCACAATACTATTACTAGCAAAAAAAGAAAAAAACACTTTCCATAATTTCTAGTATTAATAACAAATTTTACATATTTCATTACACTTCATATGTATGTAATATGTATATTAATAAATATTACTCATGTTTGAACATATAGCAGTAGTAATGAATGGCTTTTAAAAATATAGAATATTTATATTTATTTTTTATAATTGTTAGTATTTATTAAAAATTTTATTAATATTTATTTATCATTTATTTATACTAACCCATATCCTCTTTTTGGAAAACAAAGAAAACCCAACTTAGATATCTCCCTTGACCAAATGAAGCGCTTCAAATTTACAATTACTAGAGTAATAGCTTAATGATATTGATACTAGTTTTGGAATGAAACAAACTAGGTTCCAATCATTTCTATATATTAAAAAAAAAAAAAATTACAACTGTTCCATCCTGTTTATTAATGATGACAAGGATGTAAATTGTTCGTCCAGATGGACAAGACAGCGGGACTCGAGGACTCATTGTAGCTCTTTTTAATATTTATACACACGTACAAATTTATATGGAGTTGGAAACCATTAAACTAGACGATTAGTCCATGGTTGGAAAGTATCATAATCATAATGGCAATGAGGCCGCACGTTTTCGTTGACTGAGATGCTCGCCGGAGCGCGTGGTTGAATGCATAGTGAAATTCATGAACCATTCACGTTCCTTATTTAGGTTTTAAGTGTCTTTCCATCGAAAGGACGAGCCTGTGTATTTGGAAAGCGAGTCTTCACTCGCTGCTTCTTTTAATGTCTATGAAAACGAAGAGATAGCACTTGATAATTACATGAAATATGTAATTGGAGAACCTTCGGTGCTTACTTCCACATTTTCTTCGATGCTTGTCTAATAATTGATAACGTCATCTTTTTAAGTGATAAATGCTATAGTACCCTTAATTCAAGGATGATTTTTTGGATTCTTAGATGATATTTTAAGTAGAAGTCATCTAGAATTGATACTAGATTGCTTAAATTGTCGATTTCAGATAATGAGGAGCTCATCATAAAGAAATCAAATGAATTAGACAAGAAATGAACAAATACGAGCATGTATGAAAGGATATATAAACTTCGAAGGAGATCAATAGGTCAAATGGGGTCCCATATGGGCCCGTATGTAGGGGGGTTTGGTGCCAATGGGGGGCAATAAGTGAAACGACCTCCCATATGGGGCCGTTTGATGGGACATTTCATCCTAGCTTGTGTTATCAGTAAGTAAAACGGCCTTCCACATAGGCCGTTTGACAGGCTATTTGAGCATGTGCATCCTTTTTGTTATGTTTATTTTTTAGATTTTTGTTGCCCATATAAATACCCCTTGGAAACATAATGAGAGATACATTTTGCTACGAATTTTCTAAGGGTTTCCAAGAGGTCTTTTTTTTTTTTTTTTTTTTGGTCATTCATTAGAGTAAACAAGTTAAGGGATTCAAGATCCCTGCCGTACAAGATTCAATTCTTAGGGTTATATTCATGAATTCTACTTTCTCTTCTACATCTTGTGTTTCTTTTGTAAATATCATGGAGGAGTAGACTCTAGATCTATGTCTTGTTCGAAGTGTAATTTTTGTCATGTGCTGAGGATTTGCTTTTAATGAAAATCTAATTGATATTCTTTTGTTCAATTGCATATTCTCTAATCGTTTCTTTGATTTGTATCTCTAGAATACAAATTTATTTTTTATTTTCATTGAAGCTAATTGATAAATTGCTTTTATGAATAGATTATGTGAATCAAATGGCGCTTTGATACCAAATGATGCGAACCCTAGGTATAGAAACCTAAGACCTAACAATCACGGATGGGATACGAACCCTAGGATCGTCTTAAAACAAGCAAAGAGAAACTTGACCCTAATTGAACCCGTCAATTGAAACCAAAGTTATCAAATGATGCAATCGGAACTTGACCCCAATTAAACCTATTGATTGGAACCACAATTGTTAGGAACGAAACTTAACCCTAATTAAACTTGTTAATTATAACCAAAGTTATCAAGATTCAGTTCTTATCACAAGAACCAAAACGAAAGCTCTCATAATGAGAAAACTCTTAAGAAAATATATTCTTCAGCTTATGTTCAAGAATAAGAACAAAGACTTATACATAATATTACATAGGAAAACTAAAATATACAAAATAAAACAAGTCTATCATTCAAAGAAGACCGGCAACCAAAAACCTAAGCTGGCGACCTACATTACAAAAGCTAGCAGCGTTTAAAAACATTATTTTGTGAATGTTGTAGGCCGGTGGAAGGCTAGCAGTGTAGAACTCCAAGCTGGCGGCATATATGTGAAGGTTGGTTGCCTATGTTTGTGGCCTACAGCTCCCACACTTTGACAAAGTCTTAATCTTCTTTGTCATCGCCATTTGATCCTCATCATTCTCTTCTTCTTTGAAAAGGATCGTCCTCGAATCTTCACCAGCTTTGTAATCGATGGGAATGGATCATCTCCTATCGGATGCAAATTAGAATGCCGCTATTGTGAAAATCTTGCCTTATGCATATGCACCTAATCTCCTAGTTCGAGTGTAATTTTCTTTACAACAGGTGATGGAAGAAAGTCTTTTAGAGGGGGTATTCCATTCGGAAATTTCTTGTACTTTTGCAGCAAGGAAACATCGACATTAGGTAGAGAAGGGTTAAGATCATTAGTATTAAAATAGACCTCCTTATACATAGGTACAATCATCGGCTGTTTCACATATAAAGCTCTCTTAACATCGTTTCTTTTACCTATATGTTCATCTTTCTCTCTTTTTCATCTTTCAAACTCACTTGTGTTTCTCTCCCCTTATTATTTTTCACACTCTCACTCTCACTCTCATTTTCTCACATTCACATTTGTTGATCATGTGACTCCTTAATTCGTTTTTTATCTTCATAAATCTTACTTGGAGTTAAAGGTGTAAGCTTCACAGTAATACCATTCATGACAAATGAATAAATATTGTGAGCACCATCATGCATAACCCTCCTATATTATTACCATGGTTCTTCCCATGAAAACTTGACCAGCATGCATAGGTATAGCATCACATAAAACCTCATCCTTATATCTTCCTATAGAGAAAGAAATTAACACTTGCATATTCACCCTCACTTCTCCACACTTATTCAACTATTATAGCTGTAAAAAACCCTCAAATTTTTGCGATCGGTTAAGATTAAACCCTAAATAGAAGGTCAACCAGAAACCTTAAAGTCAACAAAACCCTGGTTAGACGTAACAATTTAAGTCCGGCAATCCCGTGCTCGTAACCCTAAGAAAATAAGTATGAGATTAGTAGGTAGAATAGTTCATAATAACATAACAGAGATTTAAAATATCACATAAGTCAAACCGTAATTCGTTTTAAACTCTATCGGATACAGTTTTCAAAAGGCGTGTCCCGGGGCTTAGAATAGTAAAAATATTTCGAATATACCGTTAGACTCGTGAAAACATAAGGTTTTCAAAAATATCAGTTTTTTAATTTTTTTGTAACTAAAAATATCAGATATCGTATTTTTACGCGTATTTTCTTATTAATAGTATTTTATTAGTCGTATCTACTTTACATTACACTATTCTACACTATTCATCTATCTCTACTTTTCCTTACAACCTATATACCTATCTTCTTATAATTTTCATTTCCAATACAACTTCACATCTCTCACATCTCACTTTTCATTAAAAAAAATATATATATAAATAAAAAATCTCCCACTCTCTCCTCTCTATGTAGCGCCGCCTCCCACCACTCCCCTCTTTTTCTCTCTTATTTTTCTAATTTTTACTTATTTAATTAACACAAATTATCCTCCACTTTTCCATATACATACCTCCATCCTCTTTCATTTCTTTAATGCTTTTATTCCTAGTATATCTCTTCCTCTTCTTCCTTAGTAGATTCAGTGAAGTAACATGTGGGTTATCCCATTCAGGGCATATTTTAGCCGAATATTTCATTTTTTAGAAAAGAAAGCATGCCGTGGTTGTCTTTTTGGGACACTTCTCAATTTTGTGACTATGGTCCCCACAGAGGTAAAACTTGAATTGAAGTTGTGGACACTGTATAGGGTAATGCTTTCTCTTACATTTCCAACATTGTATTTTATCCAATATTGTGTCTTCTTCCCTATTTGGGTCTTCATCCAAGTGAAGTGTTCCAACTTTTCGACTTGGGTCATTGCAACACAAAACTCCATTTCCTTATTATTTCTTTCTTGCCTCCTCCTTTGGGTATTTTCTAATATCCGTGAACTTTCTAGCAATCCTGGATAACTCCCAATATCAAATTCCTCTAATTGAGTCCGAAGATTTTCTTTTAAACCATTAATAAACACTTGTCTTTTGAGTTCCTCACTTTCTTTATATGATTCTGGAGGGTATTGCAACAATCTACTCAACTCGGTTACATACTGTTCCACACTACGATCTCCTTGTGAGATATTGAGGAAATCTGCACTATACTGGACTGGACTCTTAAGCTCCTAGAGAAATATTTATCCAAAAACTCATATTTAAATATTTCCCATGTAACTGGAGGCATCAACTCTCTTTCCTTAGACTCCCACCATACTCAGGCATGTAAGCGGAGCATATAGGTCCCATAATTGATTCTCAAGTGGTGTGGTACCTCAAAAGCATTAAAGGACCTCTCAAAGTGTGCTAACCAATCCCCTATCTCATTTGGCTTTTGGAAATATTGGTTACACTTTATGAAGCATGGTAAGAGGCTTTGGTGAAATTGAGGCGATGGTGGCTCGTCTTGCGTCGTTTCTTGCAGATGTCTTATAGGTATAGATGTTGAACTGGCTTGAGTTTGTTGCATGGAATTTCTTATCTGACTAGTAAGCCGTTCAATCTCGATTGAAGCATCTCCCTCTTGGCTAGGTGGTTCAAGTATTGTTTGGTTCTCGAGTCCTAAAGGAGTCATGACGGGTTCTTGTTATAGTTGGGTATGTCTCCTACAGTTTTATTAAGTTCGAGTGAAAGTTCTAAATTTTTTATCATGTCTTAAGGCGTTAAAAGAGTCTTAAAGAAACTTATCGAAAATATAGAACACAGAAATGTGGAAACAAAAACATATATAAGAAATATTGAAATTCTACTGAAATCAAAATCAATAAGAGGAACTTCATAATATCCAAAACGAAATACATGAAATCAAGAGAAGATGTAAGTCTTCCATTATAAAAGTTCAAAGAAAGGATGCAAAACGTACATTAGAGTCAAATCACGAACTAGATAATAAACCACAACATTGGTTTACATTTTCAAAACATCTTTGTTTTTTTTACTCAAAAAGTTATTTGCTCCTAACGCTTAACACGAGATCTATTGGTATTTCTAGGAGACTGACTTCTTCCGAACAAGGGTAGCTATCCACTTGTTAATTCTTTTGGGGGCATCTACTCGCCCGGTGTCCTGGCTATTTGCAGATGAAGCACTTTAGGGTTTTCTTTCTTGGACAGTCCATAATCTTATGCTTGGAATCCCCACAGAGGTAACACTTGTGCTTCAACTATGGATATTGTTTTAGATAATGACCTTCCTTCCACTTCCAGCAACGGATTTGATGCCTCTTAAAAGGTTCATTCTTAACAGATAAGCTAGTTGTCTTAGACCTCCTGACTTTGGAGCTTGAACTAGCCATAGAAGAAGGAGTCTTAATTCCTTGCATTATCACTTGGTGGAGTCCTTCCACCTGAACCAGCACATTCCTAATAAGCAATTGTTGCAAGAGGAACTTTTGTACATCCACCAAACATCCTAGAAGGTCTATGACTTATTGCATGTTCTCCTCAGGTAGTCTCCTAGAAACGAGACGAAACGTTCACGTTAGCCTAGTTATACTACACACAAGTTGCTTATGGTTTAGAAAAAGAGTCACAACTTTTTATTTTCTTTAAACTCGTTTATTTAGAAAAACGGTGAACGTGCGCAGTTAATCCTTCCCTCCTAGTGGTCTTATAGGTCAAAGGGGTAATCTATCATTTCTATTATTGGCTTGAACCAAGAGTCGGGTAAGATCACTTACTCCTGTATTTTGCAGTTGCTAGAATAAATTTGATCTTCCCCTCAAATATTTTCAATCTTCCTTCTTTATATGTTGGTTTCTATGTTTCTTAAAAGTCTCCAAGATAGAACTCAAGTCTTTAACAATCGAAAGTCACATCTTAAGCGTCATGGAGCTAAATCTAGTTTCTTCTTTACTTAAGGGTTATCTAACACTCACCTATTGATTCCTAAGATCGTATCTTAACATTCTATTCTCCTAAAGTCTTCCTACATAATTCCCAAAACCTTATCGCTTTGATACCAACTAAACTGTCATGCCCTGAAGGATACCCTAAACATGATAGTCTGTCGTACACAATATTAAAGCCTAAGAATGACCGACTCAATCACGCGAAGGCTTCCATATTATGTACAGGGCGTCTAACACATGGAGGAGACACATCAGAGTGATACATTTTATATTGATACAACTTGAGTAACAATGTAAAGGAAATACAATTCACTATACTTCAATTACCATTCATTAAAAGATTTCACTACATAAAACTATTACAAAGCAATTCATAAGTCCTAGCTAATATCTTCAAGTATTCTTACTTCCTGCCGGAATTCCGAAGTCATACTCGGCTCCAGACATCTCGGTTTTCGGATAGCATTCTTGAGTTAACCTATTCATTCAAACGTCTATTGGGGTATAAACTATACTAGCTTAGTGAGAGTTCCCTTAATTTCGAATCATAACAAGCAAGTTATAAATCATCCACATGCTATGCATGAACAAACACGTGAGCAGACAATTATGTATGGGTATCCGAAACCCATACACAAAATAGATTTACGTAATTTGTATCAAGGGTTAGGGATGGTATTGGAAGTTTACACAATCGCTACTAGTCCCGAAGCCCCCCAAGCTCATAGCACTCGACTCGGCTAGGCTCATACATGGAATGCATCCCCAGTGTGCCTTAGTTCCCTATGAATGAGCTCTTATACCGGGTCTCATTATCCAAACGAGTCATCAAACCATACCGATCGATCTGCGTAGGAGTAGCACGCTACCAAATGCAACTTGTCTGATGCGATGCATGACCAATTTATTCATACATTCTTTAGAGTGACTAACCAATATCATACACATCAACAAAAAAAAATATGAATAGTGCAATTATCCAATCGAGTCATGGTTTCAATATGCTTTAGTATTCTTTAGCATACATACATCAAAGTCTCATCATCTATCCCATCCCCATTTATATCGATTTTTATCTTGTTCTTATAATTCTAATGCAACTAGCTATAAGCATAAGCAAGGTAACAAATATAAGAGAAAAACTCACTTGACCATCGGATCACCGCTCTCTTAGTAAAAGTAATCCAGTGGTAGGGAATCGCCGATTTCAAGGTCACCTAAAAAGGAAGAAATACCCTAATAAGTATTTCATCACTTAAATAATCCAAACTATTTAACAAAACTAGAAAATTCGTAATTCTCATCCTACGTGGGAATTCCAACTTAAAATGGCTATAATTTGGTCGTTTTAACTAGGAATTTAGCAAATTATATACCGATTTCTATCTACTTAAAAAGATCTATCTAATTCTAATATCAAATTTAAGTTTTGAAAACTTTTAAGCTTCGAAAAGATCTGATTAGTTCAGATCAATAGCGAAAACAACTTTTAGAAAATTGATTTTGTGAAAGTTCATGAAGTTTCTACTATCCAAAGCAAGTATTCATGCAATATGAACAAGTTACTATCATAAATGATATGTCATGAGATATATATGTACACGTTCTTGATGATATTGAATAAAAGAAATTTTTAGAAAACTTTTTTCTTGTAAGACTTTATGAAAAATCAACTTAGAAAGGCTAGTCTTGTATTCTTGACAATCCCCACTTGTTTTTAGAAAAATTCTTGATAAAATTTATTTATTCTTTTTAAAATTAAGCCTTCATTATGTATATTCCCTAAAGCCTTTGTTTTTCAATAAAAATTCCCATTTTACACTTTGTAAACATGTTTTTAAAATTGGTTTATCCCAAAATTCGAATTTTGTAAAAATTATTTTTATGGTGATCCTTTAAGTAAAAATCATTTGATACTTAGAAAATTAAGACTCAACCATACCTAGCCGCTAAGGACTTCATTTCTTTAATAAAACTTCTATTTTGAGTTTGAAAAGTAAGTGTTTTCATGCCATTACTCCATTATTACAAATTTCTTAAAATGACAAACAACTCAAATTTTCCTACTTTATTTCTACTCCTTGTTCTACATGTTTTTCTTAGCAAATCCCATCTTAATTTATAAAACTCATTACTTGATGATACCTATGACCTAAACTCCTCATTTTTCATATAAAACATAAGTTTTGGAGTTGATAAATGGGTTTTTAAGGCATGGTTTTGAACCATCCGAATTTACAAAATTTGGATAAAACTCAAAATTTCCTATTTTGTAATCTCTTCCTATTTTGAGAATATCTATTAGTAGATCTACCATTCACTTATCAAAAACATCTCCTATTGATACCTATTCCATAAGCCTTTCATTTTCTAAACAAATCCTTCATTTTGGTATTGAAAAATGGGTTTTCAAAATTGGTCTTGGTTGAGATGCGAATTTACAAAATTTGTTTTTGGATATATCTTTTGATAAAATCCATCTAAACTTATGAAAAATCATCCTTTACATATCATATCTTAAGAGCCTTCCATATCTTGAATAAAAACTTTATTTTTAAGTTAGAAGACTTGTTTTTAAACTATGCCTTGGCCTAAATCTGAAAATAGGATTTTTGTTTTGAAAAATAATCTTTGGAAATCATCTTTGAACCATATAAAATGAAGTCTTGATGATATATACCCATTAAGCCTTCATTATTTCAAATAAAACTTCCATTTTGACACTTGGAAAGTGGTTTTTAAATATGGGTCTTGCCTAGTATACGAATTTCACCATTTTTGTTTGAGTTCAAAACCAAGATCTATACTTTCTATGAACATAAATATAAAAGAAATCCATGGTAGTAAACTATAAACTCATAGATCTAAACATAAACATAAGCAAAGTTAGATAAAAGTTAGATCTACAAAATATAACTACTTCTAGCAAGAAAATAATAATATTACAAAAGAATAATCATGGATTAGAGGAATGTTTCATTTTGGCATCATCATCCTTAGCTTTTAAGCTTATGGAAGGTCATTTGATGCGTGAAACTCTCACTATACTTTACTTACATCAACTATGGAAGCTTTGGACAAGAGTTTTATCAAAGGATCTTGAAGAAATATGTATGGGAGCTCAAATAAGGAATAGGGGCAGCAAGTGTTCTTGCAAGAACAAGAACAAATGAAGAGAGAAAGAGAGGAAAAATAGAGAGGAAAGTGTAAGGAATGGTAAAGCTTTGATGTGTGAATGAGAAAGAAAGATAGAACGAGTTAAAGACACATTAAATGAAGAGAAAAAAAAATAAATGAGCAGCCAAGACAACCATAAAGTTGGCATGAATTATAGAGGAGAAAGGAAGAGGAATTTGGTTGGTTTTTGACTTGAAATTGTAATGTATAATTAATGGTATGTGGCGCTTCTTGAAGAAGGATTGTCACGCCCCGTAGGGTATTCTAAACGTAACAGCCCGCCACATACTACATAAGACTCTCGAGTTCCTCTACCCGGGACCTTCGGAAGTCTTAAGTAGATGTAAAGCGTTTCTTTACAACAATAGAATACTTCAACAAATGGAGTTAAACAGTTTAACGAGGCATTCATTAGCCATAGATAATAAATCAAAACGCATAATTTAAAGTTTACAAGATCTAAGGGGCATTCCCCCGCAAAAGAATAACAATCTATTACAGTCATCTAGAGTCTTTAGTTTCCAATGGAAGTCTATACAAAAAGGAATGGATTAAACTTCTATGGGAAACTCCTATCTCCGGTACCTGTGCTGTAGCTTGTCTCGGCCTAAGCCATATAAAATCGTGCTGCAAAAGATAGAAACTATGGGGGCATAAGCTAACTAGCTTAGTGAGTAATAACTTCATAACGCAATTAAGTATAAGTCATTCAAACAAGTATTTATTCAGGCAAGTGAATGCATCAAACAAATGTGATCATCAAACATATGACCGTCCGGAAATCATATGTGGATGGACTTGCGCCCTCCATCCCGGGTTAGCAGATTAACAAATCCTGCGGTACGACGCCGTTTAAGCTCACGGTCAACTAATAATAATTCGTTTTATGGATCATGATTAACTAACAAGTCGTTTTATGGATCACGATTAACCAACAAGTCGTTTTATGGATCACGATTAACCAACAATGCGAATGCTCTAACCCCATCGTGACATGAATGAATTCAATTTATAGTTGGAGTCGAATAGTCATTAATTCAATTCTTTTAAGTGTCCAACAAGTATTCGCAGACATTCATCATAAGATACTAGTAAAGCAGTCAATATCTTAACACCCGATTTCGATATACTTTAAGCTCCATTTCACATATCAACAATCAACAACATAAATAATTCCCATATACCCCAGCATGCTTATACAATTTCTTTTATCTTTGCCTACATCACTAGTGCCACTACATTACAATCACATGCATTAATTGAGAATGGAAGTAAACTCACTCGGCCATTGGACGCCAAACTTC
The DNA here is from genome assembly GCA_024138025.1 of Combretum micranthum. NCBI lineage: Eukaryota > Viridiplantae > Streptophyta > Magnoliopsida > Myrtales > Combretaceae > Combretum > Combretum micranthum. The sequence continues at coordinate 288,024 of JAMXBD010001079.1, forward strand.
TTAATAATAATAGTCGGGAGGTAGAGTGTCGTCCTGCTCGGGATCACCTACCAAGCAAGAATAATCCTAATGAGATTCCCATCATGTAATTAAATCAAACTATATATCTAGACTAGTTAAATTCGGATTTCTCGCTATTTTCGGAAGTTCTGACTTAAAACGGCAATAACTTGGTCATTTTAACTCGGAATTTCGCAAATTTTATATCGATCTCTATCTACTTCGAAAGATCTATCTATTTCAAGTATTATTTTCAAGTTTTGAAAATAGTAAGGCCACGGAACGGTGGGATCAGTTCTGTTCCGCGATTGATCCAAATTTGAAAATGTGTTTTGCTCTTGATAAGAAATGTTCCTAGTTGGTGATTCATGCATGAATGATATAGGAATGAACTACTAATGTGTATGCCATGTAGTGAACTCAATATGTGCATGGTCATGATAATTTTTGTGGTAATAAACCCTTATGAACTCCTAAGTATTAGGAAATCTTGCAAAGGTTATCTCTAGTAGACTATTTTTCCACATTATACTCCTTAGGGTTTCTTTAGCTTTTAGTCTTGTAGTCCACATGTTTTCTATCTAAAAATAAGTTCCCAAAGTCTATAATAGTCATGGCCTCCATTCATGCATAAAAATTTACATTTTTCCTTTGGTAAACATGTTTTCAAATAAGCTACTTGTAAAAATCCGAATTTTCCAAATTTCATTTTCTTGCATTTTTCTTAAGGAAAATCTTGTCTAATCTATTAAAAAGTGAAGCTCCAATGTATACATTATCTAAGGACTTCATTTAGATTATAAAACATCCATTCTAGACTTAAATACTAAGTGTTTATTTAGGCATGAACCTAAGTTACGGATTTTAGCCATTGACCAACATACCAATATCTTTCATCTTAACTCCACTACTTGTTTTATATTCCTATGATGCCTAAACTCATCCAAGCTTATAAAAATCATTCCTTCAATATTCCTATTATACATACCCTTCATTTTTCTTATGAAATATGAGTTTAAAGTTGATTTTGGGGGTCTTTAAGGTAGGGTTCCCATTTCATCCGAATTTTCAACTTTTCATATTTGAAAAGTCCTTCCTTTTTCAATGTTCTTGCCTTCTATATGTGAAGATCTACTATCTAACATCTCTATACATGAACAAGACTTCATTCTTATGATCCTCAAAGCATATAAAGCAAAATGAACCTAGGATCATGCATGTACATGAAGTTGTGAATGTCTAAACCTTAGATCTACTACATATGATATATAAAGCATGGATCTCATGGCATGAACAACAATATATGTACAAGATCACTACTTTACATGCATGAACAAGATGAGATCTTAACAAAAACACATCTAAGCACTAGATCCATGTCTTGTGATGGCTTGATATTCTTGTTCATGTGTTTTCATATCCCTAACAAGAGCTCATTGGGATTTAAATGAGAAAACACCAAGATATAGTCTTGCCATTACAAGATATAGGATAAACAAAGTCTAAAACCAACATACCAAAGGAGGATCTAAGGTAGATATGGAGGAAATTTGAGTTGAAGATGCAAGAAGGAGAGGGAGGGGGTTCATGGCATGAAGAAGAAGAGAATGAGAGAGTTTTTCTCTTTTTTCAAAATTAAAACAAGGAGGAATGAAGAGAGAGAGAGAAAATTATGTATATATATGAAGGTATTAGGGTTTAGTAATGAATAAAATTTGTAAAATAAATCAAATGGGAGGAAAATAAAAGGGGGGGGGGGGGGGGGCGCCGGCCATCATGCATGTGTGTGTTTAAAAATTTGATATTTGTAATTTAGTAAATGAAATTGTAATAAATGTAATAATTATTTAAGAGACAAATTTTCTTGGAAAAGAAAATTAAAATGAGTAGTTGTAAGGATGTAAGAATAGGGTATGGGTAGTGTGTAGTGTAGGTTGTACTTGTGAATAGTAGACAAGACATCTACTTTACCGGTTGTTCCGACAACACGGGAAAAGCTATAACTATAATTTTTATAGCTCGGAAAATTATGAAATTGATATTTTTGGAATCCTTATAAAATTACGGTTCTAATGAATATTCCGAAATATTTTTCTGAATCCGTGGCCTGGGGCACGCTTTTCCGTAATTGGGCTCGGGAAGGCCCGGAATTGAAAAATTCCCGAATTTAAAACTTTCAAAGGTTTGAAATGTACCTTGGAATAATAATTTGAATTCATTCACTTTATAACATTTATTTTACTATGAAACCGAAGGAAAGCTGGATTTTAGGGTTCGTAGGCTTCACTCACAAGACTCAACCTGATCGGATTAGGGTTTCGCTTCCAACTTCCGGGGGTTTCCTAGCTACCGAGAATACCGAGGTTTACAAGGATTGAAAGAGGATTATTTTAATTAATTTTTGAGGGTTGCAAAGGACAAAGGCAGCCAAAGAGGTAAAAAAAAATGCCATGAAGCGATATATGAAGTGTGTCACGCCCCAACGGGTATCTTAAGCGTGACAGCCCGCCATACACAATATTAAAGCTTAAGAATGACTACCTCAGTCACTCGAAAGCTTTTATATTAGTACAAGGTGTACATTCACATCAAAGGGAGATCAGTGAAGTAATGCATTTTAAGATATTGGCAGCGGAACATACAAAATAACACTAAATATATTGCATTGAAATATAAAGTCTTACAACTTCTAAGGGGCATTCCACTGATAAATCCATAACAACATGATTTTACTAAGATAAATAACAAAAGCTAGAAGATTTTAGAAGAAATCTACTCTTAGACTTCAAAACAGAATTCCTCTAAAAGCTTCCCAAAATAAAGATTCTACTCGGGTGGCCAGGATGGTTTCGGGTGCAAAAAGATAATCCTGCAATGTCAAAAATCTGTAGGAGTATAAGCATGACTAGCTTAGTGAGATATTCCTTACGCAAAAGTACTCATAATAAGCAAGAAACCAAGTTTATTAATCAAGCATATGCAATGCAATAACTATATGATCAAATAGTACATACGACCATCTGGTTTCATATGTGTGATGGATTTACCCCTCCATCGGTGGTTAGGGAATGCTTTGAACTAGGTCTCAAATGACCTCCTTAAAGTTGCGTGCGTCTTGGGGTTCCAACGAACCGTACTACTAGTGCCACGCCCATAGGGGTATCCTAAATGTAACAGTCCGCCACATACTATATAAGACTCTCGAATTACTAAGAGAGCCCTTCGGGAGTCTTGTATAGATGTAAAGTGTCCATTTACGACAATAGAATACTCTATTCAATGGAGTTAAGAAGTTTAATGTGGCATTCAATAGCCATAGATAATAAACCAAAACACATACATAAATTACAAAGTCTAAGGGGTATTCCCCCGCAAAAGAATATTAAGTCTATTACAGTCATCCAGAGTCTTTTGCTTTCCTGTGGAAATCTAAACAAAATCAAAATAAACTTCTAAGGGAAACTCCTAGCTCTGGTACTTGAGCCGTAGCCTGCCTTAGCCTAGGCCAAATGAATTCATGCTGCAACAAGTAAAAACTATAGGGGCGTAAGCTAACTAGCTTAGTGAGTGAAAACTTCCATATCGCAATTAAGACAAATCATTCAAGCAAGTGATTATTCAATCAAGTGAAATGTATCAGACAAGTGAATTTAGCAAACATATGACCAACCGGAAATCATATTTGGATGGACTTGCGCCCTCCATGCCGGATTAGCAGATTAACGAATCCTGCGGCACGACGCCGTTTAAGCTCACGGTCAACTGAACAATAATTCGTTTTATGGATCACGATTAACTAACACATTCATTTTATGGATCACGATTAACCAACATATTCGTTTTATGGATCACGATTAACCAATATATTCGTTTTATGGATCATGAAAAACCAACAAATGCTAATGCTCCATCCCCATCGTGACATGAATGAGTTCGAATTTATATTGAATGTCTAATAATAGATTAATCCAATTCTTTTAGATAGCCAAGCAATATTCACAGACAATCAATTTTAGCTCCTCTCTATACAAGCAATAACTTATCACCCAGCTTCGATATTCTTTAAGTTCAACTTCACATATCAATAGCAGACAATTATAATTCCCAACTAACCCCATCATGCATAGTCATTCTTTTTATCTTTACTTAGTAACTAGTGCAACTATTATTACAATCACAAGCAATAATTGAAATCAGAAGTCATACTCACTCGGCCATGGTACGCCGGTCTCTTAGTAATAGTAGTCGGGTGGTAGGGTATCGTCTTTCTCGGGATCACCTACCAAATAAGAATAACCTAATGAGAATCTCATCACTTAACTAATTCAAACTATACATTAAACTAAATAAAATCGTGATTCTCGCTATTTGCGAAAGTTTCAACTTAAAACGGCCATAACTTGGTCATTTTAACTTCGAATTTCGCAAATTTTATATCGATCTCTATCTACTTCGAAAGATCTATCTATTTCTATTATTAATTCCAAGTTTTGAAAACATTTAGATCGTGGAACAGAGGGATCAGATCTGTTCTATAACTTTCCCATTTCCGAAAAATTGTTTTGCATTTAATAAAAATGTTTCTAGTTGATGATTCATGTATAGATAAAAAATGAATGAATTCCTAACATGAATGACTGTAATGAGTTCAATATATGCATAATCTTGATGATTTTTGATAATGAAACTTTTAAGAACTCCTAATTATTACAAGACTCCACAATAGTCACTTCTTAAAAATCCATTTTTCTAATTTTGCATCTTCTAGTGTTTTAGGATTTTATTCTTAGAATTTACTTGCTATCTAAATAAAAATGAGTCTTCATCATCTATACCATCAAGACCTTCATTTCTACATAGAAATTCACATTTTTCACTTTGCAAGTATATTTTTAAATAAGCTTTTCACAAAAATCCGAATTTTGGAAAAATTCATTTCTTGCATATTTCCTATGAGAAAACTTGTTTAATGCATTAAAATTTAAAAATTTTCTATATCTATTGCCTAAGGAGTTCATTTAACACATAAAACATGCAATTTGAGCTCAAATACTAGGTGATTACATATGCATCATCTCAAATTACGAATTTGACAAATTGATCACTAACTCAAAATTTTCCATCTTAATTCCACTAATTGTTTTACACATTACAAATGCCTAAACTCATTTCAACTTGTAAAAATCATTCCTTAGAGATACCTATTACATATACCTTTCATTTTTCATGTAAAATATGAGTTTCAAAGTGGCTTCAAGGGTTTTTAAAATAAGTCTTGAGGTTCATCCGAATTTTCCACTAAACATTTCTAACAAAAATCTTTTCTTTTCAAGTTCATTGTCTTATATTCATAAAGATCTTTCATCTAACACATTTATATATATGCAAGACTAAGCTTTTATGATCATTAATGCATGAAAACACAAAATACTCATATGAACATGAATGTCAAGAAAGATATGAATATCTAAACACTAGATCTACAACTTGTAGTGCATGAACATAAGTTTAAAGACATGAACATAAATTTTCCATGCAAGATCTCTACTTTTATATGCATGAACATAACATTATCTCAACAATAACTCATTAAATACAAGATCTACTTCTTATGATGGCTTGATATTCTTGTATTAGTGTTTTCCTATCCCTAACATTTGCTCATTGGGATTTAAGGTGGAAAACACTCAAGAATGATCTTGCCATTACAAGATTATGTAATAACAAGGCTTGGAATCATCACCTAAATGAAGATTTGAAGAAGAAAAGAAGGTGAAATGAGCTTGTGAGTATGTGTGTGGGAGGGGGCTTGGTCACGGCAAGAAGAGGAAGGAGAGGGAGAGTTTTGCTCCTTTGTAAAATTTTGAAATGAGTAAAAATGAGGAGAGAGAGAGAAAATGAGCTTATATATTAAAAGAATTAGGGTTTAGTTATAATAAAAGAAGCAAAAATAAAATAAAAAGAGGGGAATTAGGGAGGGAGTGCGCTGGCCAACAAGGGTGAGAGAGAGAGAGATTTGAATTTTGATAAAATTTGTAATTTAAGTAATAAAATGTAATAAATGTAATAATTAATTAGGAAAAAAAGTTTTATTGGAAAAGAAAATATAATGAGTAGTTGTAAGGATGTAAGAATAGGTATGGATAGTGTGTAGTGTAGGTTATACTTGTGAATAGTGATAAATAGTAGATAAGACATCTACTTTACTAGTAGTAAAGAAAATACAGGAAAAATGTTATAACTGTAATTTTTAAAGCCTAGAAAATTATAAAAATTATATTTTTGAAATCCTTATAAAATTTCGATTCTAATGAATATTCCGGAGTATTTTTTGAGTTTCTAGTCTTAAGGCTCGTTTTTCCGTAATTGAGCTTGGGAAGCCCCGGAATATAAAATTTTCCGAATTTAAAACTTTCTAAGGTTTAAAATATACTTTAAAACAATAATTCACATTAATTTATTTTATAAAAATTCTTTTGTTATGAAACCGAAGGAAAGCCGAATTTAGGGTTTCTTAGCTTCTCTCACTAAGCTTGAACTAGATCGGTTTAGGGTTTTACTTTTCGATTCTCGAAGTTTACTTGACTACTAAGAATACCGGGGTTTACAACTAGTCCCCGGGCTTTCCTTGCCCAAAGCGATCGATCCGGCTCAGCTACAACTTGAGACTGTATTCCCCAAACGTCCTAAACTCTCAAGGTTGTAGCAAAGCAGCTTACCTTTCCGGTTCCACACTGAGGAGTAGTAGCAAAATTTCCAAATGATAATCTAAGTGATATGCATGAGTAATTTATTACATGGGGATTCCAATATGACATTAAATCAGTTAAAGCGATCAAGAAATATTTGCACACATAACAATATATACATAGAAACATTTATATCAATCACAAATCGGGTTCCGATATACTTATTTTTCATTGATCGCACACAATGATTCACATACATAATTCCTATGATAACCTGCATGCATATCAATTTTATCTTTTCCTAACATTTAGTGCTCTATTCTAGAAGCAAATGCAAGAATACATAAACGTAAGGGAAACTCACTCGTCCATAGTGTTCTTCTAGGAGTCGAAGTAATCCTAAGGGAAGAGAATATCTTGATCCTCAACACCTAAACAAAAGAAATACCCAAAGCGAGTATTTCATCTAAGATCTACTTAATCTTTCTAATTCTATCTTATTGAATTCGTCAAAATTCGCATGAATGGAAATTCCAACTTAAAATGGCCATAACTTGCTCATTTTAACTCGGAATGTCGCATATTATATACCGATTTCTACCTACTCGAAAAAATCTATCCATTTTTAAGGTTATTTTTATCAAAAAAAGTCATTTAGGTCTCGGAAATGTTACGTACAGATTTGATACGAAAATTTAAGATTTCAAAACTTAAGTTTCAAACTTTTCTTCATTCAAGGGCTTTTGTACAAAAATAAAGATATTTTGTATGGTTGATAAATCCTTTGAATACATATATATACTCAAACCATATGCATGAATTTAGTGGTGCTGTCTCAACAATGATCTTGTAAAATAATGTGTCTTGAAAGTGAGAAAAGCTAAGACTTGAAAATCTCCTTTTTAATTTTGTTTGGAAAGTTTATTAGTAAGTATTTCCTTCTTTTAACTCCATTTCTTAACTTTGAGAATAATTACATTTTCAAAAAGAAATTTTAATCTTTTAAGATTCACATAAATTTATTTCTAGTGTTTTGGAAAACATAGTGTTTCTAAATATTTCATGGTTATATGTTCTAAAGTTTTTTCTAAAGTTGGATCCACTTTAAAAGAATAATATCAAAAAAAATTATAAGTTTATTTATTTTTTATTTCCTAAGTAAGGCTTATCTTTAGAAAGGTTATTTTTAATAATTTTGTAAAACTTGTCTAGACTTTAGTATTCTAGAGTATTGGTAGAAAACTTTGATAAATGAGTTTAAGAAAACTCTTGGTTAAATCAAGAATTCAAGTTTATAGAAACTTTCTTATTTTATTGGTTTAAAAGAGAGTTTGTGATAACTTTATTTTCATTGATAAAATACCATATAGTATTATTACTAAAACTTGAGCTAACTTATCTAACTTTAGAAAATATTTATTAAGATAAAACTTTAAGTCTTTATGGAAAAATAATTTCTTATGTGAGAAAATTTATTTTTAAAGAGAGTTCTTATTTTTATTATTTAAGAAAACTCATTTCCATTATGGTTGAGACAATAGCAACATGTTCATGCATGAATGAGAATATGTAGCTATGAGAAATATAATAAAAACAACATAATAAGATAAATATAATAAGAGCATAAAAGTAAAGTCAAGTATTGGAAACCTTAGCTTCATCTTGGTATCCCGGGACTAAGAATAGACTAGTCCTCAAAAGAAAAGAAAAGTAAAGAAAGAAAATTGTTTTGACTTGATATGGAAAAGTCTAAGACTAGAAAGACTAGTCTTAATAACAATATTAAATAAATAAATTGCATAACTTGAAAGTAAATAAATAACAAACGAGCTTATATGCTCTAAATAAATATATACACATAATATATATAATACATTATATAAGTTAGATTAGAAACAAAAAATAACAATAATAATAACAACATAATGAAAAATAGAAACATGAATATATTGTTGCTTCTTTAACTCTTATGAGTCTAAGAAACATACACTAAACTCATGTTAAGTTGTATGAATATGATGAGTGAATAAGAGAAATTTTACCTAAGGTTTATGTGTTTGTTGAAGAAGAATGGAATGGATTGTAGTAATATGTAGGAATGGGTTTTCTAAAGAAAAGAGAGAACTTGAGAGGGATTTTATGGAGTGATTTTGGTAGAGTTTTAGTATGAATTGTGTTGTGTAAAAGAATGAAAGATGAATGGGGTATTTATAGATTTTTGGAGTGGAAATTAGTGTGATTAAAATTAATTGAAATTGAAATGAAAATGGATGGGAGAGGACAAGAGGCGGGGGGGGGGGGGGGGGGGGGGGGGGGGGGGGGTGGGGGTTGTGCGGGTGCCGATGGCGCTAGTTCTAGCTAGAAGAGGGGGAAAAATAATTTATTTTGTTTGTTTTGTAATAAAAGAAGTAATGTGTAGTAAATTGTGATGTGATTAAAGTTGTATGGGGAAGGTAAATTGTAAGGTATAGGTATGGTAGAGTGTAAGAAAAAGTAGAGATAAGTGAATAGTAATGAATAGTAGAAAAGTACTATGAATATTAAACTAGACAATTAAAATACCGATAGTAAAAAAAATATGTGTAAACGGCCTATATCTGATATTTTTAGTTACCGAAAAATTTTAAAACTGATATTTTTGAAAACCTTATATTTTTACGAATCTATTGGTGTTGTCGGAATATTTTCAGTATCTGGTGTACCAAGGCACGGTTTTTTAAAACTGATCCTGTTTGGATCCGAAAGACACTAGAAAATTATGAATATAATATTTTTAAGCTTTCCTATAGTATTACGAACCATAATCCACAATTATCTCAATTTTGTTTTCTAGGGTTTAAGAACATGGAATTGTCGGATCTAGATTCACTAGATTAATCATATAACTAGGTTAACTTTAGGGTTTCAATTTGACTTCCGATTCTTAGGGTTTGCTAATATTATCGAAAATCTAGGGGCTTACAAAGTGTAGAAAGATTGAAGTGAAAAAGAAGTGATGTGTGAAAGGTGTACTTAAAGGTATAGGTTTGTAAGAGTACTTTCTTCATAAAAAAAAATAAAAATAAGAAAAAAATAGAAAAAGAATTCCAAATTTTTGTAGCATAATTTTCATAAATAAAATAAGATAAGTAATTAATTTATTTTAATGAATTATCAAATAAGTTACTGGTATGATCAAAATAAGCGAATATGAGTTATAACTGATATTTTTATAACCCGAAAAATTCTAAAAAATTATTTTATGAAAATAAAAATATTTTTCAATTATTAAATTAATTTATTTTATTTTTAGTATCGAGCCTTTAATAGAAACTGATCTTGTAAAAACCCGAAACAAACTAAATCTTGGAAAATGGAATTTTCTATGATATATAAAATATTTATTTAAAAATATAAGGGTTTACGAGAATAGTAAAATTGTGAAATGAATAGTAGTGAATAGTGCAAAAGACTAGTTAATTACCGGTAGTAAAGAAATACGAATATAATCATAAAATCATATATTTTTAGTTGTCAAAAAATTATAAAACTGATATTTTTAAAATCCTTAAGAAAATACGAGTCTAACGGTATTAATGGTATATTTTTTATATCTCGAGCCCCGGGACACGGTTTTCAAAGTTTATATCCGAACGGGTTCGAAATAGGTAAAAAATTTATCAATATGATATTTTTAAGCGATCTTGTATTACTACGAGATACTCTATGCACTTAAACCACACCTCGGCCTCTAGGGCTAAGAGCGTGAGATTGTCGAACTTAAACTACTGTATTCCACTTAGGGTTCTTGGGTGACTTTCCGGTTTGGATCTTTGCCAATTTGAAACTAAAGGTTTATGTTTATACAACACATTTAGTTTGATAAATTCATTTTAATTGTAAGTATTTAATATCTCTTAACGTTTTTGGAATTCTTGAATTGAGTTTTATTCCTGAAGGTTTGTCGTTATTTACTTTTTAATAATTTGTTTTTGGGTTCTATATTACCCGATTTTACAAGTAAGAGTTAAGTATAGAATTTGTCATACGTAGTGGTTTTGGATTTGAAGACCATTGGGTTCTTATTTTATTTTTAAGGATTCTCATTTTCTCAAGATTAAGAAATTTATGGATTCGTTCGTGATTTAGGACTAGTCGAAGTTCCGTTTTAATTTGGAGTCATTTTTAGAGTTTATTTTAGAATTATTTACTGAAATTTTCCAGAGCTTACACGTATACTTCCTACGTTTAACACATACTAGTTACTAATCATACTACACTTATCTAACTTTTTTAAAGCTTTAGGCTAAAGAGATATATGGATTCTATTGTTATAGATTCGATAACGTAAAAAGATACTATAAACAAACAAAATGATATATTAAGGTTAAGGCTAACAACAAGTCCATGATCATGGCCTTCGTCTCCCTCCAAGGCAGCAAACTCACATCATTCTTCCTCATCGTCAACTTCCTCGTACATCCATTGGCCTTCTAGGTTGTAAACTCTCACTCCATGCATCGATGTGCCAGAGTGGTTCCCATTTCCATTGCCATTTTTGGTTCTGACAAGGGTGAATCTCCTAAGGTTTTGAATGACCTCACAAAAGCATTTTTCCTCTGTCACGTCCCGAATGGTACCCTAAACGTGGCAGTCCATCGTACACAATATTAAAGCTTAGGAATGACAGCTTCAGTCACGCGAAGGCTTCCATACTATGTACAAGGCGTCTAACACATGGAGAACACATATCGGAGTGATACATTTTATATTGATACAACTTGAGTAACAATGTAAAGGAAATACACTTTGCTATACTTCAATTACAATTTATCTACAGATTTCACTACACAAACTATTACAAAACAATTCACAAAACCCAGCTAATATCTTCAAGCATTCTTACTTTTTGCCGAAATCCCGAAGTCATTTTCGGCTTCGACCATCTCGGTCCTCACTTAGCATTCTTGAGATAACCTATTCATTCAAACATCTATTGGGGTATAAGCTACACTAGCTTAGTGAGAATTCCCTTAATTCCATACGATAACAAGCAAGTTATAAATCATCCATATGCTATGTATGAACAAACACATGAGTAGACAAGCATATGACTTTCTGATAGCCATATGTACATGGATTTACACTCTCCATTCGGGATTGGGATGGTCCATAAGACATGCAACCATAAATTCCAATCTTGAGTGGGGTGGTCCGTAAGTCATGCAACCATACTCCCGATCTCTTTCTCTTGATTATATAACCTCTGTTGTTTTATAGTGATGGTTTTATGTGTCTACCCCACATCCGTTAACTTAAGCGATTTCACATCCTTAATGTTAACATAGGCCCCCTCGCCTATCTGCTAATATAATTTTTTAACCAAAGGTATATCAACTAATGCAATGTAACTCAGTACGTGATATGCATGTACAATTTATTTATATAATCATGGCATGTGAATTAGGTAAGTTAAGAGCGATCATAGAGAATTTTAGACAATTCAAATATATGCTAACTCATACAATGATTTTACAACAAGTCTCGCCTCGATATACTTATCATTCATTCAACCAAGATTATATCACAATCCATTACAATTTTATCTTTTCCTAATTCTAAAGCAACTAGCTACAAGCACAAACAAAATAACAAAATAAGAGGAAAACTCACTCAGCCATTGGATAACCGGTCTCTTAGTAAAAATAATCTGGTGGTATGGAATCGTCGATTTCGGGGTCACCTAAAAAGGAAGAAATACTCTAATAAGTATTTCAACTCAAAACTAATCCATTCTATCTCATACAAACTATCAAATTCGTAATTCTCGTCCTATGCAAGAATTCCAACTTAAAACGGTCATAACTTGGTCGTTTTAACTTGGAATTTAGCAAATTATATATCGATTTCTATATACTTCGAAAGATCTATCTAATTCTAACATCATATTTGAGTTTTGAAAACTTTGAAGCTTCAAAAAGATCGGATCAAATCAGAACAGTAGCGAAATCCAAATGAAAAAATTGATTTTGTGAAAGTTCAAGGAGTTTCTACTATCCAAAGCAAGTATTCATGCAATATGGACAAGCTACTATTGTCACGCCCCAAAGGGTACCCTAAACGCGACAGTCCACCACACTCGATATTTAAACTTAAGTATGACATCCTTAGTCATCCCATAAGTTTACATATCGGGTGTAAGGTGTACTTACACAACTTTTAGGATCACACTTTGAATCGAGTAGTCTGAAGAAAGCATACATAGTATTAAGAATAGAAATCACAACAGATAAATAGTTAAATTTTACAAAAAACCAAGGGGGCATACCCCCGCCAAAATAATGGAGTCTTCATCATCTAGCTCCAATTTACACATATCTGAGTCTACATTAAAGAGATTTTCCTAGAAGTCCACGCCTATACTAGGTCCCGACTTCCTCAAAAGCTCTTTAATCCAATGTGATAAACCTGCACAAAGTGTCCTCTCGAAAAACAAAAAAATAGGGACACTGCAACAAAAACTATTGGGGTATAAGCTAATTGCTTAGTGAGATTCATTTTCCAATAACATACTCGATCAAGCTAAAAATATCTATACAAGCAAGTTATAATTAAGCAACCATATGAATGCACAAGCAAATGAGCAAGCAAGCATATGACTTTCCGTAGTCATATGTGAATGGATTTACGCCCTCCATTCGGGGTTTGGGGTAGTTCATAAGTCATGCAACTACAGTTCCAATGTTGGTCCATAAGACATGCAACCATAGTCCCAATCTTAAGTGGGGTGGTCCATAAGACATGCAACCACAATTTTAATGTTGGTCCATAAGTCATGCAACCATAGTTTTCATTATTTGAATGGGGTGGTCCATAAGTCATGCAACCCTAGTCCCCTTCATTAAAGACCCGCTGCCTCCCGATCATACTTTTGTTCCCACCAAAAGCATTCTCGTAATGCAATGTGACTCACTACGTGATATGCATGTACAATTTATTCATATAATCATGGCATATTAATTAGATAATTTTAAAAGTGATCATACAGATTTCAGACACTCCAAATCTATACTAGCTCATACAAGTTATTGCAACAAAGCTTGCCTCGATATACTTATCGTTCATTCATACAAGTTTAGATCACCATTCAATCACAATTTTATCTTTTCCTAAGTCTAATGCCACTACTACTACAAGCACACCCAAGAGCATAATTAATTGAGAAATGAACTCACTTGTCCATGTAGTGAAATCCACTAGTCGTAATAGTCCTCGGGGAGTGGTAACCCGTCCTCCAAATTACCTAAGTACAAAGAATACCCTCAATGAGTATCTCTTATGAAGTTCTATTAAACTTAACAATTTTATTTACTAAGTTCGTCAATTTCCGTCTAGGTTGAATCCTAACTTAAAAAGGTCATATCTAACTCATTTTAACTCGGAATTAAGCTTATAATATACCGATTTATACCTACTTCGAAAGAGCTATCTATTTCTAAAGTTAATTCAAACATTTAAGATCATTTAGGGGTCGGAAACATAATGTACAGTAGGGTTGCGAAAATCCAAGAATTGCACCTTTGTGAAAAATTGCCATATCTACTCTATTTAACTACTTAGACCAATTTATTTTAGTCCTAAGCTTACAAGGAGATTCTCAAAACAAAATTAAGAGATTACACACTTATCTAATACCAAACATAAAGTTCAAATGAAACTTCTAAGAATCCATTTTCATAAATCCGAAATTTACAAGTTGAAACTCATTGTTTTGTTTTGAGTAATTCCTTTGCTAAAACTTACTTAGTTTAATGAAAATAATTTTCCTATATTATATATTATCAAAGCATTCCTTTTTAATATAAAATACTTGTTTGGAGATCAAAAAGAAGGTTTTAAAATTGGTCTCCCCATAATTACGAATTTCCTCTTTGAAGTTTACAATGAAGACAAGACCTAAATTTTGTCTTTTACAAAACAATTGATTTAAGCAATACCTTTTTGGAAAACTCATTTAAACTTATGAAAATTCATCCTTAAGATATCTATACCAAGAGCCCTTTATATTTTTGTCTAAATCTTCATTTTAAAGTTGAATGATGGGTTCCAAAAATGGTCTTGGTCTAGATCCGAATTTTCATAAATTTATTTTGAACATATCTTTGAAGAAATTCATCAAAACTCATGAAAAACAACCCATTACATATTATATCTTAAGAACCCTTCATTTCTTGAAAAAATCCTCATTTTGAGTTGGAAAACATGTTTTTATTTTAGGTCTTTGTCTTGATCCGAAAATACATTTTGTTTTTGAAAATAAACTTTGATCCTTGTAAGATGAAGCCTTGATGATATACATCCATCAAACCTTCATTTTTTAACAAAAACTTCCATTTTAAGACTTGAAAGAGGGTTTTTAAAATAGGCCTTGACAAGTTACGAATTTTACTTTTTCATTCAACTTGAATCTAAGATCTACTCAAAATAACCATGAAAGCATAAAAAAAACTTGTAGTAGGCCTTAAACTTCTACACATAAACATAACTAAAGCTTGTAAAACTCTAGATCTACAAGTATCACAAAAAAGAATATAAACAAGCCTTCCATATAACAAAAATACTAAGAACAAAAGAGATCATCATCTAGAGGAGTGTTTCACTTCTTGGCATCATCATCCATAGCCTTTTAAGCTTGTGGAATGTCCTTTGATGCATGAAACATCCATGGTATCATCCTAGAACATCTTATAAGAGCAAAAAGGGAAAGATTACCTCAAATATTTGCAAGAAATATATGTGGAAGCAAGAAAGAAAAATGGGGCAACTTGTTCTTAAGAAGAACAAAGCAAAGAAGAAGAGAAGGAAAGGGAAAAGAGAGGGTTTGAGAGTTTTTGGAAAATGGAATGAAAAGTGAAGAGAGAGAAAAGTAAATGAGTATTTATATTAGGTGGATTTAGGGTTTGTTTGTGTAATAAAAGGAGTTAAAATGAAACAAATTGGGGGGAAAAGTATGGGGATATGCGCCGGCCAATGAGGGAGTGAAAGGAAGATATATTTGATTTCATTTGAAATTTGAATTTGTGTAATAAATTGTATTAATTGTAATGATTTGTGAAGAGACAAAATTTCTTGGAAAACAAAATGAATTGAGTGATTGAAAGGTTGTAAGAATAGGGCATGGGTATGTGTGTAGTAGGTTGTACTTGTGAATAGTAATAAATAGTAGATAAGACATTTACTTTATCGGTAGCAACGAAAATACGGGAAAAAGGCTATAACTGTAATTTTTATAGCCCGAAAAATTATAAAATATATATTTTTGAAATCCTTATAAAATTCCGGTTCTAACGAGTATTCCGGAATATTTTTCTGAGTTTCTAGTTCCGGGGCTCGCTTTTCCGTAATGAAGCTCGGGAAAGCTCGGAATAGAAAATTTTTCGAAATCAAAATTTTGTATGGTTCGAAATATACTATAAAAAAATAATCCGCATTAATTTATCTTATAGAGGTTCTTTTATATAGAAATCTAAGAAAAGCCGGAATTAGGGTTTCTAGGTTACTTGTATTAATCCTATTTAGGGTTTTGATTTCCGATTTACGGAGCTTACTCAGTTACTAAGAAAATCGGGGTTTACAACTATCATAAATGATATGTCATGAGATATATGTATACATGTTCTTGATGATATTGAATAAAAGAAATTTTTAGAAAGCTTTTTTTTTTGTAAGACTTTATGAAAAATCAACTTAGAAAGGCTAGTCTTGTATTCTTGACAATCCCTACTTGATCTTGGAAAAAAATAATCCTTGATAAAATCTATATATTCTTGTTGAAATTAAGCCTTCATTATGTATTTTCCCTAAGGCCTTTGTTTTTCAATAAAAACTCTCATTTTACACTTTGTAAACATGTTTTTAAATATAGTTCATCTCAAAATCCTAATTTTGTAAAAATTATTTTTGTGGTGATTCCTTTAAGTAAAAATCATTTGATACCTAGAAAATTAAGGCTCAACCATACCTAGCCACTAAGGACTTCATTTCTTTAATAAAACTTTTATTTTGAGTTTGAAAAATAAGGGTTTTCATACCATTGCTCCATCATTACGAATTTCCTAAAATGACAACCAACTCAAATTTTCCTACTTTATTTCTACTCTTTGTTCTATATATTTTTCTTAGCAAATCCCATCTTAATTTATGAAAATCATTACTTGATGATACCTATGACCTGAACTCCTCATTTTTTTATATAAAACACAAGTTTTGGAGTTGATAAATGGGTTTTTAAGGCATGGTTTTGGAGCCATCCGAATTTACAAAATTTGGATAAAACTCAAAATTTCCTATTTTGTAATCTGTTCCTATTTTTGAGAATCTCTACTAGTAGATTTACCATTTACTTATCAAAAACATCTCCTATTGATACCTATTCTGTAAGTCTTCCATTTTCTATACAAATCCTTCATTTTGGTATTGAAAAATGGGTTTTCAAAATTGGTCTTGGTTGAAACCGAATTTACCAAATTTATTTTTGGACATATCTTTTGATAAAATTCATCTAAACTTATGAAAAATCATCCTTTACCTATCCTATCTTAAGAGCCTTCCATTTCTTGAATAAAAACTTCATTTTTGAGTTGGAAAGCATGTTTTTAAATTATGCCTTGGCCTAAATCTGAGAATAGAGTTTTGTTCGGAAAAATCATCTTTGAACCATATAAAATGAAGTCTTGATGATATATACATTAAGCCTTCATTATCTTAAGTAAAAATTTCATTTTGACACTTGAAAAGTAGTTTTTAAAAATGGGTCTTGCCTAAATACGAATTTCACCATTTTTATTTAAGTTCAAAACCAAGATCTACACTTTCTATGATCATAAATATAAAAGAAATCCATGGTAGTAAACTATAAACTCATAGATCTAAACTTTACTCCTTAAAATCATTCATTTATGATATATATTCCTTAAGCTCCTCATTTTAAATGAAAAATACATATTTTGAAGTTGAAAAATAGCTTTTCTAAATATGGTTCTCTTTTTATCCGAATTTTCAAAAATGATTTTTGTTGAAACTAAAATAGATCTTGAGCTTTCTAAAACTTTTCTACTATCATCAAGCTATTACAAGTTATTTAAGAAAATAAATGAAAAGTCTAATGCATTTATGAATCTCAAACAACTAGATCTAGTTTATTATACTAGTTATAAAAGCATGAACACTATGATGGTTATGTGAATGATGAATATATGCATAAATCATTAGCAATAACAAAATAATAACTCATATAACAAAATCTAAAACATAAACAAAATCAAAGCTACAAAAAAAAAGTTAGATCTACAAAATATAACTACTTTTAGCAAGAAAATAATAATGATACAAGAAAATAATCATGGATAAGAGGAGTGTTTCATTTTGGCATCATCATCCTTAGCTTTTAAGCTTATGGAAAGTCATTTGATGCATAAAACTCTTACTATACTTTACCTATATCATCTATGGAAGCTTAACAAGAAAGTTTACTTAAAGAATCTTCAAGAATGGGATGTGGAAGCAAGAATTTGAAATGGGGGTAGCTTGTTTTTCTTGTAAGAACAAGAGAAAATGAAGAGAGAAAGAGAGGAAAAATAGAGAGAAAAAGGTAAGAAATGGTAAAAGTTTGAAGGTGTAAATGAGAGAGAGAGAAAAGGAGTTTTAAGACACTTTAATGAATTAAAAATAAATAAATGGCAGCAAGAAAGGTTCCCAAAGCTAGCGTGAAATAGAGTAGAAGAAAGAGAGAAGTTTGGTTGGTTTTTGACTTAAAAATGTAATGTGTAATTAATGTGTAAGTGTAGCTTCTTGAAGAAGGATTGAAATAGGTTTATTTAATCAAATTGGGAGCATTTCAAGGGACAAAAAGGCAGCAAAAAGAAGTCAAAATCTTCTATGAAGTGATATAATGAAGTGTAGAAAGATTGAAGTGAAAAAAAAGTGATGTGTGAAATGTGTACTTGAAGGTATGGGTTATAAGAGTACTTTCTTAATAAAATAAAATAAAAATAAGAAAAATATAAAAAACATATTCCAAATATTTGTAGCAGATTTTTCATAATTAAATAAGATAATTAATTAATTTATTTATTTTAGTGAATTATCAAATAAGTTACTAGTATGATCAAAATATGCGAATATGAGCTATAAATAATATTTGTATAACCCAAAAAATTCTAAAAAATTATTTTATGAAATAAAAATATTTTTCAAATATTTTTCAATTATTAAATTAATTTATTTTATTTTTTGCATCGTGTCTTAAATAGAAACTGATCCCATAAAAACCCGAAACGAACTAAATTTTGGAAAAACAGAATTTTCTATAATATATAAAATATTTATCTAAAAATATAAGGGTTTATAAGAATAATAAAATTGTATAATGAATAGTGGTGAATAATACCAAATGACTAGTTAATTACTAGTAGTACTGAAATACGAACATAATTGCAAAATCTGATATTTCTAGTTATCGAAAAATTATGAAACTGATATTTTTGAAATCCTTATGAAAATATGAATCTAACGGTATCAATGGTATATTTTTGATATCTCGAGCCTCAGGACACACTTTTCAAAGTCTGTATTCGAATGGGTTAGAAATAGGTTAAAAATTTACCAATATGATATTTTTAAGCGATCTTATATTACTATGAGTTATTCTACACACTTAAATTACACCTCGGCCTTAGGGTTAAGAGCGCGAGATGGTCGGACTTAAACTACTGTATTCCACTTAGGGTTCTTGGGTGATTTTCTGATTTAGATCTTTACCAATTTGGAAACAGATATTTTATGTTTATACAAAATATTTAATTTAAAAAATTTATTTTAAATTTTATTTTTTTAAGTATTTAATATCTCTTAACGTTTTGAGAATTATTGAATTGGGTTTTATTTCCGAAGGTTAATCATTATTTACTTTTTAATAATTTGTTTTTGGGCTCTATATTACCCGATTTTATAAGTCAGAGTTATGTATAGAATTTGTCGTACGTAGTGGTTTTGAATTTGAAGACTGTTGAGTTCTTATTTTATTTTTAAGGAATCATTTTCTCAAGATTAAGAAATTTCTAGATTCGCTTGTGATTTAGGACTAGTTAAAGTTCGATTTTAATTTGGAGTCATTTTTGGGGTTTATTTTCGAAGTTCATTTTGGAATTATTTATTGGAATTTTCCGGGGCTTATATCCTCTTTAGGCATTCATTTGCAAAGTGCCCTGGCTACTTACACATATAGCAGACCATAGTGTTCTTCTTAGGACACTCTAGGATTTTATGATCCGAGTTGCCACAAAAGTAGCACTTGTTTTGCAATTGTGGGCAAGACTTTGGATAATGCTTCCCTCGACATTTCCAGCATGTGACATCTACCTTGGTCACTTCCTTCTGATTGCTTCCACTTCCTTTGAAAATTCCAAAAGACTTAAACCTCCTATTTTTGAACTCAGAACTCGATCCTTCATAAGGTTTCCTTCCAAACACAAACACTTTCTTTTTCGGAGCTTTTATTTTCATCTTTTTGGCTCCTTCTATGATTCGAGACTTTTCCACGAGCTCCTTAAAACTTTGATATCAAATTTCGCCAAACAAATCCTTAAGTCCTCATCTAATCCATTCAAGAAAACTTGTCCTTTTAACTCCTCACTGTGCTTATAAGATTCAGGAGCATATTGTAACAAGCGACTGAACTCGGTTTCATACTACTCGATGGTTCTCCCCCTTTGAGAAATATGCAAGAAGTCAGCACTGTACCGAACTCTGAGACTCCTGGAAAATAGTTCTCCAAGAACTCTTTTCGAAACATATCCTAAGTAACTAGAGTAGGCAATTCTCGCTTCTTCGATTCCCACCATATTCGGGCATTAAATTTCAACAGGAATGTCCCATAACTGACTCTTAAATGGTGGTGCAGCTCATAAGCATCAAACGATCTCTCAACTTAGGCCAACCAATCTTTGGCCTTATCTGGTTTTTCGAAGGCTCCATCGAAGTAGCTGTTACTTTTGATGAAGTCGGCGAGCAAGTTTCGGTATGATCTTGGTGGTGGCGATGGTGGAAATGGCACGGCATGCGACTGTTCGCCGGGTGCTTCAATCGTAGCTCAGAAGCATTCTGAGGTGAAGCAGGAGCTGGATTATTTTGTTTTTGTTGCTGAATCAAAATAGCTAACAACTGGTTCATCTGTCCAAGGGTAGCAGCAAAGTCATTTTGCTGGTTCGGAGCAGGAGCAGGGTTATTCTCCGGTTGGTTTTGCGAGGGTGCTTCTTGTTCAGCTGGTACATTGTTGGAATCTCTTTGTTCTCTATTCCTACATCTTCTTAGACGCCTGTTTAATTGTTTAGATTTTAGTTTTCTATTAAACGCTCTATACTAACTTTTACGAAAATCACAGAAATCTCAAATAAAAAGACTAGAAATTCAGATCAAAATACAAAACTTAAGGAGATAAAATCGCAGAATAGAAATTAACAAAAGCTTAATAAGAAATCAAGAAATTCAAATACTCATTACAAAGAAATCACAAGGCAAGAAATCAAAATCCTAAATTTTACTCACAAAAGAGATAATATAAATGCCATAAAAACAAAACAAGGGAATCACATTATTAAGAAATCATTAAGCCACTTGTTGTCCTTTAAACACTTAACTACATCTTTTAATTAGTTGCGATTTAATACTAAGGTGTTACGTCTTGGATGAACGTAATGCTTTCTTCTCATCGTGGCTCCTTATTCTTTTCTCGATCCTTCCGTTGATTTGAGGAAAATCTAGGGTTGGTTTCGCCTTCTTCCCACTTTCGATTTCTTGAAAGTATATCCTTACCTTCGATCCTTTAATGGTGCTTACGAGACTTGTTTCCGACATTACCTAAGGTGGGTTGTATAGTCTTTTATGTAAGCATATTTTTCTTTTAGTTCCATCATCAAAAAATAGGTTTAACTATGTTTTCTTACTAGCTGCAACTTACAAGGGTTGTGTAAGCCCCTGGAAATTTCAGTAAATAATTCCAAAATAAACATTGAAAATGACTCTGTAAGCCCCAGAAAATTTCAGTAAATAATTCCAAAATGAACTTCGAAAATAAAGCCCAAAAATCACTCCAAATTAAAACCGAACTTCAACTAGTCCAAAAACACGAGCGAATCTAGAAATTTCCGAATCTTGAGAAAAATAAGAATTCTTAAAAACAAAGTAAGAACTCAACATACTTCAATTCCAAAACCACTACATACGACAAATTCCATTCGTAACTCCGACTTATAAAATCGGGTAGTATAAAGCCTAAAAACAAATTATTAAAAAGTAAATAATGAAACTTTAAAAAATATAACTCAATTCAAGAATTCCGAAAACATTAAGAGATATTAAGTATTTACAAAAATAAAATTTAAAATAAAATTTCTCAAATTAAATATGTTGTATAAACATAAAATATCAGTTTCCAATTTGGCAAAGATCTAAACCAGAAAATCACCCGAAAACCCTAAGTGGAATACAATAGTTTAAGTCCGGCAATCTAGTGCCCCTAACCCTAGAGGCCGAGATATAGTTTAAATATGTAGAATAGCATGTAGTAATATAAGTTTGTTTAAAAATATCAGATTGGTAAATTTTTGACCTATTTTGAACCCGTTCGGATACAGACTTCGAAAAGCATGTCCCGGGGCTCGAGATATCAAAAATATACCATTAGTACCGTTAGACTCGTAATTTCATAAGATTTCTAAATATATCAGTTATGTAATTTTCGGGTTATAAAAGTTACAGTTATAACCTTTTATCATATTTTCATTACTACAGTTAATTAATTATTCCTTTGCACTATTCACTTTTATTTCATTACATAATTTTATTATTCTTATAAAGCCTTATATTTTTAGACAAATATTTATATATTATAGAAAATTTTGTTTTTCTAAAATTTAGTTAGTTCGGGCTTTTACGGGATCAGATTCTATTTAAGACCTGATACTAAAAACAAAATAAATTAATCTAATAATTGGAAAATATTTATATTTTCATAAAATAATTTTTAGAATTTTTCGGGTTATAAAAATATCATTTATAGCCCATATTCGCGTATTTTGATCATACCGGTAACTTATTTGATAATTCACTAAAATAAATTAATTAATTATATGATTTTAATTATGAAAATATGCTACAAATATTTGGAATAAATTTTCTATTTTTATTTTATTTTATTTTATTTTATTAAGAAAGTACTCTTACAACCATACTTTCAAGTACACCTTTCACACATCACTTCTTTTTCACTTCAATCTTTCTACACTTCATTATCAATTCTTGACAATTTTTTTTTTTTTACTTCTTTTGGCTGCCATTATCCTTTAATTTACTCCATTTTGACTAAAATAATTATATTCCACTCCTTCTTAAAGAAGCAACACATACACATTAATTACACAATTTAATTTCAAATCAAATTTCAACAAATTCCTTCCTCTCTCTCTCCCCTCATTCACGTGTAGCTCCTCCACTTCTTAGCTACCTTTGTTTTATTTTTTTCTTCTTTCATTCATTAATACACTCATTTTCTCTCTCTCTTTCATTTACTCCTTCTTCCCTTTTTCATTCCTTAACTTTTTCTCTCTCTTTTTCCTCTCTTTTCTTCTTCATTTTTGCTCTTGTTCTTACAAGAACCAAGCTGCCCTTAATTCTTTTATTAGCTCCCACCCATATTTCTTGAAGATTTTTAAGTAAATTTTCTTCTCAATGCTTCCATAAGTGATATAGGTAAAGTATAATAAGAGTTTCATGCATCAAATGACATTCCATAAGCTTAAAAGCTAAGGACGATGATGCCAAAATGAAACACTCCTCTTCTCTATGATTATTATCTTGTATCATTATTATTTTCTTGTTTAAGATAGTTATATTTTGTAGATCTAACTTTTTGTAACTTTGATTTTTGTTTATGCCTTACATCTTGTTATTTGAAGTTATTATTTTTGTTATTGCTTATGATTTATGCATATATTCCTCATCCACATGTGTTCATGCATTTATAACTAGTGTAGTAAACTAGATCTGGTGTTTTGAGTTCATAAAATGCATTAGACTTTGTTTTATATTCATGGATAACTTGTAGTAGCATGATGATAGTAGGAATGTTTTAGAAAACTCAAGATCTATTTTATTTTCAACAAAAATTATTTTTGAAAATTCGGATGAAAATGGAAACATATTTAGAAAAGTTGTTTTTCAACTTCAAAATGTTTATTTTTCATTTAAAATGAAGGGCTTAGGGTATAGACAACATAAATGAATGATTTTGATGAGTAAAGTTTAGATCTATGAGTTTATAGTTTACTACCATGGGTTTCTTTTATGTTTATGTTCATATTAAGTGTAGATCTTGGTTTTGAACTCAAACAAAAATTGTGAAATTCGTATTTTGGCAAAACCCCCATTTAAAAACCACTTTCCAAATGTCAAAATGAAGTTTTTACTTAAGAAAATGAAGGCTTAATGCATGTATACTATCAAGACTTCTTTTTACAAGAATCAAATGTGATTTTCAAAGATTAACTTTCAAAACAAAGTTCTATTTTCGGATTTTGGTCAAGACGTATTTTAAAAACATGTTTTCTAACTCAAAAATGAAGTTTTTATTCAAGATATGAAGGGCTATTAAAATATGATATGTAAGCAATGGATTTTCATGAGTTTAGATAGATTTTATCAAAAGGAATGTCCAAGAATAAATTTCGTAAATTCGGATCTCAACCAAGATCAATTTTTAATACCCATTTATCAACTCAAAAACTCATGTTTTATGTGAAAAAATGAAGGGTATAAGTAATAGGTATCATTAGGTAATGATTTTTATAAGTTGAAATGAGTTTGGATATGAGTAATGTGTAAGACAAAAAGTAGAATCAAGATGGAAAATTTTGAGTTAGTAGTCAACTTGTAAAATTCGTAACTTTGGATGATGCCCATGAAAACACCTATTATCCACGTTCAAAATAAAAGTTTTATGTATTAAATGAAGTCCTTATGTAATAGGTATCATAAAGTCTTAGACTTTAATGCATTAAACAAGTTTTTCCCAAAGGAATCTTTCAAAAAGTGGATTTTCAAAATTCGGATTTTTTAGTAAATCCTATTTGAAAACATATTTGCAAAGTGTAAAATTCAAATTTTTTATGAAAAAGTGAAGTCCTTAGTGATTATGTATGGTTGAGCCCTAATTTTCTAAATATCAAATGATTTTTACTTAAAGGAATCACTCAAAAACATTTCTTACAAAAATTCGGATTTTTGAATGAACCAATTTTAAAAACATGTTTACAAAGTATAAAATGGGAGTTTTATTGAAAAACAAAGGCCTTAGGGAATATACATAATGAAGACTTCAAATTTAACAAGGATAATTATATTTCTTAGAAAATAATCCAAGACAAATGGAAATGATCAAAGTTAGAAAACTAGATTTTTCATAAGTAGTTGTTATTATGGTCTTGCAAAATAAAAAGTTATAAAATTTCTTTTAGCAAGAATCATCAAATCATGCATACATTAAACTCATCACATGTCATTCATGTTAGGAATCATTCATATTAGCATGTATAATTGATTTGTCAAGTAGAACATTTCAAGCATTTACAAACTATTTTTCGGAAATGGAGATCGTTACTGATCAGATCTGATCCTTCTTTTCTGTGACTAAAATATTTTCAAAACTTGAATATAATATAAGAAATAGATATATCTTTCGAAGTAGATAGAAATCGATATATAATTTACAAAATTCCGAGTTAAAATGACTAAGTTATGGCCGTTTTAAGTTGGAATTCCCGCTTAAGACGAGAATTACGAATTTGATAGTTTGTATAAGATCGTTTGGATTAGTTTGAGTTGAAATACTTATTAGAGTATTTCTTCCTTTTTAGGTGATCCCGAAATCGACGATTCCCTACCACTTAATTACTTTTACTAAAAGACCGACGATCCAATGGCCGAGTGAGTCTTCTTCTTATTTTGTTACCTTGTTTATGCTTGTAGCTAGTTGTATTAGAGTTATAGGAACAAGATAAAAATCGATATGAATGGCGATGGAATATATGATGAGACTGTGATGAATGTATGCCAAAGAATACTGAAGCATATCGAAACCACGATTCGATTGGATAACTACACTGTTCATATTATTGCTGTTATGTGTATGATATTGGTTGGTCATTCTAAAGAATATATGAATATTTTGACCTAAGCAAAAATTTAAATTGGTCATGCATCGTATCGGACATATTGAATTTGGTAGCGTGCTACTCCTACGTAAGTCGATCGGTAAGGTCCGATGATGACTCGTTTGGATAATGAGACCGGTGCCAGAGCTCATTCATGGGAACTAAGGCGCATGTGGATGCATTCCATGGGTGAGCCTGGCCGAGTCGAGTGTTATGAGTCGAGGGCTTGGGGACTAGCAGCGGTCGTGTAGACCTCAATACCATTCCTAACCCAAGATATGGAGGGCGTAAATCCGTTCTGTGTGTGGGTTCCGGATACCCATACATAATTGTTTGCTCATGTGTTTATTCATGCATAGCATATGGTTGATTATAACTTGCTTGTTATGGTACGGAATTAAGAGAATTCTCACTAAGCTAGTGTAGCTTATACCTCAATAGTTGTTTAAATGAACAGGTTATCTCAAGAATGCAAAGTGGGGACCGAAATGGTTGGAGCCGAGAATGACTTTGGGATTTCAGCAAAGAATAAGAATGTTTGAAATTATCAGCTAGGTCTTATGATTTGCCTTGTAATAGTTTATGTAGGGAAGTTTTTGAACGAATGTAATTGAAGTTTGATGATTTGTATTTTGAAGTATAGTGATTCGTATATGAAGTATAGTGTTTTGTATCTGAAGTATAGTGAATTGTATTCCCTTTACATTGTTACTCAAGTGTATCAATGTAAAATGTATCTCTCCAATGTGTCTCCTCTATGTGTTAGACGCCTTGTACATGGTATAGAAGCCTTCACATGACTGAAGTGGTCATTCCTAAGCTTTTATATTGTGTACGGCGGACTGCTACGTTTAGGATACCCTTCGGGGTGTGACAGACTCTCAATTAAAACCGAACTTCAACTAGTCCGAAATCTTGAACAAATCCATAAATTTCTTAATCTTGAAGAAAAAGAAAATCCTTAAAAGTAGAATAAGAACTTAATAGTCTCCAAATCCAAAGCCATTACGTATAACAAATTTTATGTTTAACCCTGACTTGTAAAATCGGGTAATATAGAACTTAAAAACAAATTATTAAATTGTAAGTAACGATAAACCTTCGGATATAAAACCTAATTTAATAATTCCGAAAACATTAAGAGATATTAAACATTTACGAAAATAAAATTTAAAATAAATATTCTCAAATTAAATATGTTGTATAAAAAAAATAAAACATTAGTTTCCAAATCGACAGGGTTCAAAATCGAGAAGTCAACAGGAAAAACCTAAGTCAACAATTCCTAGGAAAACCTTAGTAGTTTAAATCCGGCAATCCCGTATTTCTAAACCAAGGAGTCAAAATATGAGTAAAGGGTGTAGTTTAGGTCGTAATAATATTAGGGTGTTTTAAAAGATAAGATTAGCAGATTATCGATCTATTTCGAACCCGATCGGGCACAAACTTCGGAAAGCTTGCCCCGAGATTCGAAATATTAAATATATGATATTAGTATCGATAGATTTGTAATTTCATAAGATTTCCAAATATATCAGTTAAATAATTTTTCAGGTTATATATAAACCCGGTTTTTCTAGTAACCGAGTAAACTTCGAAAATCGGAAACCAAAACCCTAAATCGGATTAGTTTAAGCGTAAAAAGGAAAACCTAGGAACCTTGGATTCGGCTTTTCTTCGATTTCAACTAAATGAATTTTTTGTAAAATAGATTAATGTGGAATATTGTTTTAAAGTATATTTCAAACCATAACAAGTTTTGGTTTCGAAAAATTTTCTATTCTAGGCCTTCCTAAGCTCCATTATGGAAAAGCGAGCCTCAGAACTAGAAACTCAAAAAATATTTCGGAATACTTTTTAGAATCGAAATTTTATAAGGATTCCAAAATATAAGTTTTATAATTTTTCGGGTTATAAAAATTACATTTATAGCCTTTTTCCCGTATTTTCTTTATTACCGGTAAATTAATTGTCTTGTCTATTATTTATCACTATTCACAAGTACAACCTACTACACACACAACTCATACCCTAGTCTTACCACCTTACAAACACTCCATTACATTTTCTTTTCCAATAAATTTTTGTCTCTTAACAAATTATTACATTTAATACTTTTATTACATAAATTACAATTTGAAACAAATTCAAATCCCTCTCTCTTGTTTCCCCTTTGTGGCCGGCGCATAGCCCCCCTATTTTTGACTCCAATTGTTATATTTTATCTCCTTTTTATAAAGAAAACAAACCCTAATTCACTTAATATAAATAATCCTTTTCTTTTCTCTCTCTTCATTTTCATTTCATTTGTTTCAAAAGCTCTTAAACTCTCTCTTTTCCTCCCTACTGTCGTGAGCTTTCCATACCCCCACACTCACTCACACAACTTCATTTCTTCTTCATTTCTCATCTATTTCAAGCTTTAGGTGATGATTCTTAAGCTTTCCTACCATTTAATCTTGTAATGGCAAGATTATTCATGAGTGTTTTCATTCTAAGTCCCCATGAGCACTTGCTAGGGACAAGAAAATGCTACTACATGAATATCAAGACATCACAAGAGTAGATCTTGTGTTTGATTAAGTTTTTGTTGAAATATCTTCATGTTCATGCATTTAGAAGTAGAGTAAAGTAGAGATCTAGCATAAAAATTCCATGTTCATGCTTTTAAACTTCATTTCATATATCATAAGTAGTAGATCTAGCTTTTAGATGCTTATACCATGCTTGACATTTATGATTTTATGGATAATTTATTTTTTCATGCATTAATGCTCATAAAAGCTTTGTTTTGTGCACATAGATGTTGTAGTTGGTAGATCCTTAGGAAAATAAAACAAGGAACTTACAAAGAAAAAGTTTTTGTTTGAAATGTTCAAAGACAAATTCGTATGATTTCAAAGCTCTATTCTAAAAACCCTTTTATCAACTCTAAAACTCATGTTTTATGTGAAAAATGAAAGGTATAGGTAATAGGTATTATTGAGTAATGATTTTTATAAGTTGAAATGAGTTTTAATGAGATTAATATGTAAAATAAAGGGTAGAAACAATATAGAAGATGTTGAGTTACTACTCAATTTAGAAAATTCGTAATTTTGGAGTAATGCCATGAAAACACCTATTTTTCAACTCAAAATGAAAGTTTTGTGTAGTAAATGAAGTCCTTAAGGGATAGGTATAGTAAAGCCTTAAATTTTAATGCATTGAACAAGTTTTTCCCAAAAGAATCATCCAAAATTTTAATTTCTAAAAATTTGGATTTTTGAATAAATCCTATTTGAAAACATATTTACAAAGTGTGAGATGTGAATTTTTATGAAGAAATGAAGGTTTAAGTAATAGGTATAATGGAGACTCAATTTGAACAAGAATAATTTGATTTTCTTAAGAAAATAAATCCAAAACAAAAGGGATGGTCAAATTTAAGAAACTAGTTCTCTTGAAAGTGAATAGTCATAGAGTTTTACAAATAAAAAGTTCTTAAATTTCCTTTTAGTAAATAATGTCAAGAGCATGCATGCATCAAGTTCATATCATGCCATTCATGATAGGAAATCATCAATATTGCATGTTTGGTTGATCTATATGCTAGAAACATCACAAACATTCACTAAACTACTTTTCGGAATTGGAAATTTCAACTGATCAGAACTGATCCGATTATTTCGTGACCTAAAAATTTTCGAAACTTGAAGATAATGTTAGGAATAGATAGATCTTTTGAAGTGGATAGAAATCGGTATATAATATGCGGAATTCCGGGTTGAAATGACCAAGTTATGGTAGTTTTAAATGGGAATTCCCTCTTAGACGAATGTGGATGAACTTGATAGAATAGAATTTATAGGTTCATTCAAACTTCATAAAAATACTCATTAGCGTTATTTCTTTTGATTAGGAATCTTGGGAGATGGACTAGACCTTTCCGAGAACAATTACGAATAAGTAGATTTTCGTGCTATGACAAAGTGAGTTTATTTCTTAAATAGTTGTGCTCGTGTATGTGCTTAGAAACGTAGTGGCATTAGAATTAGGGAACGATAAAACTATGATGAGTGGTGATTGAATCTTGTTTGAATGAATGATAAGTATATCGAGACGAGATTTGATGTAAAATCATTGTGTGAGATAGTATAGACTTGGATTGTTTGAGATTCTCTATGATCTCCATTAATCTACATAATTAACATGCCACGACTATATGAATAAATTGTACATGCATATCATGAAGTGAGTCACATTGCATTAACTAATATACCTTTGGTGGGACAAAAGTATATTAGCGGAAGGCGAGGGGGCTTATGTTAACATTAAGGATGCGAGATCGCTTAAGTTAACGGATGTGGAGTAGGCACATAAAACTACTACAATAAAACAACAGATGTCGTATAAAAAGAGATAGAGATCGGGATTATGGTTGCATAACTTATGGACCACCCCACTCAAAAATTGGAATTTATGGTTGTATACCTTATGGACCATCTTAACCCCAAATGGAGGGCGTAAATCCATTCACATATGACTCTCGGAAAGTCATATGCTTGTATGCTCATTTGCTTGTGCATTTCATATGGATGTTAATAACTTGTCTGTTATATTCTGTAGTCGAGTACAAATTATTGGAAATGAAATCTCACTAAGCTCATAAGCTTATACCCCAATAGTTTCCTGTTGTAGTATGAATACTTATTGCTATCTTCGAGGAGCCACTATCATCAGGTACAACTCTTGGACACTAAGGAGCTTTTGATGAGGCCGAGACCTAGACGTAGTGTCACGCCCCAATGGGTACCCTAAACGTGACAGCCTGCCATACGCAATATTAAAGCTCAAGAATGACTACCTTAGTCAATCGAAAGCTTCCATATCGGTACAAGGCGTACACTCACAACAAAGGGAGACCATTGAAGTAATGCATTTTAAGATGTTAGCAGCGGAACATACAAAATAACACTTAAATATATTTCATAAAAATATAAAGTCTTACAACTTCTAGGGGGCATTCCCCCGATATATATAACAACATGGTTCTACTGAATATATCATAACTAAAGCTAGAAGGTTTTAGAAGAAATCTACTCTATAACTTCAAAATAGAATTCCTCCAAATGCTTCTCAAAATAAGGATTCTACCCGGGAAATCAAGGTGGTCTCGGGTGCAAAAGATAATCCTGCAATATCAAAAGTCTATAGGAGTATAAGCATGACTAGCTTAGTGAGATATTCCTTATGCAATAGTATCAGAATAAGCAATCAACCAAGTTTATTAATTCAAGCATATGAAATGCAACAACCATATGATCAAACGCTACATACGACTATCCGGTTTCGTATGTATGATGGATTTACCCCTCCATCGGTGGTTAAGGAATGCTTTGAACTGGGTCCCGAACGACCTCCTGGAAGTTGCACGCGTCTTGGGGTTCCAACGAACCGTACTACTATTCCCCGGGCTTTCCATACCCAAAGCAATCGATCCGGCTCGGCTACACCTTGAGGCCGTATTCCCCGTACGTCCTAACCCTCAAGATGTAGCTAGGCAGCTTACCTTTCCGGTCCCACGCTGAGGAGTAGTAGCAAAACTTTGAAATGATATTCTAAGTGATATGCATGAGCAATTTATTATATGGTGATTTCAATATGACATTAAATCATTTAAAGCGATCAAACAATATTTGCACACGTAACAATACATACATGGAAACATTTATATCAATCACAAATCAGGTTCCGATATACTTATCGTTCATTGATCGCACACAACGAATCACATACATAATTCCCATAATATCCCACATGCATATCAATTTTATCTTTTCCTAACATCTAGTGCTCTATTCTACAAGCACATGCACGAATACATAAGTGTAAAGGAAACTCACTCGTCCATAGCGATCTAGGAGTCAAAGTAATCCTCGGGAAGACAAGATCGTGATCCTCGACACCTAAACAAAAGAAATACCCAACATGAGTATTTCATCCAAGATCCATTCACATTCTATACTTCTATCTTAGAGAATTCGTAAAAATCGTATGGAATGGAAATTCCAACTTAAAATGGCCATAACTTGCTCATTTTAACTCGGAATTTCGCATATATATACCGATTTCTACCTACTCGAAAAGATCTATCTATTTCTAAGGTTATTTTTATCAAAAGAAGTTATTTAGGCCTCGGAATAGTAGCATACAGATTTGATACGAATTTTCCAAACTTCAAAACTAGAGTTTTCAAACTTTACTTCACTCAAGGGCTTTTGTACAAAAATATAGATACATTATATGGTTGAAGGAAAATCCCTTGAATACATATATACTCAAACCATATGCATGAATTTGGTGGTGTTGTCTCAACAATGTTCTTGTAGTACATTATGTTTTGAAAGTGAGATAAGCTTAAGTTTTGTAAAGAAATTAGTTTTGTTAAGAAATTTCTTATTTTACTAAAAATGAGCATCTCCTTCTTTTAATTCTTTTTCTTAAATAAAATTAATTTTAATCTTTTTAAATTCCTACTACTTTATTTCTAATGTTTTGGAAAACATAGTTTTTCTAAATACTTCATGGGTATATGTTCTATAGCTTTTCTTAGATCCACTTTAAAAGAAATTATCTTTATAAGTAAATTTTTGAAAACTTATCTAGACTTTAGTATTTAAAATGTTGGTAGAAAATTTTGATAAATGTGTTTAAGAAAACTTTTGGTTGATTAAGGAATGTTTAAAGAAACTTTCTTATTTTATTTGTTTGAAAGAAGAGTTTGTAATAACTTTATGTATTTCTTGATAAAATCTCATATAGTGTTATTACTAAAACTTGAGCTAAACTTGTCTAGCTTTAGAAAAATATTTGTTAAGACAAAACTTTAAGTCTTTATGGAAAAATAATTTCTTATGTGATAAAATTTATTTTTTGAGGAGGGTTCTTACTTTCTATTACTAAAGGAAGCTCATTTTCATTATGGTTGAGACAATATCACATATTCATGTATGAATGAGGATAAAAAAAAACAACATAATAAGATAAACAAAATATATAAGACCATAAAAGTAAAGTCAAGTATTGGGAACCTTAGCTTTATCAAGGTATCCCGGGACTAAGAATAGACTAGTCCTCAAAGAAAAGAAAGCAAAAAAATAAAATTGTTTTGACTTGATATGGATAAGTCTAAGACTAGAAAGACTAGTCTTAATATTTGCATAAAACAAGTAAATAAATAAATTGCAAGACTTGAAAATAAATAAATAAAAAGTGAGCTTATATGCTCTAAATAAATATATATACATAATATATATATAGAATACTTATATAAGTTAGGTTAGAAATCAATAACAACATAATAACATAAAGAAAAGAATAGAACATGAACAAAAACAAAACATGAATAAATTGTTGCTTCTTTAACTCAATGAGTCTAAGAAACATACACTAAACTCATGTTAAGTTATATGAACATGATGGGTAAATAAGAAATTTTTTTTTTACCTAAAGTTTATGTGTTGGTTGAAGAAGAAAAGAATGGGTTGTAATATTATGTGGGAATGGATTTTCTAAGGAAAAGAGAGAACTTGAGAGAGATTTTGAGAGAGGAATTTTGTGGAGTGATTTTGGGAGAGTTTTGGTATGAATTTTATTGTGTGAAAGAATGGAAGAGGAAGGGGGTATTTATAGATTTTTGGGAGTGGAAATTAGATGTAATTAAATAATTTGAAAAAGAAAATAAAATTGATGTGATTAAAGAAGTAATGTGTAAAGTGTGATGTGATTAAAGTTGTATAGGGAAGGTAAATTGTAAGGTATAGGTGTGGTAGAGTGTAAGAATAGAGTGTAAGAAAAAGTAGAGATAAGCGAATAGTAATGAATAGTAGAAAAGTACTATGAATAGTAGACTAGACAATTAAAATACCGGTAGTAAAGAAAATTGCGTAAAAAGCCTATATCTGTTATTTTTAGTTACCAAAAAATTATAAAACTGATATTTTTGAAAACCTTATATTTTTACGAATCTATTGGTGTTGTTGAAATAATTTTGCTATCCAGTGCACCGGGGCACGGTTTTCGAAAATTGATCCCGATTAAATCCAAAAGACACTAGAAAAATTCGAATCTGATATTTTTAGGCTTTCCTATATAATTACGAACCATATTCCATAATTATCTCAATTTCGTTTTCTAGAGTTTAAGAACACGGGATTGCCGGATCTAGATTCACTAGACTAAACATAGAACTAGGTTAATTTTTGGGTTTCGTTTCAACTTCCAGTTCTTAGGGTTTACTAATATTATCGAAAAATCTAGGGGCTTACACGTAGGCATGGACTTCTAATTAAGTCTCCTAAATCTGTATTTGAAGGATAACATAAGAGATATTGAGAGTGTGAGAACTCTAAATGTTTTTGACGGAGGTATGCCCCTTAGATCATGTAATAGAATAAATCTAAATGTAACTGTTATGATTTACATTCTTGTTGCTATGTATATCTCCTTAAACTATTCCAAAGCAAAGTATGGTCCCTATATGTTGAACGTGAGCCTTACACCCGATGTTTAAACTCATGGAAAGACTAACGTTGCCTTACTTGAGTTTAAATATCGAGTGTGGCAGACTATCACGTTTAGGGTACGATTTGGGGCATGACAGGTTGTCTTTTCTTAAGGCTTAAAACAGTTTAGAAATCCACCTATTCTTCTTAAGGGTATAAACTAGTTTCTAGGGCCATCTACATAGCTTAGGTATGGTCATAAAACATGTGGTCTCTCATATATCCCCACTTCCTATGATTCTAGGATTCTTCCTAAAACTCTTATGGCTTAATCTTAAGCTTATCCTATCTTTAAGACTTCTACTTCTAAACTTGCTATTTCTTTCCCTAATCTTGATGCTCTGATACCAACTTAAACTATCATGCACCAACAGGTACCCTAAACGTAACAGCCCATTATACATAATATTAAAACTTAAGAATGAATACCTTAGTCATTAAAAGCTTCAATATCGGTACAAGGCATACATTCATATGAAAAGAAGACTGGTAGAGTAATGCATTTTAAGATATTGGCAGCGGAACATGAAAAATAACACTTAATATATTTCATTTAAACAAAAAGTCTTACAACTTCTAAGGGGCATTCCCCCGATAATTTTCATAACAACATAGTCTTACTAAGATAAATAACTAAAGCTAGAAGATTTTAGAAGAAATCTACTCTAAGACTTCATAACATAGTTCCTCCAAAAGCTTCCCAAAACAACGATTCTACCCGGATGATCAAGATGGTCTCAGGTGCAAAATAGCGATCCTGCAATATCAAAAGTCTATAGGGGTATAAGCATAACTAACTTAATAAGATATTCTTTATGCAAAAGTACTCATAACAAGCATTCAACCAAGTTCATTAAATAAGCACATGAAATGCAACAACCATATGATCAAACAGTACATACGACTATCCGGTTTCGTATGTATGATGGATTTACCCCTCCATCGGTAGTTAGGGAATGATTTGAACTGAGCCCTAAATGACCTCCTTAAAAGTTTGCGTGCGTCTTGCGGTTCCAAAGAACCGTATTACTAGTCCCCTGGTCTTTTCTTATCCAAAGTGATCGATCCGGCTCGGCTACAACTTGAGGCCGTATTCCTCAAACATCCTAAACCCTCAAGATGTAGCTAAGCAGCTTACCTTTCTGGTCCCATACTGAGTAGTAGCAAAATTTCGAAATGATATTCTAAGTGATATGCATGAGCAATTTATTTATGGGGAATCATATCCGACATTAATTTATTTAAAGTGATCAAACAATAATTGCACACATAGCAATACATATATACCAACAATTATATCAATCACAAATCGGGTTCCAATATACTTATCATTCATTGATCACACATGACAATTCACATTCATAATTCTCATGATAACCTGCATGCATATCAATTTTATCTTTTCCTAACATCTAGTGCTCTATTCTACAAGCACATGCGTGATATATAACGTAAAGGAAACTCACTCGTCCATTGCAATCTTCTATGAGTCGAAGTAATCATCGGGGAAGAGAAGATCTTGGTCCTCGACACCTAAACAAAAGAAATACCCAAAGTGAGTATTTCATCTAAGATCTACTCAAATTCTCTAATTCTATCTTATTGAATTCGTCAAAATTCGCATGAATAGAAATTTCAACTTAAAATGGTCATAACTTGCTCATTTTAAATCGGAATTCTACATATTATATACCGATTTGTACCTACTCAAAAAAATGTATCCATTTCTAAGGCTATTTTTATCAAAAGAAGTCATTTGGGTCTCAGAATATTGACGTATAGAATTGTTACGAAAATTTCATATTTCAAAACTTAAGTTTTCAAACTTTTCTCCTTGCAAGAGTTCTTGTACAAAAATATAGATATTTGTATGGTTGAAAAAATCCTTTGAATATATATATAGACTCAAATTATATGCATGAATTTAGTGGTGTTACCTCAATAATGATTTTTGTAAAACCATGTGTCTTAAAAGTGAGAAAATACTATGACTTGAAAATTTTCCTTTTTAGTTTTGTTAGGAAATTTTCTTAAATTATTATAAGCGAGTATTTCCTTCTTTTAACTCCATTTCTTAATTTTGAGAATAATTAAATTTTCAAAAAGTAATTTTAATCTTGTTAAGATTCCTACAACTTTATTCTTAGCGTTTGAAATATATAGTTTTTCTAAATATTTATTTGTTATGTGTTCTAAAGTTTTTCTAAAGTTAGATCCACTTAAAATAAATAATATCAATGATCTTATAAGTTATTTATTATTTTTATTTACTAAGTAAAGCTTATCCTTAGAAAGGTTATTCTTTGATAATTTTGTAGAACTTATCTAAACCTTAGTATGTTGATGAAATCTTTACATATTAGTTTAAGAAAACTTTTGTTAAACAAAGAATTAAGTTTAAAGAAACTTTCTCATTTCATTAGTTTGAAAAGAGAGTTTGTGATAACTTTATTTTATGTATTCATTGATAAAATCTCATATAGTATTATTACTAAAACTTAAGCTAAACTTATCTAACTTTTAGAAAATACTTGTTAAGATAAAACTTTAAGTTTTTATAGAAAAATCATTTCTTATGTGACAAAATTTATGTTTAAAGAGAGTTTTTATTTTTATTACTTAAGAAAACTCCTTTTCACTATGGTTGAGACAATATCAACATCTTCATGCATGAATGAGAATATGTAACTATGAGAAATGTAATATTATTAAATAATAAGATAAGATATGTAAAAGCATAATAATAAGATCAAGTATTGGGAACCTTAGCTTCATCAAAGTATTCCAGGACTAAGAATGGACTAGTCCAAAAAAAAAAGAAAGAAAATTATTTTAACTTGATATGGATAAGTCTAAGACTAGAAAGACTAGTCTTAATAATAGCGTGAAATAAATAAATAAATTGCAAAGCATGAAGATAAATAAATAACAAGTGAGCTTATATGCTCTAAAGAAATATATATACATAATACTATATAGAAATTAGATTAGAACAAATAATAATAATAATAATGACAACAACAACAACATAATAACAACATAATAGAAGATATGAACATGAACAAAAATAAAACATGAACATATTGTTGCTTTTTTAACTCTCATGAGTCTAAAAAAAATACATTAAGCTCATGCTAAGTTATAGGAACATGATGAGTATATGTAAGAAATTTTTACCTAAGGTCATGTGTTTGTTGAAGAGGAATAGAATGGGTTGTAGTAATATGTGGAAGATGGTTTTATGGAGAGAAGAGAGGACTTGGGAGAGTATTTGGGAGAGAGTGTTCGTGGAGTAATTTTGGTAGAGTTTTAGTAAGAAACGAGTTGTGTGAAAGAATGGAGGAATTAGGTATTTATAGAGTTTTGGAGTAGAAATTTGATGTAATTAAATAAATTGAAAAAGAACATAAATTGAGAGGGATAGGAGAGAGAGAGTGGATAGCAAGGCCTTGAAGAGGAGAGAAAAATTGATTAATTTTGTTGTTTTATAATAAAAAGAAGTAATGTGTAAAGTGTAAAGTGTAATGTGATTAAAGTTGTATGGGAAAGGTAAATTGTAAGGCATATATATGGTAGTGTGTAAGAATAGAGTATAAGAAAAAGTAAAGATAGAGGAATAGTAATGAATAGCAGAAATAGTATTATGAATAGTAAACTAGACAATTAAAATACCGGTAGTAAAGAAAATACGCATAAATGACCTATATTTGATATTTTTAGTTACCAAAAAAATTTTAAACTGGTATTTTTGAAATCCTTATATTTTTATGAGTCTAATGATGCTGTCAGAATATTTTCACTATTCAGTGCACCAAGGCACAATTCTTGAAAACTGATCCCGTTTAGATCCAAAAGACGCTAGAAAATTGCAAATCTAATATTTTTAAGTTTTCCTATATTATTGCGGACCATTTTCCACAATTATCTTAATTTTATTGTCTAGGGTTTAAGAACACGGGATTGTCGAATCTAGATTCACTAGACTAAACATAGAACTAGGTTAACTTTAGGGTTTCGGTTTGACTTCCGGTTCTTAGGATTCTTTTATATTTACCAAAAAATCTAAGGGCTTACAATCGTTCATTGATCACACATAAAATTCACATATATAACTCTCAAGATAACCCACATGCATATCGATTTTATCTTTTTTTAACATCTACTGCTCTATTCTACAAGCACATGCATAAATACAAAAAACATGAAGAAAACTCACTCGTCCATTTCGCAATCTTCTTAGTCGTAGAAGTCTTCTGGAAGGCAAATCCCATATTCTTAGTCGCCTAGAAAAAAGAAATACCCGAGACAAGATTTCACAAAAGTTCTACCTAAAACTTTCTAATTCTATTTTTCTATGTTCGTCAAAAATCATATAGAAGGAAATTCCAACTTAAAATGACCATAACTTGCTCATTTTATCTCGAAATTTTGCATATTATATACCGTTTTCTACCTACCCAAAAAGATCTATCTATTTCTAAGGTTATTTTTGTTATAAAAAGTCTTTTGGGTCATGAAAAAGGTTGGTAAAGAATCTCTACGAAAATCCTAGCCCTTGAAATACAATTTTTAAACTTTTCTTTATCCCAAAATTCCTTTAGCAAAAATATAGATATTTATATGATTGAAAAATCATTTGACTACATATATATAGACTCATATTGTATGCACGATTCAATGGTGTTGTCTCAACAATTATTTTTCATAAAACAATTTGTCTTGTGGTATTGAAAACTTGAATCTTTATAATTTCTTTTCTAAGTGCTTTGAAAGAACTTTATAAATTCTTGGGTTATTATAAATAAGTACATTCTTACTTTGTTTTTCAATTTCTTTTCTTAAATAAATAATTTTTCTCTTATACCTTGGTCTTGTACAAATTTTTCTTCTAGTAATAAAAATGAAGTTTCCAAAAGTAGTTGATAACCTATAATAATTTGGGTTGTATATATATTTTTCTTTTAAAATGGTTTTGATAAACAAGTTTTCTTCTTATATTGTCACTTCATAACTTCTTAAAAAAATTTATAAAAATAAATAAATTTATTTCCAAAACTTGGTCTTTTAACTTCTTTATCTATTTTACTTGGAAAGAAATCATGTTTCTAAGTTGTTGATAATATCTATCGTCTTTGAATTTACTATGTTTATATTCTCTTTATTTCTTTGAAAATGACTTTATCATTTGGATTCTTGGCAAACTTTATTTTTCTAAGTGGATTTATAATTTAGTGAGTTGATTTTATCTTAACTTTGAAAAATAGTCTAGTTCTTGGTTTTTATTATAGAAAAGAAATCCTATAATTAAGTTTTTATGAAAAATTTGGATATCAAAGAGTTATTAACACTAAGCTTTAATAAACATTATGTTACTAATCATAAAAAGATAGCGTTTATTTCCTTAGTTAATTTCTTTAGTAAAAATTATCTTTTATTGTTATTGAAGGAAATTTTGTCACGCCCCAAATGGTACCCTAAACGCGATAGTCCGTCACACTCAATATTAAAGCTTAAGTATGACTACCTCAATCATCCCATAAGCTTCGATACCAGGTGTAAGGCGTACGTTCATGATCATAGAGGACCAACTTTGAAATCAGTTGTTTAAGAAGACATTCATATATTAGCTTAAGAATGGAAATCATAACATAATAACTTAATATAGGAAATTATATAAAGGTCTTATAATCATCAAAGGGGAATTCCCCCGCTAAAAGATATAGTTCATCATAATCTAGTGAAGCCTAATCATAATAATTACAAGGAGCTTTACTTAGAAGTCTAAGTCTACACCTAGTCTTTAACTTCTTCCAAAAACTCCTTAAGCCAAAAGGTAAATCCTTAGAGAAATACCCCTAGGGCTTCAACCGTAAATGGGGAAACTGCAAGAGATATCTATAAGAGGGTAAGCTTCTTTGCTTAGTGAGAATTAAATCTATAAGTAAAGTATTCAACAATCAATAATCAACCAAGTTGTTTAATCAAGCATATGAGATGCAAGCAATCACGTGAACAATCAATACATATGATTTTTCGAGAATCATATGTTTGAATGGATTTACCCCTCCATTCGGTGGTTAGGTGTTCTGGCCAACGAAGCTATAGTTCACAAATGATATTTTTGTAGTTTTGAACAGATTCCTATCAATCACTAAAATGTAGTTGATTCAGGTGCCCACTCACCATTTAATTTCAAATAATCAAAGTCATAGATTATGATTTCAAGTCCTTGAACTCATTACTATGCTCTTGTCCTACCAAGGGTATAGTAATGAATGCAATGTAACTCACTACATGTCATGCATTAATCATTTAATTTAGGTAGTCATAGCATAGCATTAGTCATTTATAAGTGACTATAGAATTTGCAGACAATCAATACTAAACTATATCATACAATGGTTAGTTAACAATGCCTGCATCGATGTACTTATTGTAATTTCTACCATGTAAGTAAAACACATATGCTTTCATATTTTATCTTCTCCTACAATCTAGTGCCACTAAGATACAAGCAAATGCATAAGTACAATTGTGAGAATTTAAACTCACTCGGCCATATCAGCAAAAGCTTCCTTAGTCGAAATAATCCTCCAGGTAAGGTAGCTCGGACTCCACATCACCTATATAAAAGAAATATCCAAAAATGAGTATTTCTTAGAAGATCTACTTAAACTTGTAGCTTTATTCTACTAAGTTCATCAAAACTCTCATAGAGTGAAATTTCAACTTAAAATTGTCATAACTTGCTCATTTTAACTCGGAATTTTGCATATCATATACCGATTTCTACCTACTTAAAAAGAT
The DNA here is from genome assembly GCA_024138025.1 of Combretum micranthum. Taxonomy (NCBI): domain Eukaryota; kingdom Viridiplantae; phylum Streptophyta; class Magnoliopsida; order Myrtales; family Combretaceae; genus Combretum; species Combretum micranthum. The sequence continues at coordinate 329,310 of JAMXBD010001079.1, forward strand.
CCATCCATTTCTAGGGTTATTTCCTACATATAAGGTCATTTGGGTTGCTAAACACCTCAGTATAGATTCAAAATGGAATTTTCCAGATTTTGCAAAACAATTTTCCAACTCAACTTTATTCAAAAATCCTTTAGCAAAAATATAGATATATTTATATAATTGAAAAATCCTTTTTGTATATATATATAAGCTTACTTTATATGAAAAAATTCTAATGGTAGTGTCTCAACGATTTATTTCACAAAACGTTGAAACTTAAACTTGACATATTCCTTTTCAAAGTAATTTGAAGAAGCTTTAGATTTGCTTAGGTTATTATAAATGAGTATATTCTTATTTTGTTTTTCCATTCCTTTTTCCAGAACAAATAAATTTTTCCATTAACTTTGGTCTTTCACAATTTTTACTTCTAGTGATAAAAGAATAAAGTTATCAATTGTTTATTAAGTTATTGATAATCTATTTATAAATTTTCCTTTAGAATTGTTTTAGAAAATGAATCTTTTTCTTTTTATATTTCATGTTTATTAACTCTTTGAAAAAAAGAATATAAGTTCTTGTTTTTAAAAACTTGGTATTTTATTTCCTCTACAAATTTTATTTGAAAAGAATCCACTTTATTGATAAAATTTTTTGTTTTTAATCTTATCATATTTATATTCTTTGTCATTCTTTGAAAATAAGTTTCTTCTTTGGAAACTTTTGTTTTTCCTAAGTGGATTTATAAGTTAATAGGTTGATTTTATCTAACTTTAAAATCTAATTTGTTTTCTTGGTTTTGTTATGGAGTTGAAAAGACTTTGAATCTTAAGCTTTTTGTGAAAACTTTGAATACCAATAAATTATTTTTACTAAGACTTAGGTTATCATATTATGAAAAGAATGTGTTTATTTCTTATATTTCCTTAGTAAAATTATTCTTGTTGTTATTTGAGAAGACTTTGAGAAACTTGAGAAAATGTTGTAAAAATCCTTTTTTTTTTTTTTGTTGATGATAAATCCTTTATTTAGTGACAAGCTACATAATAGAAAATTTAATTTCAAGTTCCTTTATTAAAAAAAATTTTACTTTAAATTTAGTTGAGATAATATCATTATGTAGATGCATGTATTGTGAGCTTGTAATATGTAGATGATGAAAATATAATAAAAGAAGAAAGATAATATTAAGAAGCAATATAGCAATAATAAGCAAGATATTATAGTTAAGTATTGTGAACCTTAGCTTCATCAAGATAATCCGGTCATGTATTAGGAGCCTTAGCTTCATCAAGGCAATCCGGTCAAGTATTAGGAGCCTTAGCTTCATCAAGGCAACCCGGGACTATGTCCCAAAAGAAAAGAAAAACAAAGAAAAGAAAAGGCAATAATAAGCTTGTTAGCGAGTTAATGAGCATTTAGGCTCTAAAAATATATATAGATATATATGCAGATAGTAACATATATATGAAGTTAGGTTAGAAGCACAATAATAACAATAATAAGATCATAATAACAACATAATATGAAATTTATTCATGAACAAGAACAACACATGAACATAGTGTTGCTTCTATAACATTGGAATGTTTAAGAAACATACAACATGATCATGTTATGTTACATGACATGGTAAAAAGAAATAGGTGAGAACTTTTACTTAAGAAAATAAAATGGAAGTGGTAGTAGAAGAAAAGCTTCGATAGTGTTTATGTGTATAGGAATTGTGTAGGAAAAATTGGGTAGTAAAAGAAAGAAAAGAGAGATTTTGGTAGAGAGTGTTTAAGGAGAGATTTTAGGAGAGTTTTAGTAAGGTGAATGAGTATGTGAAAGAATTGGAGGGAGAGGGTATTTATAGAATTTTTGGAGTAAAAATTGTGTGAATTAAATAAATTGAAAAAGAAAAAAATAAAATGTGTGTGTGTGTAGTACCTGCCCGACACCACTTATAGAGAAGAGAGAGGGAGTGATTTTGATTTGTTTTGTATTTTCGTTAATTAAAAGTAATAAGATGTAAAGTTTGATATGAATGAAGATATATGGGAAAAATAAAAAGTAGATAATAAGTATAGTAGAGTGTAAAAATAGGTGTAGAAAAAATAGAGATAGGTGAATGGTAATGAATAGTGTAGAATAGTACTATGAATAGTAGATAAAACAAATTAATATCGATATTAAAGAAAATACACATAATTAAGCTATATCTGATACTTTTAGACAACACAAAATTATATAACTGATATTTTTAAAATCCTTAGATTTTTAGGAGTTTATTGGTATTATCGGAATATTTTTACTATCGGGGGTACCAGGGCACGGTTTTCGAAAACTGATCACGTTTTGTAAACCCCAAAATTTTTGGAATCGGTTTAGCCTAAAAACCTTAAATCGGAAGTCAACCGGAGCTCTAAAGGTCAACAAAACCCTAGTTAGATGTAATAGCTCAAAGTCTGGCAATCTCGAATAAGCAACTCGGTGAGAATAAATAGAAGTTCAGAATGTAGAATAATGTAGAATTATCTAAGGCAACATAAAAAGATCAAATTAGTAAAACCGCAACTCGTCTCGAACCCGATCGAACATGGTTCTTGAAAAATTTGTCCCAAAGCCTGGAATAATAAAAATGTTCCGAATATATCGTTAGACTCGTAAAAATATAAGGTTTTCAAAAATATCAATTTTGTAATTTTTCGGTAAGTAAAAATGATAGATATCGCATTTATACGCATATTTTCTTACTACCGGTACTTTATTAGTCATATCTACTTTACATTACACTATTCATTATTATTCTACACTATTCTTTTATCTCTACTTTTTCTTACACCTACTCTTACACACACTATAACCTATAATCTTTACTTTTTACCTTTCTCATAACTTTATTTCACATCTACCTTACTTATTACTTCATTTAATCCACAAAATACAAAAAGATAAAATCACTCCCTCTCTCATCTCTCTATGGCCGGCGTCCCCTCCCCCATATGACCTCTCAATTTGTTTTATTTTTCTTTTATTTTAATCATACGAAAATCACTCCATATTTTCATATAAATACCCCCTTCCTCTTTCACTTCTTTCACACAATTACTACCCACAAATTTCTTACTAAAACTCTCTCAAAATCTCTTCTCAAAACTCTCTCCAACTATCCTCCCAAAACTCTCTCAAATTTATTCCAAAACCACTTCTACCTACAACAAAAACCCATAACCACATAACAACTACCAAAGTCTTCTTTAGGTAACCATCTCCTATTATTTTCTTCTTCTCATGTCATGGAACTTTACATGACTATAGTGTGAGTTTCCAAAGGTTAAATGTTATGAAAGCTACATTATGTTCATGTATTGTTCTTGTTCATGGAAATTTATTTATGTTTATGTTATTATTTTGTTTATATTGTTGTTACTATATCTAAGTATTATTATCTATATAGATATATACATATACTTTAGAGCATATAAGCTCACTTGCAATTTATTTATTTTATGCAATGCAATTTATTTATTTATTCAATTGCAATTTATTTATTCATTCCTTGTTATTATAAGACTAGTCTCTAGTTTTAGACTTGTCCTCATCAAGTCAAAATTTTTTTTTCTTTCTTTCATTTTATTTTCATTTTGGGACTAGTCTACTTCTTAGTCCTAGGAGCCTTGAAAAAGCTAAGACTCCTAATACTTGACTTTATTATTTATGTTACTTTGCTTGATATTATTTTCTCATAATTCATGTTCATTTAAATTGTTGCCCAAAGTTTCAAGTTCTAAAAAATAATTGACAAAAAGGAGATTTTGACACTTAGAAATAAGTTTATGTAAAGTATAAGATCTATAGTTTAAACAAAAATAAAGTTATCTCTTTTTAAGTTACAAAAAGAACCCACTAAGATTTTAGAAACTACTTTTACTATAAAAAGCTTCTTAAAACAATTATTATCCAACTTTGTTTTTATAAAGAAAATAAATTTTTATGCAAGGATAATTTCTATGAAAAACATAATATGAGGAAAGAATGAGGAATTTTCAAATAAAAATTTTTTGCAAACAAATAGATAAAAAAAATTGTATAGGAAAATAAATAGGAAAAATAGTATTAATATAGAAAACATAGAAAGAAGAAAAGTTATTTTCAAAAAAGTTACTTGGAATTATATATATATAAGTCAACATAAAACATCTTTGGAAAACAAAGGAAATAAAATATTAATTTCAAGAGATCTACAAAAATGAATTCTTGTAAACTATATTTTTCTAAAAACTCCAAAACCGACATGATTTTACTTGAGCAACATGAATGGACAACAAATACTTGAGTATGAATAAATATGAGCTAAGTAACCATAAAAAGAGAATTTTCAACTATATAGATAACTAAATATTTATCAAACAAATTTTGATTGATTGAACCAAAGTTGTTTTTGAATTGGAAAATCCGTGGTGAATTTTGTCGCCACTGTTTCTGAGCCTATATGACCTTGTTTGTTAAAAATAATTTTAAAAATGGATAGATCTTTTCGAGTAGGTAGAAATTGGTATATTATATGCGCGATTCCGAGTTAAAATGACCAAGTTATGGCAATATTAAGTTGGAACTTTTCTTTATACGAACTTTAACGTTCTTTTGACATTGTTTTGTCAAAATTCAAGAAAATCATCAAGAAATACTCATTGTGGGTATTTTCTTTGGCTAGATGACTAAGAGGAAGGATACCTATATCCCGAAGATTATTTCAATTGAGTGGAGTGTGTGAACGACTCATCCGTATAGAAGAATAGTCGACATGGCATCGTGAGTTTATTTCTTTTAAATGCTATACTTGTTATGCTTGTAATTTAGTGCATTAGCGTTAGGAAAAGACAAATGGATATGTATGTAAAATAATTTCTTGAAAGAATCTTAAGAATAATGAGGCCGAATTGCTTTAATGTTTGTTTTAGTATAGCACTTGCTTTGTATGAGATTCTTTGATCACCTTAATTGGACAATAATAATGTTATGATATCATAAATAAACGGATTCATGCATACCACGAAGTGAGTCACATTGCATTTGGGTTATTATCCTTGGGTGAGAAGGATAGTAAGCTCATGTCGAAAGCAACACTTGGCGGAGTATCTGAAAGCGATTGCTTGGCGGCGTTATGGAAAAGGAAATGCTTGGCGGAAGATCCAAAAGCAAGGCTCAATTCAAGTAGACTTCATATGCTTGGCAATGTTGATCGAAAGCATAAAACTTTGTACTAAAACTACTTGTTTTGAGGTTATGTATCACCAAACCCCGAATAGAGGGCGCAAATCCATTCAACATATAGTTCCTGGAAAACTATATGTCTTGTTTTCCCACGTGTATGTTGCATTCCATTTGCTTGATTAAATGACTTATTTGAAATTTTGATACAAGAAGTTATTTATGGATATAATTCTCACTAAGCCTGTTAGCTTATACCCCCATAGATATCTTTTGCAGTTTCCCTATTTATGGTTAAGGCCACGAGGACTCTGCAGTCAGGTAATTTCTTTATGAATTAGGAAAATCCTAGATGAAGTTTAGTGTTGAATAAAATGTAAAATATCCTTGTAATAGATTAGTGAAAAAGGGAAATGTCCCTAAGTTTGATCATTGTTATAAGTAAATAAATATTATGAATCATCTTTTCTTAATATGTTATTGTATCTTCTTAAGCTTCATAATTCCATGTATGGTCCTCTAAATTTGTGAGAGCATGCCTTACACTTAATATCAAAGCTTTTGGGAGTGGCTAAGGTTGTCACACTTAAGCTTTAATATTGAGTGTGGTGGACTATTATGTTTAGGGTACCTTTTAGGGCGTGACACGTTCGGATCCGAAAGACACAAAAAATTATCGAATCTAAGATTTTTATGCATCCTTATATTAATACGAAGTATCATTCACTACTATCTCAATTTCGTCGTTTCAAGATTAAGAACACGGGATTGTCGGATCTAAACTATTAGGGTTTGATGCGTATTTGTTGACCTTAGGGTTTTCGGTTGACTTCCGGTTTAAGGTTCGAACATAACCATAGCATAAAATCTAGGGGATTACAAATTTATGATGGGTTTATCTAACTTTTTGAAAAGAATTTATAAAAAATACTTTTTGCATGTTTTGTATGATAAAAATCTTTGTTCAATTCAAAGTTAGATAATAAAGGAGTTTGGTTCCATTTTCCTTTATTAAAAAAAAATTCCATTTTAAATTTGTTGAGACAATATCATTATAATGATGCATGCACATGATTATGTACTGTGGAAAAGATGAAAAATCACATAATAATTTAAGAAAGATTATAAGAAGCAAAAATAAGCAAAACAATAAGATCAAATATTGGGAACCTTAACTTCATCAAGATAATCCGGTCATGTATTCGAGCCTTAGCTTCATTAAGGCAACGCGAGACTAAGAATAGACTAGTCCTAAAAAGAAAAAGAAAAAGAAAGAAAAGAAAAGCAATAATAAAAGCAACAATAATAATAAAAGCAAGTTATTGAAAGTTAAGTGAGCATTTAAGATCTAAGAAATATTTATATATATACATATAGGTAATAATATATATTTATATAAGGTTAAGTTAGAAATATAATAAAACAATAACAACATAGTATCATTATAATAACAAGATAATAAAAATCGAAATTATTGGTATGTGCAAGAACAAAACATGAACATGTTGTTGCTTCTACCACTCATATGAGTTTTTAAGAAACAATACCATAGTATGCTAAGTTACATGACATGGGAAAATAAACGGTTGGAAATCTTTACCTAAAGGTGTGTTTACGTTGAAGGAAGAAGATGGTAGATATAAGATTATATGGATAGTAGTATGTGGTAAATGGTTTGTGTGTATAGAAGGATTTTTGAAAGAATTTGGTTGAAGAGAATTTTGGTAGAGAGGAATTGTGGAGAGAGGACTTGACGAGTGATTTTGGGAGAGTTTTGTTATGGTAAAAGAGTATGTGAAAGAAGTGGAGGGAAATGGGGTATTTATAGATAAATGTAGAGGGAAATTTAGAGTTAATTATATAAAAGAAAAAGAAAAAGAAAACGAAAGGGAGGAAATGAGAGAGAAGGGTGGATAGCAAGAGGAGAGAGGGGAAGAGAAAATGTGATAAAAATTAATTTTTGTAATGAAAGTAATAATATGTATAGTATGATGTGAAATAAAGTTGTATAGGAAAAGTAAAGTAAGAAAATAGGTATATAGATAGTAAGAATAAGTTGTACAAAAAGTAGAGATAGATGAATAGTAATGAATAGTAGAAATAATGTCACGTCCCAAAGGGTACCATAAACGTGGCAGTCCGCCACATACGGTATTAAAACATAAGAATGACTTTCAAAAGTCATGCGAAAGTTTTCAACACAATATGTAAGGTGTTTATCACAACAATAGGAGACACCGGTGGGATGTATAGTTCGAGATAGTATATAGAACATACAAGAATCTAAATAATCATCCAATTTATCATTAAGAGAATAAAATCCATACATCATCTTAGAGGCTTTTTCCCAATAATTCTCCAAACAATCATAATATCAACTTAATCTTTCTCACAAAAAAATAATACTGACATCATAAGACTTTGAAGGATAATAAACCTAAGGTCTTCAAAAGATTTCCAGAAGCTCCTTAAATCATAATTCCACCCAGGTATATGTACTCCTTGCTCATAAAAGATATTGGTTCTGTACAACAAAGGTCTATCGAAGTATAAGTGTAAGCCCCGGAAAATTTCAGTAAATAATTCTACGATGAACTTCGAAAATAAACCCTAAAAATCACTCCAAATTAAAACCGAACTTTGAACGAGTCCTGAAATATAAATGAAAGTAAGAATTCATTAGTCTTGAGAAAATCTAAAAATAAAATAAGGACTACAAAAGTCCTTAAGTCCAAAAATCATTACGTAAGATAAACTGCTTACCTAATCTATAATTCATAAAAATCGGGATAAAAATAAAACACAGTGATAATTTGCTAAAAAGCAAGTTAATCTATAACATGACAATTTGAAGGATCAGGAAATCACCAAAGGCCAATTCCATAACTAGGCTTTGGCACGATTAAGAAAACTTTATCTGCCAATAATAAAATATAGACTTTGGAAATTCCCCAAACGACCAGACTAATAATCCTAAGAGACAGGAAATCACAATAAAGCCCTAACGATCAAATCAAACTCCAAGAATCATAGAACGAGTTAGAAATTGAAATCTCGTAATCTTAAAAGGAAGAATTCAAGAAACAAAATAACAAATTAGATAATCCTTAAGTTAACCAATTGTTCATAAAACCTTAAATCGAAGCGAAAATAAATTCGAAAACAAAACACTATGAAGATCCTTTTTCAAAGCAAATTATAAAAATCAAGATTTCCCCAAAATCATTCCAAAAATCGATATTTGACTCAAACTCAAGAAAATCATATCGGTAACCATTACCGATATAACTCCGGATATAATAATTCAATTCAAGATTTCTGAAAGCAGTAAGAGATATTAAGTACTTATAAAAATAAAATTTAAAATAAATTTCTCAAACTAAATACGTTGTATAAACAGAAAATCTCAGTTTCCAATTGGCAAAGGTCTAAACCGGAAAATCATCCGGAACCCTAACCGGAATACAATAGTGTAAGTCCGGCAATCTAGCGCCCCTAACTCTAGAGGCCGAAAGGTAGTTTAAATATGTAGAATACTGTAGTAATATAAGTTTATTTAAAAAATAAGATTGGTAAATTTTTGACCTATTTTGAACCGTTCGGATACAGACTTCGAAAAGCGTATCCCGGGGCTCGAGATATCAAAAATGTACCATTAGTACCGTTAGACTCGTAATTCCACGAGATTTCTAAATATATCAGTTATATAATTTTTCGGGTTATAAAAGTTACAATTATAACCTTTTTACCGTATTTTCATTTCTACCGGTAATTGATTATTCTTTTGCACTATTCATTTTATTTCATTACACAATTTTATTATTTTATAATGTATACCCGGATTTCCTAGTAATCAAGTAAACTTCGAAAACCAGAAAATGAAACCCTAAACCAGTTTAGTTCAAGCTTTGTGAGAAAGGCTTAGAAACCCAAAATTCCGGCTTTTCCACGGTTTCCAAATAAGAAACTTTTATAAGCAAAATTAATTTTGGATATAGTTCTTGATTATATTTCAAGCCAAGAAAATATCATATTTTAAGAAAATTTCAATTCCGGGTCATCCCGAGACCCATTATAGAAAACGTGCCCGAACTAGAATTTCAAAAATCTTATGTACTCATTTGAATCGAAATAAAATAAGGATTTCAAATATATATTTTTCATAATTTTCCGGCTTATGAAAAATACAGTTATAGCCTTTTTATTCGTATTTCATTACTACCGGAAATTAAATTGTCTTGTCTACTATTCCTCACTATTCACAAGTACACCTAGTCTACCTATTAGCACACTCTACAAATTCAACCCTTACCATCACTCAAATCAATTCCTTTTCTCCATAACTTTTGTCCTTAACTTTCCTTACAAATCATAACAATTACACATCAAGTTAAATCAATCAAATAAAGTAAAAATCAAATCTTTCCTTCCCTCTTAAGCTTCCAAAACCGGCGCCATTAGCCCCCCCCTTCCATGCTCCATTTGAATTTTCTTTTACTTCTTTAACCTAAATCCACTTCATATATAAGCTATATTTTCTCTCTCTTCTTCATTCTTTCATTTCTCAACTTTTACAAAGTGAAAAGCTCTCAAAAACCCTCTCATTTTCCCTCTTGGCCGAAAGTCCCAAGCTCCCCCACACACACACAACTTCCATTTCTTCTTTTCATCTTCCATTCCACTTCAAGTAAGTAACTTTTACCTCTTTCCACCTTAGATCTTTGTTATGGCTAAGTGATTCTTGGATATTTCAACCAAATGTCCCCATGATCTTTTGTAGGGACAATGAGATATCAAACAAGAATACCGAACCATTACAAAGTGGATCTAGCATTTAAAGGAGCTTTCATGCAAAAGCTTTATGTTTATCCATCAAAAAGTATTTTAAACAAAAGATCTTTTAAAAATATAGTTTTTATGTTTTCAAAACTCATTTAAGCATTTGATATAGTAGATCTATCATTTTACTACTCATTCATGTAGGCATTTAAGATTCATCTTATTTTGTGTTTATGTGCATTAATAGTCTTTAATGTTTTTGTCTTAGTAAATAACCTTCTAGTATTAGATCTATGGTTAGATAAGTTAATAAAGTCAAAAAGGAAAACACTTTTCAAGAAATGACTTGTGTAAATTCGGATGACTTTGAAACCTAGGAAAAAACACTTTTATCAACTTCTAAACATATATTTTACAAGAGAAATGAAGCCTATGGGTAATAGATAATGTTTGGTAGTATTTTTCATGAGTCTAAATGAGATTTTTCAAGAAAATGTTGGAAACAAGAAATGAAGTAATAGAAGTTTTGAGCTAAAAGTCATGTAGACAAAATTCGTAATAATGGATGTATGGTTAGAAAACACTATTTTTCCAACTTCAAAAATGATATTTTCTTAAATAAATGAAGTCCTTAGGTATAGGTATAATAAATCTTAAAGTTTTAAGTATAAAATACATTTTTCCTAAAGAAATCAACTTGAAAATGGACTTTTACTAAATTCGGATTTTTGGAAACCCCTAGTAAAGACCCACTTAAAAGTTTATAAATGAGATTTTATTTAAGAAATAAAGGCCTTAGGATATAACTAATATGAGGGTCAAAATTCTTTAAGCAAAATAGAGTTTTCTAAAAGAAAATCCTTGTAATATGTAGGTGTGACTAAGTGTAGTAAACTCACTTGTTAAACATTAATATGAAATGGTTTTCTAAGAAAAGTTTATGTAAATTCTTTAAACCTAAAGAGCTATAAGAACTTAGGCTCATTAGAGTTCATATCATGACATTCATGATAGGGAAAATCATTACCATTGCATTTAGTTTCATTTTACACTTAGGAATCTCAAGTGCATTCATGAAAACCGCATTTTCGGAATCTATGTTACCGCTGTACAGATCTGATCCCTCATTTCGAGGCTTAGATATTTTCAAAACTTGATTTAAACTTCATATTTAGAAAGCTCTTCCGAAGTAGATAGAAATCGATATAAAATTTGCGAGATTCCGAGTTAAAATGACCAAGTTATGGCCGTTTTAAGTTGGAATTCCCGCTTAGGACGCGAATTACGAATTTGATAAGTTCGTATGAAGTCGTTGGATTAGTTTGAGTTGAAATACTTATTAGAGTATTTCTTCCTTTTTAGGTTATCCCGAGTTCGACGATTCCCTACCACCGGATTATTATTACTAGAAGACCGGTGATCCAATGGCGAGTGAGTTTTCTCCTTGTTTTGTTACCTTGATTGTGCTTGTATTAGTGCATTAGAATTTTAGGAACAAGATAAAAATCGATATGAATGGGGATGGGATATATGATGAGACTGTGATGAATGTATGCCAAGGAATACTAAAGCATATCGAAACCACGATTTGATTGGATAACTGCGTTCATATATTATTTATGTGTGATATTGTGGTCACTCTAAAGAATGTATAAATATTTTGACCTAAGCAAAATTAAATTGATCATGCATCGCATCGGACATATTGCATTTGGTAGCATGCTACTCCTACGCAGGTCGATCGGTATGGTCCGTTGTTGCCTCGTTTGGATAACGAGCCCGGTGCCAGAGCTCATTCAGGGGTACTAAGGCGCATGTGGATGCATCCTTGGATGAGCCTAGCCGAGTCGAGTGCTAAGAGCCGAGGGCTTGGGGACTAGATGCGGTCGTGTGTAGACTCAATACCATTCCTAACCCAAGATACGGAGGGCGTAAATCCGTTCTGTGTGGGTTCCGGTTACCCATGCATAATTGCTTGCTCACGTGTTTGTTCATGCATAGCATATGATTGATAAATACTTGTTTGTTATGGTACGGAATTAAGGGAATTCTCACTAAGCTAGTGTAGCTTATACCCCAATAGTTGTTTAAATGAGCAGGTTATTCCAAGAATGCTAAGTGGGGACCGAGATGGTTGAAGTCGAGAATGACTTCGGGATTCCGGCAAGATATAAGAATGCTTGAAGTTTTTGGCTAAGCTTTACGATTTGCCTTGTAATAGTTTTATGTAGTGAAGTCTTGGGATAAATGTAATTGAAGTTTGATGATTTATTTTGAAGTATAGTGTTTTGTATTTGGAGTATAGTGGATTGTATTTCCTTTACATTGTTACTCAATTGTATCAACATAAAACGTATCATTCCGATGTGTCTCCTTATGTGTTAGACGCCTTGTACATAGTATGGAAGCCTTCGCGTGACTGAGGTGGTCATTCTTAGGCTTTAATATTGTGTACGGCGGACTGCCACGTTTAGGGTACCCTTCGGGGCATGACAATAAGCATAACTAGCTTAGTGAGAATATTCCTAAATCAACGTACTTGTATAAGTAATTTCAAACAAGTTATTAAACAAGCATATGAATGCATCAAGCAAGTGATCAAGCAATACATATGATCTACTGGAAATCATATGTATGAATGGACTTACGCCTCGATTCAGGGTTAGGTGTTCCAGGCTCTTTAAAACCCATCTTTAAATCCAACTCATGTAGTTTATTTTAGGCTCCTACTCGCCCATCATAACATAGTTCTTTCAGGCTCCTAATCGCCCATCTTGCAGATTTCTAGTTACTGCACACCGGCTACTAAACTCTTGTCCCATCGAGAATAGCAGCTCATGCAATGAAACTAACTACGTGATATGCATGAATCAATTAATATAATTCGTAGTATATGATTAGAGTAATTTAAAGGTGATCACAGAATTTGCGCACACTCTAACAGTATAATAGTAAAACATAAGTTAATTAACAACGATTCATGCCTCGGTATGCTTAACATTCTTTCAACCAATATTATCATACATAATTTATTTTCATCTTTTTCTACTTCTAGTGCCTCTAGCTACAAGCACAACCAAGTACGTAAAAAGTAGGAAATAAACTCACTTGGTCATGAGGATCTATCTCTCTTACGAATGAGTCAATCGGTAAATCCACTAATCAAAATAATCCTCCGGGTATGAATACTCCTCCTCAGAATCACCTAATCAAGAAGAATACCCATAATGAGTATTTCTTGTTAATTCTATGGTACTTATCAAAAACTATGTCATAAGATCGTTAAAACTCGTATAGAGGGTAATTCCAACTTAAAATGGCCATAACTTGGTCATTTTAACTCAGAATTGTGCTTATAATATATCGTTTTCTACCTACTCGAAAAGATCTATCCATTTCTAAGGTTATTTTTGTCATAAAAATCCATTTGGGTTGGAAAATACTACAGTACAGAATAATTACGAATTTATAGTTCACAAAATATGATTTTTCCAAACTTTGTTGTACTGAAATGAATCCTTAAGAAAATATATGGATATGTATATAGTTGAAAAATCCTTTGAACATATATTTATACTCATATTGTATGCATGATTTTTGTAGTGTTGTCTCAATATTGATATTTCATAAGCAAATTGTCTTTGATGGTTTTAAAAGATAAAACTTTTGAGAATTTCTCCTTTTTGATTTGTTAGAAAGAAAACAAAAATATAGTTGAATTGTTATGAGTAAATGTTTTATTATTTCATTTTCTCACCTTTCAAAAGTAAATTCATTTTCAAAAATTTTGGTTCTTTAAATTATCTACTAACTTTATTTCTAGTGATTGAAAATAAGCTTTTCAAAATATTCTTTAAGTTTTTGATGTGGTCAAATATTTGAAGTTGTGCTAAATGTATGTTTTCCTCTTTTTATATTCTTTCTCTTCTTTTAGGAAATAGATACACCTTTAAAACTTTACTTTTTGGCAAATTTTATTTTCTAAGTTGGTTTTCAAAATAGTGAGTTGATTTTATCTTGGTTTAAAAAACTTGTTTTATTCTTAATATTTGTTAAACGGTAGAACAGTTTCCTTAGACAAGATATAAGAAAAGCTTTCTTATTGTTAGCATTAGAACTTAGCAAAAATTTCATTTAATTTTGAAAAGAGAATAACAACTTATAAAAATTAAGTTTTGAAGAGGCTTTCTTAGTAGGTGATTTTTCAAAGTCTATAATGAACCTATTTAAGTTTTATAAAAGGTATGGTTGAGTTAAAATCTTTTAATGCTAAAATTCTTCCTTTACGGAGTGTTGAGTTTGGTTTATAAAAGAAAAAAATTCCTTTTATTATTTTGAAGAAATCTACATTACTAATTCTTCTAAATTTTATGGTTAACTTATCCTTTGGAAAGAGTTTATTAAAAAGAAGACTTAGATCTTTTGTTGAAAATTCCTATTGTTAAGAAATCTAGTTTACTTTTCTTTATTTAAGAAAGAACCCATTTTTATTTTTATTTAAGACAACAACCTTCTTAATCATGCATGAATATGTAGTAATGTAAAAATAAAGATAATACGTAATAAGATAAAAGAATTGCTTGTAAGTAAATAAACATAATAAAATAGTCAAGCATTGGGAACCTTAGCTTCATCAAGGCAACCCAGGACTAAGAATGGACTAGTCCCAAAAGAAAAGAAAAGAAAATTGTTTTGACTTGATATGGACAAGTCTAAGACTAGAAATACTAGTCTTAATAAATTGCATAAAACAAGTAAATAAATAAATTGCAAGACATGAAAATAAATAAATAAATAACAAATGAGCTTGAGCTTATATGCTCTAAATAAATATATATACATAGTATACATAATATTATATAAGTTAGATAATAATAACAATAACAACAATATAACAACATAATGTAAAATAGGAACATGAACATATTGTTGCTTTTTTAACTCGTATGAGTCTAAGAAACATACACTAAGCTCATGCTAAGTTGTATGAACATGATAAAGAAATTTATATAGGATTTTACCTAAGGTTTAATGGAAGGTTTGAAAAGAGATGAATGGGTTTTGTGTTTGATAATTTTCTTCTTGAAGTGTAGTGAATGGTAGAGAGTATTTTGAGAGAGATTTGTTAGAAAGAGGTTTTGAGAGAGTATTTTGGTAAAATTTTGTTATGTAAAATAGATGTGTGAAAGAATGAAGGAGGAATGGGGTATTTATAGAATTTTTGGAGTGAATTTTTGATGTAATAAAATAAATTGGAAAAGAAAAATAATTGAGACAAAAAGAGGGGGAGTTGCACCGGCCTTAGAGGGATTAGGGAGAGAGTGAGTTGATTTTGTGTGAATTTTGTAAGAAAATAATTAATATGTAAGATATGATTTGATATAAGGTGTATTGGAAATATAAAAAGCAAGAAAATAGGTATATATGTAGTAAGAAATAGGTGTAAGAAAAAGTAGAGATAGTGAAATAGTAATGAATAGTAGGAATAATACTATGAATAGTAGACTAGATATATAAAATACCGATAGTAATAAAAATACGCGTAAACGAGCTATATCTATTATTTTTAGTTACCGAAAAATTTTAAAACTGATATTTTTGAAATCCTTGTTTAATTACGAGTCTTTTGGTGTTATTGGAATATTTTTAATATTCCAAGCTCTGGGACATGCTTTGCGAGAATTGATCTCGTTTGAGTCCGAAAGACACTCGAAATTCGCGAATATGATATTTTTATGTTACCCTATATTATTACGAACTATTTTAAGCCACTTAGTTTCGTTTTCTAGGGTTTGAGAACACAGGATTGCCGGAGTTGAAATTGCTTGATTGTCTTGGTCTTTGTTGACTTTTGAATTTCCGGTTTGACTAGGGTTAGGATTTAATCCAACTTTACCTTAGAAATTGAGGGATTTAAATTAGGGATCGGATAGGTGGTCTTTTCATGTTCGGGTTTTTAGATCGAACGATTATTGAACTTTCTATTTTCGTTTTTGAAAAAAAAAAATCTCTTATAAAATCCCATGATCAAAATTGATTAAGGTTTAGTTTCAACATAGGTCAAACTCTCGGGTTTTGATTTGGTATTCCAAAACCATTCTCGAAAAATTCGGGGGCTTACAAATAATACTATGAATAGTAGACTAGATAAATAAAATACCGGTAGTAATAAAAATACACATAAACGACCTATATCTAATATTTTTAGTTATCAAAAAATTTAAAACTGATATTTTTAAAACTGATATTTTTAAAACCTTATATTTTTAAGAGTCTAATGGTATTGTTGGAATATTTTCACTACCCAGTGTACCGGGGCATAGTTTTCAAAAAACTGATCCCATTTGGATCCGAAATACACTAAAAATGGCAAATATGATATTTTTAAGCTCCCTTATATTATTACGAACTATTATCTTCAATTTTCTTAATTTCGTTGTTTAGGGTTTAAGACGCGTGATTGCCGGATCTAAATATTAGGGTTTGTTGTAGATTTTGTTGACTTTTAGGGTTTTGGTTTGTAAACTGCGGTTTTCCTAGTAACCAAGTAGACTTCAGAAACTGGAAGCCAAAACCCTAAACCGAATTAGCTTAAGCTTGAGAGAGAACCTAAGAACCCTAAATCTAGCTTTCCTTCGATTTCAAACGAAAAGAAATTTTGTAAAATAATTTAATGTGGAATATTGTTCTAAAGTATATTTCAAACCATAAAAAATCTTATTTCGAAAACTTTTCCATTCCAAGCCTTCTCGAGATCCATTACGGAAAAGCGGGCTCCGAAACTCGAAATTCGAAAAATATTCCAAAATAATCTTTGAAATCAAAATTTAATAAGGATTTCAAAAATATAAATTTATAATTTTTCGGTTTATGAAAGTTATAGATATAGCCCTTTTCTAGTATTTTCTTTAATACCGGTAAATTAATTATCTTGATTACTACAAGTACAAGCCCATACCCTACTACACTCATAAGCCATACCCTACTTTTGTATCCTTACAAAACACTCAATTACATTTTCTTTTCCAAGAATAATTTGTCTCTTAAGAATTATTATATTTAAGATTTATTATTACACAAAATAAATATAACAAAACAAATTAAACACTCCCTCTCTCCCTCTCCTATAAAACCGGCGCACACACCCTCCCTCTTCCCTTTGTGCCCTCAATTGTTTTATTTTCTTCCTTTATTATAATTAAAACAAACCCTAATTGAAACTACTATATATTATCTTTTATGCCTTCTCTCTCTTTCATCATTTCACTTTTCAAAATTTTCACAAATCTTCTCTATTTTTTTCCTCTCTTGCCGTGACCAACATGGAGCACACAAACACTCACACAAGTCCATTTTCTTCTTCATTTTCCACTCATTCCAAGCCTTAGGTGATGAATCTTAAACCTTTCTACCATTAAACCTTGTAATGGCAAGACCATTCATGAGTATTTTTACATTTAAGTCCCCATGAGCTCTTGTTAGAAACAAAAAAATACTACTACATGAATATCAAACCATTACAAGGGTAGATCTTGTGTTTAAATGCATTTTTGTTGGATGATCTTCATGTTCATGCATGTAGTAGTAGAGTAAAACAAAGATCTTGCACAAAAATCTATTTTTATATTTTCAAACTCCATTTCATGCATTCTAAGTAGTAGATCTAGCATTTAAATGCTCATATTATTCTTGATATTCATGATCTTGTGGATATTTTGTGTTTTGGTGCATTAATGATCATAAAGACCCTTGTCTTGTGTATATAAAGGTTGTAGTTTATAGATCTTTAAGTAGATGAGACAAGAAACTCAAAAAGGAAAATTATTTGTTTGAAAAAGTCAAATGAAAATTCGGATGGTTTCAAGACCATACATTAAAAACCCTTTTATCAACTCAAAACTTGTGTTTTATGTGAAAAATGAGGAGTATAGGTAATAGATATCCTCAAGTGATGATTTTTATAAGTTGAGATGGGATATGATAAGAAAAATATGTAAAACAAGGAGTAGAAATAAAATAGGAAATTTTGAGTTGCTTGTCACTTTAAGAAATTCGTAATTTAGGAATAATGGCATGAAAACACCTATTTTTCAAACTCAAAATAAAAGTTTTATTTAGGAAATGAAGTCTTTAAGGGATAGGAATAATGGAGCTTAGAATTTTAAAGTATTAAAAAATGTTTTTCTCAAAGAAATCACTCAAAAACTAATTTTAAAAAATTTGGAATTAGGAATAGACCCTATTTGAAAACATGTTTACAAAGTATAAAATGGAAATTTTTATGAAGAAATGACGGCCTTAAGGAATAGATATAATGAAGACTTAATTTTAGCAAGGATAACTAGATTTTCTTAAGAAATAATCCTAAAACAAAAGAGAATTATCAAAGTCATGAAACTAGTCTTCTTAAGAGTATGTATTTGTAAAGACCCGACATACTCAATTCTCAAACTAAGCACACCAAGTTCCCAACCACATATAACTCTTACGAATTATATGTAAGGTTGTCTTAAAAGAAGGTGTTTATGTTGAACATTGCTATTTAATTTTAGATTGTGAAATCGTTTAGTTAGATTTCTAAACAACTGGATTCGGCAGCGGAAAATCAAATTTTATAAAACAACTTATAAACTTCTACTCCCTACAGAGCAAACTAGTTTTCTAAGAAACTAACTTTATAAAAACACTTTATGATCTACTCTTAGGGGTAGATAATCATTTACAATCAATTGGGCATTAACAAGGCCTTAAAAGAAAATACAAATTTATAATTAAATCCAGTCTTTATAGAATAAAACAAAGAAGAAACAAAATACAAATATATCTCGGTCCTATTACATTTCACTCATCTCCCAAATCTTTAAATTCGCCCGATGCCCGAGACAAACGTCATCACATCAACAAAAACAATAACTCATCATCATCAACTTCATCGACATCATCTTATTAACAATAGAACATGTAAAAAGAATAACAACAACAAGGATGAGCCGAAGCCCAGTACACAGAAACAAAATCACACACGGAGTGGCACACGACTTAAACTATATGCAATGCACAGCCATAGGTTATTATCTTTTCTTTAAAGTAAATAAACAACTATCACAGGAGCACTCTCACTCCGAATCAAGCAATGGGAATCTTGGGATCCTGAGTAATGCTCACGACGCTCAGGGGGTCGATATAAGCAGCTCGAATACTTATATCTCCTAGATAACATTACACTGAAAAAGAAACAGTAATCTCATCCAGGGCTTATAGCCGTTACCCAACTCTACTTAGACTCAGTCCATATCATGAATCTAGTTCACACGCTCCCATAAACGTTGAACAAAACTATGATACTTCTTTCCAAGTTTAAGTAAACGTTACACTGTTACTGTATTCCCTTCGATTACCCGCCGAGCCATGTCATTGCATCATGACAAGTGGCCTAAGCACCTATTATAATATTGTCATTACATCATGACAACCCGCCGAGCCAAATCATTGCATCATGACAAGTGGCCTAAATGTTTATTCTAACATTGTCATTGCATCATGACAAGTTGTTGCTCCTCGAACCGGATTCAACGACAAATAACACAATCAACACTCATCAATTATTAAGCCGAGTTTAAGTCTTAATCCATATTAGATGCCTATCTTAACATCCAACACATAAGTTACTACGTACCTTTAAATAAAATCCCCAAACAGAGCCTTAGAAGGTTGATCAAAGCCAATCCAAAAGAATCAGAACCAAAAACCAAAACCAAACATCTGTTTCAAGAAATTGCACTCACATAAGAACTTAAGCTAGTACTCATTCATATTAAATGTAAACCATATCACAACCTATTATTCACATATCAATATATATATACAAAACAACATACTCCTCATGTTATTCAAAGATCACCCTAACACATTCATTTAACTCTATTATTTGTTACTAACCCATTTTAGCTTAACCTTAGCCAAATAAGTTAAACTTAATCATTTAATAAGTCAAAGTTGTTAAACTAACTCAATCTAATTCATTTTAAATCATTCAAGTCTATTTAATCAAGTTGAACTTAAGTTGTTAACTAAGTTCATTTAAGTTCAATAGCTAATCATAAGAACAAATAATTAAACAAGGTAAAACAATTGAAGAAAAACACCACTTAAAACATACTAAATCTTAAACTTAGCATGAAGGAAATTCAAATAAAATTCACATAGATACATAACTCATCATTTATATACTTACCAAGATCATTTGGTTTCATTAAGTCATCACAACATCATAAATCAAGCAATGGAAATCATATATACAACATAACTACTTTTAGTTTAATATTCATGGAAATTCAATTATTTGATGAATCTACAAATATACTTAAATTATGCTTCATTATATCCCTCAATCATCATTACACATCAAATATCATTAATCTATTTCATTTTAGGTTAAAAAGATCCATTTCCTAAGCAAAAACACATTTAACAAACAAAAACAAGTTTTTAACTTTGTTTTGGAAAGTGTTGCTACTGGAAAGAATCAAAATTTAAGCATCGATAATATTCGAATTTGTAAAAACTCAAAACATAAAAATTTTAGATCTCTTTTTAATCTTTCCAAAAAAACTTTAATCACCTCAATCGGAGGTCAGATGAAAAAGTTATGGCTAAAATACAAACAAGCTACGAAATAGGGGAAGGCTGCACGACCGAGTGCATGGCCGTGCTCGAGGCCGTGCTGAGAATGAAAAAGTGACCCGAGACAAAATTTTAAGGATTTTAAGGCCTGCACGGGCATGTGCAAGGCCACGCATCAGGTTGTGCACACTAAAACGAGAAAATTACGAAATCCTTTGTTCTTTAAATGCATTTTACACTTCTCAAAGTTCTTTAAACTCATTCCAAAGTTTTCCAAAGCTTGTTATATGATCAATATAACATTCAAACAACATAAAAATTCACATTCACCACATCAAACATCTCAAACTTAATCAACCTCCATAACCACTATTCATCATCTTCTTCCTCAAACTCAACTCATATAAAACTTCAACTCAACAATTACAAAAATAAACAGCACTTTCAACCTAATTCAACATCAATTCATCAATTACAAATGTAAATAACAAGTAAAAAAAAAAGAAAAATAGAAATAGAAAACTTAGCTTTTTGGCTAAATCATGCAATTCCTTCTTCTTCTTCTTGTTTCAATTTGGTTTATCTCCTCCTATCTTCATCTTCTACTTGATTTCTGTCTTGTTCCTTTTGAAAGTGAGATTTGGGGAGATGAATTTGAGAGAAAGAAGAGAGAAAAGAGAGAAAGAAAAAGGGAAAGAAAGGAGAGAGAGAGAGAAACGAATTTACAAAGGAAGAAGAGAAATAAGGAGCAGCAAAAGAAAACTAAAAGGAAAAATAAAGTTAAAATTAGAATATTCAAAATAAATGTATTGGATTTAGAACTTTCAATCAATATCTATAGTTCTAGGAGTATTTAAAAGATCATTTTAGAACCGATAGGTTAGAAATTAAGGACTTAAAATAAAAACTTAATTTAGGAATCTATTTTGGATGAAAGATATATAATTTGAGTTCGAGTTTAAGAACTGATATTTTTATTCAAGCAAATGAACTCAAATTTTGTAAAGATTTAGGAATTAGTGTTTAGGCTAAGAATCAAGAGTTTAGGAATCCTCTGAACATTTCAATGACTTGTTTAGAGAATTTAGATTTCAAATCTCAAATTTCATTTAATTAATTACTAATCTAACTTTGTCAACTTATCTATTTATATCCTATGATTAATTTAATTCATTCAAATCTATCTAAACCCAATTTCTAATATATGTGAAGGTTTGGGGTATTTCAGTATTCATGGAGTCTTACAAGATAAAGAATTTCTAAAAATTTTCTTTTAGTAAATATCATCAAGAGCATGCATACATCAAGCTCATAACATGCCATTCATGATAGGAAATCATCAATATTGCATGTATAGTTGATCTATAAAATAGAAACATTACAAACATCTACAAAACTATTTTTTCAGAATTGGAATTTGCTACTGATCATAATTTTTTGAGACCTAAACATTTTCAAAACTTAGAAATAATATTAGAATTAGATAGATCTTTCGAGGTAGATAGAAATCGATATATAATTTGCAAAATTCCAAGTTAAAATGACCAAGAGACGGCCGTTTTAAGTCGGGACTTCCGCAAATGATGAGAATTATGAAATTACTAGTTTTGTTTAATAGTTTGGATTAGTTAAGTGATGAAATACTTATTAGGGTGTTTCTTCCTTTTTAGGTGACCTCGAGATCGACGATCCCCTTCCATCGGATTACTATTACTAGAGGACCGGTGTTCCAATGGCCGAGTGAGTATTTCTTCCCGATTCCATTTACTGTATGTGATTGTAGTGATAGTTGCCTTAGACTTTAGGCAAAGATAAAATGGATAGATATGATGGGGATAAATGGGAATTATGTATGTTTGCTGTTGATATGAGAAATTGAAAATAAGAATATCGAAGCCGAGTGATTAACTAATGGTTGTATAGATGAATTAGGATTGATTGTCTGCAATTGTTGATTGATCACCTAAAGAATTGGTGTAATTGACTATTCGGAATTGATAAGTAATATGGACTCATTCATGTCATAAATGGGGATGGAGCATTAGCATTGGTTGGTTGCCCATTGTCGAGCCTGGTTTTCGATTTCCTTTAATCCGATTCGTACTAAACCCTAACCCATTCAATACGAATCATCGACTAAAAATTAAAGAAAATTTTGTATTTTTAAAATATTTCGGAGTTGCCACTCGACTAAAGTCGAGGAAAAATAAACCAAAACCAATGGGTAGGTTGATTTTGGTTTTGCTACTAATCTGCGAAAAAATCATTTTTTGAAAATGAGAACCAGAAATTAACTTGAGTTCGGGGCTAACCTATTAAAACCTAAACGGTTACCACTTTAACTTTCCAAATTTAAATTGCTTTCTTTTAAACCCTAATTTCAAAATCTAAACTATTTAGCAGGATCTAATTAACTAAACATATACTAATCAAATTCCATCAATAATCATATATAATCTAAAAACTCGAAAAATTCAAATCTTATCGAATTCTATCAATATTCATATATTCTAAAATAAACTAACAAATTAAATATATTCACAAAAATAATTTTTTTACATATTTTAAGTCGCCCATTTAGGTGCCTACATACCCACCAATCAGGATCAAACCACACGTAGTTCTTTTTAATTTGATGAAAATTTTAGTTTGTTTGTTTGTTTTTAGATTTAAAATTATTTTCACTTTAAATTCATTTAATTTTATTAATTTTGAAAGTTTGATTTTTTATTGTGAATTCTCAATCTATCAAGATAGATTTTAGCAACTTTATGAAAACAGATTTTTTCTAGGTGACAAAGAATTTTTGAATAATAAACTATAACAATTATATCAAAACAAGCATATCAATTCATCATTCATATCAAGAATACGGTATAAACGCTAATAATATGAGTTCATGTAATTGTATTCATTAACATAATAACAATATTATAAAAAAAATCAATTGGTAGCATTATGAAAACATTTAGATACATAGCGACGAAATCAAATATTCACAAATTTCGAAACTTTAAAAAATCATGGTATAATGAAATATTATAAATCAATTACAAATTTACTTAAATCAAGACTTTCATATTTGTATCATTAAAGCAAGATCATCAATTGGACAAAAATCATAAAATTCAATTTCTATCTCAAGACAAAATTATCACCAAATTAATGATAGAACATTCAAAAAAACTATATCATGGCACAAAATAAACCCTAAATTGCAATTCAATATTTTTTAGAACAAGTTTATGAGACAATTTCATTTATTGATAAGGAAAAATTTAATATGACTATAATAGCATGAATAAGGCTTTTACATATTTTACCTATTTTAAATTTTCAAAAATAACACATTCATAACAAATTTTGAAAATATAATCATATACTAATTATTTTCATTTTTTTAATTTCCTATTTTTAATATCATAATATAGTTACTATTATTATTATTATTATTATTATTATTTGAAACTTACCTGGAATGATCCCAAGCAGATTACAGGTGCCCTCGAACCTGGGATATGAACACGGACTCAAATTGTGGAGGTAATGTCGGGTTGACTTCGGAGGGATCAGATCAGGACTCCGGCGAGAACAACGGTGACCAGTAGTATCAAAGGGGCAACCTTGGCAGCAGCTGAAGCGGTGGGGGAGGTTGACCAAGCTAATTTAAGGGCGTTGGACACTCTAGTGCTATTTGTTTTGGAAAACGAACAACCGAACGTGGTTGTTCACGGAGGCTAGGGGTGGTTGTATTGGTCGGAGTAGATCTCAACTTCCTTGAGTGACCTGGATGAAGGATGCAGGGACGCACGTAGGGGGAGAGATCGGTTGGGGTTCCAGCGGCTTGCTTGGTAAGCTTCAAGCTCTGGTGAAGGGACTGAAGAAATCTGGGAGCCAATTAGATGGAGACATAGATCATTCTGAAGCTATTGCAAAACAAGTACGGTGATTGGCAATGGAGGTTCTAGCCAAGGAGTGGCATCAGACAGGTCGAACTTGGCCTCGTGAATACTCCAAAGGCGTCTATTTGCTGCAGATTTCGATCTCCTAAGTATTCAGATGCTATAATTTTTCTTTTCTTTGTTTTCGTGTATTCTTTTCGTGTTCTTTTTCTTTCTATTTATAGAGCTAGGGTTTCATGTTTTATTTTGATTTTGATCTGAAAAAATCGGACTAAAATGGTTGTAAATTGCGATTAGCTATCATTAACGTTATAATATTAACGTTCAAACACATTGTGAGCGAAAAAATTGGATTTTTGAGCTTTTTTCGGAAGTGTAAAAATGAATTTTTTCAAATTTCAAGTCCGGATTTGAAATAGTTATAGTTTATGAAAATATGCAAATTATATATCAAAATGAAGTACTTCGTGTCTAGTTTCAAAATACGTATTTATTTTGTAAAAAACGGGTCAAAAATGGACTTGAAAACACCCCATCGGGCTACCAGAGGTAGGAGATGATGAACAGTAATTTTTTTTTTTTACAATTTTTGAAATTATATTATACTATATTAATTATATATATTACATCCATTATATTTATTTCTATTAAATTGATTTATTTTTCTAATTTTCATTCCTAGTTTTAACATTTATAATTTGCAAAAATTCAATTAATTTAATTATGTGTATACTAAGATTAGTACTTATTTTGACAAAAATAAATGTCAAAATGAAGTGTCTACACCCGTGATCTAAAAACAGAGTAAAAGTTGGTTAATCGTGATCCATAAACGAAATAACGAGTTAGTTAATCGTGATCCACAAACAAATTTATAAGTTGGTTGACCGTGATCCAAAATGGCATTTTTAGTAGTACCGCAGTATTCTTTAATCTGCTAACCCTGAATGGAGGGCGAAATTCCATTCACATATGATTTCCAGCTAGTCATATGTCTATTGATCCCATATGTTTGATGCATATCATTTGCCTGATTAATCACTTGCCTGTATGATGTGTTATGAATGAAATCTTGGAAGTTCTCACTCACTAAGCTAGTGTAGCTTACGTCCCTATAGTTTTTATTTGTTGCCGCACTCTTTTGTCTGGCTTAGACATAGCTAAAAAACCCTAAAAATATAGATGTAATTAAAAAGGAAAGAAAGGAATTAGCTTGAAAATATAAAAAAAAATTTAAAACTTTTTAGTAAAGTGTAAAAACTAGTGGGTCAAGTTCAAACCTCTGAGTAGTTGAACTTTTAGTTGAGTAATTAACTTAATTAATTTAATTGAGTTAGTAATTGGATCATTATGTGTTAGAGATCACTCAATTCCATTCTAAACTCCTTGATTATTCAATTTCATATATTTTTCATCAAAACAATTCTAGTTAGTTGATTAAAATCCTAACTAGACTCTTAAATTCAATAATTCCTTCTAAAGTCCTAAATCAAGGTTAATTAGTGTAAAATCACTAATTAACATTCCTAAATCCCAAAAGATGATTTAAAATACCTAAATTATATTCTAGAATGTTTTCTCAAACCCTCACATGCTTAAGAACCCACCTACTCACTCACATGCTTCAAGATTAAATCCTAGCCTTTCATCTAATCACTAACCTAATGTCACTATCTATAAAAGCTTCTTTATTTGGCAAAACCCTAACCCTACCACACACAAATCCACACGCCACACTCCTATGGTCAGTTGCCTCCACAAACCAAAAATGTCATTTTTATTTCATCTTACACACTTGAGAGAAACCTAGGACAAATCTCTAGTCATATACCTTTGATCTTTACCAAAAATGGTTCTTTTATTCATCTAAACACATCCAAACTTCCAGCAACCTTACATAGCTGATCAAAGAGTGAAATCAACATAAAATAACCCCCATTTAGCAAGGAAAAGCCCACGGCACAAAGAGGAAATCCAAGCTCCAAGTATCTTCATCAAAGTTAAGTTCCATTTTAACTTTTCCTCAAAATCAACTCTATTTAAAACCCTTTGTTGATCTCTAATGATATATTGATTCTTGTAGGTTTAAAATCATAAAAATCAGATTTTGGGGTCAAGCTTTAAGTGGAAGTTTTGTTGAGGGTTTGGAGCTTCATCAAATTTAATTTGAAGTAGTGGTTGTGTATTGAAGTTTAACTTAATTTTAAGAGTATTAGGTAAGTAAACTTTGATTCTTTGATTGATTATGTTTTTATTTGATTTAAGACTTGAAAAACACTTAATGAACCTCTTGAACACTTGCTGCACGTGTAAGATGTATATGATGATGATATTTTGATGATTTTTGGATAATCATGTTAGATTTAGGTGTTAATGATGTTATAGTGAAGTATATTGCATATAATCATCTTATATATGTTGAATCCTTAATATATATTGATTATCACTTGATGAGCATGTATTTATAATATGAAGAACCTGCTGTACATATTTAGAAATTCATGTTATGGATGTTCCATGTTGATATCTTTCATTGATTCATGTTAAAAATGAAGTTATATGATGATTTGAGCCTAAACTTGATGATTTTAACTTGTGTTATGATAAGATTATGATTAATCATGATTATTGACATGTTTAGTATCATGTTTAGGTGTGATATTATGTTAATGGTATTCTGATCACGTTGTGGGCCAAGTTATGTGTTTTAAACTTGTATTTGGGCTATGTTCTGAAATTCCTGTTTTCCCCTGTTTAAAATCCGATTTTAAAAATAGTTTTAGCATAGTAAATGATTTAAAAACCGTGAAATTTTACAGGATTTTAGTTCATTAAAATTAGTATAATTTAGGCTCAAGAATCACTTAAAAAGGTTAAGAATTGATGGAGTTATTAGTTGTGCAATAAAACATACCACCCAGTGGATTCTGTTTTGTTCCTGTTAGTTAGCCCAACTTCAAATTATCATAACTCATCCCATACAGCTTATTATCACGTGAATTAGGTACCAATAGAAATCTCTGAGTCTAGTTTCTAACCCAACTGGAACCACTCAAAAATTCGTTCGGATGGCCCAGATATGCCCATTTTAGTAAAGTATGCGCAATCTGACTTTCAGGGAAAAATTGGACAGATTTGGTCCTTTGTGAAAAACGAATTCTTAAAAATAGTTATTGGGCTCTAAAAATCATATAAAATTCATGGAAGTATTTTTATTGATTATCTTTCAAAAAATTTATTTTACAAAATCCGATATGATTTGAAGGCCCAAATAGCTAAAATGTGAGGATATACCATACTTTATTATGGGCTGGAACTATAGAGTAGTTTTTGGGCCTACAACCAAACCTAAATATTTTGTATCAATCTGAACCTATTCTAATATGGGCCTATCCATATCATATCAAGGTCCATATCCCTTAAAAATAAATCTAAAAATCAAACCCATAACTTTAGCTTAAACCCCATGGGCTTAAAATATAAAAATGAGGTCCATTACCCACTTTTACTCCAAGTGGACCTTACACCCAATACTTTAAGCACATCATCTAAGATCCAAGAGTATTGACTCTTAATGGGTCCATATACATTTCATGGGCCCTATAGCTTGAATTATAACTTAGTTACTTATTGGGCCTAATAGCCTAATAGTTCACTCAAGGCCAATATTCCTAAATAAGACATAATTCTAATCTTTTGGGCTTATCACATATATTTAGGTCCAATAACTTAATTAAACTCCTAATTGGACCTAAGCCCAATCATGAAGCCCAATTTAATTCTAAGCTTTATATATATAGATTTCCTTAATGGGCCCAAGCCTACTTCAAGGCCCATTAACCTAATAAAGTGAAAATGATTAATAGTTATTTAATGGGCTTAACTAGTAAACCCTCAAGGCCCATTACTTCTAAATAAGATATTCAATTACATATGTCTTAATGGGCTTACTCTATATCTACTCCAAGCCCATTTCACCCTAAAATTTTGTAAAGTCTTATAAGGTTAAGGCGTTGTTCTAAAAGCTTAATACTTGATATAATTCTTTGTAAATGCTTAATCCTGATTTTGTTAAATCTTTTGTTAACAGATTCTTCTTTCTGTTATCCTTCAGACTTCTTCGAGTTTCCTTCTATTATACAAGGTACGCAGTAACATACGTGTTGCTTGTTAGGACAGGCATTAAAATGGTTAAAAACTTAAAGACGGCTTAATGATTAATTGCTTGTGTTTAGTCGGGCTCGGGCCAGAGAGTTCCGATGACCCCATTAGATTCCAACTCTAATGTCGTAGAGTGTAGGCACTTAGGCCACCCTTGGTGGTAAGATGGCTAGCTGACGGGCCGGTACACTAGCGGGATAATAGTTAACTCCACTGAAGAGAAGTTGCACAGCTGGAAGACTACGGTAATGGGCCCGTACCTTCACTGTGTAGATGGATTGATTCGATTAATGTCAGATAACGGCTGGAAAACCTGGACGACGCTAGTTTCTTCCAGGGTCTTCGGACCATATCTTCCAAGGTCTTCGGACTAAGCTTCCAGGATGTGACACCGGCTTGTCATATCGCATCCCTCTTATCGTGTGCGCATGCACGAAAGGATTTCCCTGCCCCGTGTTTGATCCGGAGTGTGAGTGCTCCTGTGCTGGCTTAATTAAATACCTTAATTTATTGGTTGTGCTTGGTAGAATAAGTATGCTTGCATTCACGTCGCATGTGCTTGCGTTACTATGTATTGGGCTTTGCCGCTCATTTTAATCATTTCAGGTACTGATTGTGTTTCTGGTGATGATGGCTACGATTCTGATGAACTCTATGACTTCTTGGGGTATGGTACCGACTTTGAGGAGTGTGCTGACGAGTTCTATGATTAGATGCGGGCATCGTTTTATGCTTACTGTTCTGTTCTTTTGGAGATCCTAGTGAGGACTCTACTGTTTTTGAGATACTGTTTACTTTTGGGGCACCTGCATGCGCAAGATTACTGTTTTTTTTTATCACTTCTTATTTCGATACTATTGTTTTATGAGTTATTTACTCTTGTGAGCAATCTTTTTGAAATTGGTATCAAATGTTTTATTTGCGCTGCAGTTAAATATTTGTGAAAACTAATTAAAGAGTTTTCGAAGACTAAAATATGTTAGAAACTCACCGTAGTTTGTAGGAGCCTTTCGTGAATTACACTTAGTGATTCGCGGGCGGGCTGTTACACCCTATCTCGGGGCGTGACAGAGGCACCCGATAGCTCAGGTACAAGAGCTAAGCGTTTCCTGTAGAAGTTATATTCAATTCTGTTTAGACTTCCGTAGGAAACCAAAAGACTCTAGATGGCTATAATAGACCTCTTAACAATATTCTTTCATGGGGGAATGTTCCCCTTAGTCTTTGTAATCTTTTGTATTTGTGTTTTGATTTATATTCTAATGCTATTGAATGTCAATTTAAACTCTTTATCTCCATCGGTTCAAGTATTCTATTGTCGTAAAGGTACACCTTACTTTTGTACAAGATTCCGAAAGACTAAGGTAGTAATTCGTGGGTCTTATATGGCATGTGGCGGATTGTTACATTTAGGGTATCCTATGGGGCGTGACACGGTTTGACTTCCAACTTTTTAATTTATTCGTAAGATCATAAAATTTTGGGTTTTTGGCCATGCTATATTTTGTTCAAAATTTATGTTTTGCTTTATCTTTATGATTTATTTAATATTTTTAGTTACCAAGATTATTTAATCAAATCTATAGTTGTGTGATTGACTCAGTCTTACTTTTGATATTAATTTAGATTTTTTATTTCAAAATTAGCCAAAGGACTTAAGGTTCTAAATTTTTTTTGTTGTATATTATTTGGATATTCTATCTCGATTTGTGTGTTTAAGGATCATATAAATGAATTGTCTCATGTTCGGGTTTTGAGTCAATTGATTAGTGAATTTTTATTTTTGTTTTTGAAGGTTCCTTTTTTCTTAAGGCCATGAAATTTCATATTTGATATTGTTTAAGGTTTGGTTTTTAACTTGGGTGAGCTTTTATGATTTTGATTTGGTATTTTAATTCCAGGATTATTTTCCAAAAGTTATGAAAAACTCGTGGGTTTGCAACCTACCCCTCTTAAAGACAGTTTTGTCCTCAAAACTTATTACGTGTATGTAGTTTGTTTAACTTGGTGAGAAAACTTGTGTCAAATTTTATTAGCATTCTTGACTTTTGGGATTCATTGCACTTTTATTCGTTTAATATTTACATTTATTTCTTACAAGTATTACGATTACATGGTTTTGTTTCCTTACCCTGCTTATTTAATATTTCTTGTTATTTTCATTAAAAAGTATTTGGTCTTATTAATGGTTATCATTCACCGTTGTATATTTCTTAACTCAACTTTTTTGGAGAATTTTTATTATTTTATTAACTCTTATGTATTTGATATTGTCACGCCTCGAGGGGTACCTTAAACGTGGCAGTCCGTCGTACACAATACTAAAGCCTAAGAATGACTACCTTAGTCACGTAAAGGCTTCCATATCATGTACAAGGCCTACATCACAACCAAGGAAACGCATCAGAGTAGCGCAATTTACATTGATAATAATTAAGTAACAAGGCAAGGAGAATACTTATCATAAAACATAAACATGGTAAATTACAATTCTTAAGGGCATATCCCTCTGTTGTCTTCAAGTCAAAATAAATAAACTTGTTAGAAATTTCTAGAACACTAACATAGCATATATTACATATAAGGAATCTTACAAAGTAGCTTCATCCTATGTTCCCATTGGCTTCATAAAAGTTTAACATCCTTCCATGACTTCCTTAATGTCATGATCTTTGATTAAAGCCACAGGTATGCCTATTTCAACAAAATCTATGGGGATATAAGCTTACAACTAGCTTAGTGAGGTATTCCTTTTCATTCGCACCATGGTTTCAAACAAGTTCATTTAAATTTTCATGCATATACTATGCATTCAATGCAACAATCACGTGATGACACAAATATATATAGTTATCCGGAAACCATATATAGAATGGATTTACCCCTTCGTATCAAAGGTTAGGGAATTGTTGATGAAGATCCTCGACCTTCTACTGCTAGTCCCCAGGCCCCCGCCCAAAGAGTTCAGTTGGCTCTGCTTCGAACCTAAAGTCGCATTCCCCAAGCGATTTGGATTCTCTAGGAAGGAACATTGTCACGCCTCAAGGGGTACCCTAAACATAACAGTCCGCCACATGCCATATAAGACTCACGAGTCACTACCCAAGTTCTTCGGAAGTCTTATATAGATGTAAGGCGTCCCTTTACGATAATAGAATACTCGAACCGATGGAGTTAAAGAGTTTAATTTGGCCTTCAATAACATTAGAAAATAGGTCAAAACACATATGTAATTAGTTACAAAATCTAAGGGGCATTCCCTCGCAAAAAAATATTAATTAGAGATCTATTATAGTCATCCAGAGTCTCTTGGTTTCCTACGGAAGTCTAAACAAATCTGAATACAACTTCTAGAGGAAACACCTAGCTCCTGTACTTGAGCTGTAGGTTGTCTCGGTCTAAGCCATATGAATTCATGCTGCAACAAATAAAAACTATAGGGACATAAGCTACACTAGCTTAGTGAGTGAGAACTTCTAAGATCACAATTATAACACATCAATCAAACAAGTAATTAATCAGACAAGTGATATGCATCAAACATATGAGATCATCAAACATATGACCAACCGAAAATCATATATGGATGGACTTGTGCCCTCCATCTCGGGTTAGCAGATTAACGAATACTGTGGTACTACTCAATATGCCGTTTAGGATCACGGTCAACCAACTTATAAATTTGTTTGTGGATCACGATTAACTAACTCATTAATTCGTTTACGGATCACGATTGACCAACTTTTATACCGTTTAGGATCACGGATAACCAACCAATGCTAATGCTGTAAACCCCGGGAATTTTTCACATTAGTACCCGACTTTTTAATAGATTGTGTAAACTAGATAATAGATTTAGATTCTGGTTGAAGTCTAATAATAGAATAATATTTAGATTTTGGATAAATGAAAGATTTAGGAACCGAATGAAGAAATTCTCTAACCCTAGTAAATACCGAAAACGAGATCTTGTATCTTGAATAAATAATTCAAGATATGATCTAAAATTTAGACCCGAAACCTAGTATACAAATAAATTTAAATAGAAAACATGAATATAGAGATCAAATGATTGTTTTTTATCTCGATAATGATTCGAGATTAGACTAACGAGTAGTAATGAGTTTATATTTAGACCTAAACTCTAAATTTAAGATTTCTAGTTGAAATTAAAAGTTACTATTAAGAATTTAGGTTCAGTATCCAAACTAAAGATATAAATATAGTTTAGTTTCTGTATTAAGCTCAATATTACATAAACGACTATTTACTCTTATAAACAGAAAACGATGATCCAAAATAAATCGCTAGGATTTTTTAAATACACAACGAAAATATAAACTGATGAATAACTCAAAATCTAAACTCCAAACAAATAATCGGATCACGCTGTTGCTTTAAATCGAGTTTTCTTAAGCTATCGGAGTCGGAAACAAAAATTGACCTAATGAGCTTAAGAAATCCAAATCACGGGAGATAAAAATATACGAATAATTAACTACGTATATATATATAACCTAAATTTGTATTATTTGAAAATCTAAGTGTTTTATATAAATTTATACACATATTTTTGTATAAAAACTTTCAAATATTAGCCAATTTATACCTGTATAACTCGTATAATTAACTCAAAACTAAATTAGAATAATAAACTAATATATAAATAAATAGTTTGGTGGCTGGGTTTTGGTGCAAATTGTGGAAGAAGAGGAGCCGGATTTTGTTCAATCATGCACCAAATTTGTCAAACAAATTAACCACTCCACCAATCATATGTTGCCAAGTCTTTTTAACATTAATTGCAAGGAAAATAACAGCTAAAAGAGAACAAATTCGGAGGAAAACGAAGGAGAATAGCCGGAACCTCATTTCCCTTTCTTCTTCTATATATATATGTGTATTAAAGGCCATTAATGAAGAACAAACAAAACTCCTTCATTCCCAAGTTCCACAGCACGAAATAGACTCCAAATAACAACCAAAACGAATCAAAAACAGAAAACAAATAGATCATAAAACACAAGCTCGGATCAAAGGAAATACAAAGCTGAAAACCCTCATAAAACGAGTTCAAAGGTAAGTTGGCATGATTCAAAGGATTTTTGTTCAAATATATGGATTGTAACTGACTTAAAATCATCTTAAGAACTTAATAAACCCAATCACGAGTTTCGGATTGCATCAAACGAGCTTCAACAAGGTAAAACTTCAAAACCCTAGTTTTACTTTCACAAAATCGAAATCTATGTATACCTGTTTTTAAACATGTTAAAAGTTATTTTATGTCCTTATATATGATATATAAGCACTTAGAACTAGTTTAAGTATGATTCTAACGTGTAAAAATTAAAGAAAAAGAATCGAACTGAGGAGGAAGATGATGAACAGTGCAACACTGCCTCAAGGTCGGCAGTGTAAACGCTGTACGCCGGCGGCTTACATGGATAGGCCGGCGGCTTATAGGCGGCTTACATTCAACAGAGGCTACGTAAAATAATTTTCACGTAAAGGATGAACGTAAGCCGGCTTCCTGGAGATCTACGCCGACGGCGTAGAGTCGGCGTACGTTGAAAGCCGGCAGCTTTCAACGCCGGTGCACTAGATATGAATTTTTCTTCAAAATGATTTTACACCGGCACCTAGAGATAAAGGCCAGCGGCCTTGAGCCGGCGTACAGCCAAATTTTCTCTAACGAAAGTTTTTCTGACCTAAACCGAAATTATATATATATATAATATATCTACTAAGTATATATATATGTATGTTTT
Organism: Combretum micranthum; assembly: GCA_024138025.1. Lineage (NCBI taxonomy): Eukaryota > Viridiplantae > Streptophyta > Magnoliopsida > Myrtales > Combretaceae > Combretum > Combretum micranthum. The sequence continues at coordinate 363,721 of JAMXBD010001079.1, forward strand.
ACAAATATGTATTAGATAGTGACTATAATACAAGTATTTAAGTCTATTTAGAATTAACGTCTAATAACTTTTGAAACCCTAGAATTAAGAAAATATTTAGTATTAATTAAAGTTGGTATTAATCAAATATTTGTTTTAAACAAATAAAATAGATAAGAATGGAAATTGAAATAAGTTAATTTCTTGAGTAATGTGACTTCTAAAAATAACCAAACAATTATGTGAGATAAAATAAGAAAAACACGACGATACAAAGTATTAATAATTACCAAAAATACCGAGTCTAGGACACTAACACAAATAGGAATTTAGTTAAATTGTATTAATAAATACTTTGTCTTAAATAGGTGACTTTGACTCATTAGAGGATCTACCAGTGGATTACTACGACTAAGTCGGTATGAGCAGGTGAGTGATTCAGTCATATTGTACTGATTGTGATTGTAAATAGTCAAATACATAATGCCAGATAATCAAATGAATGTCTGTTGAAAGTATGATTTGATTTGAGTGTATGATTGTTAAAATATCTTTATAAAAGCGATAATGCAATGATTGATGTTGTGCAGTAGAATAATGGTGATTGTATGTAATGTATGGTCATTTTGAAATTGATTAAGATCTATTGACTTAATTAAATAAATATGAACATGCATTGCACAAATTACATTATTGCATATATGGTTGTGACAGCCTGCTACGTATTAATATTTCGGATCTCTGTTTTTGCTTGGTTGATCTATGTGTGCGTCTTCCAAGGTTCTCTTTGGTCTGGCGGTCCTATGAGGAACTAAAAGGCACCGAAGAACGTCGCCCGTAGAATCGCTTTGAAATGATTAATACTTAGGGAGTTTCTAAGAAAGTTGCAGGATGCTCCTGTGTACTTAGTCTCTCTTGGGCAGGTGGGTCCTTAAGATTTGGTTCTTTAACCCATTAAAATTAGGGCGTAAATCTTTTTCCTGTTTGGATTCTAGATCATCCAAACTTGTATCTGTACATATGGTTGAGTGCTTGCATTACATATGATTTGTTAATGACTTGTATGATGTATGGTATGTCTGCTTATTGACTGAGCTGTGGTTTCGCTCATACTCCTACAGTCTTTTCAAGTTTACTATACGACCCTGGTTAGTTACATCTAGGAATATGGCTCCGGTAAGAGCTTTGAAGCTAGAAGTCTACAGATCTATTTTAGTTAATGGTTATGTATTATTGATTAGATTATTTAGTTGTGTACCACAAAAGAACTATATGGTTTGTAATAGTTTTGTAATGTTTATTCACTAAGTCATTTCTCTCATGTATTTGTTATTTCTTATCAAGCAACTAAAAAAATCCTGTTGTTTTGAAAACCTGTCATTCTCTGAAGGTAATCTAGTGATGGTATTCAAGTGTAACTTGTTTACTACTAGTAGGGTAACCTTGGGGCGTGACAAATGCTCCATCCCCATCTGTGATATGAATGATTTCATATTTATTTTCAATTCCGAATATTCAATTGTACCAATTCTTTAAGTGATCAATCAATAATCGCAAACAGTCAATCCTAAATCATCTACACAACCAATAGTTATTCACCCGGTTTCGATATTCTTATATTCCATTTCTTATATCAACATCAACCATACAAAATTCCCATTCATCCCCATCATGATATCTATTTTATCTTTACCAAACATCTAGTGCAACTATCATTATAACCACATACAATAATTAAAATCGGAAGTGGTACTCACTCGGCCATGGATCATCAGTGTAAACCCCGGTTTTTCAAGTAGCCAAGATAACTCAAGAACCAGAAACCAAAACCTTAAACCGGAATAGGTTAAGTCTGGAGTGAGAAGTAGAAACTCTAAATCCGGCTTTTCCTCCGTTTCTAATTAAGAAACTTTTATAAGAAAATTTAATTTTGAATAGTCTTGATTATATTTCAAAACAAGAAAAGATCAGATTTTAAGAAAATTTCAATTTCGGGTCATATCGAGACCCATTATAGAAAAGCGTGCTCCGGAACTAGAATTTCAAAAATTTACTTGTGAATACTCATTTGAATCGAAATAAAATAAGGATTTCAAAAATATAAATTTCATAATTTTCGGCTTACGAAAAATACAGTTATAATCTTCTTATTCGTATTTTTCTTACTACCAGTAATTAAATTGTCTTGACTACTATTCTTTACTATTCATAAGTACAACCTATTACTACCTATTTGTACACCTATATTTGCAACACTTACCATCACTCAATCACTTCCCTTTTCAAAGGCTTTTTATCTCTTGAAAATTAATACAAATTATGACAAATTGTACTCAAATCAAATCAAAGACAAATCAATCAAATTTTTCCCCCTTCTTCTCTATATGGCCGGCGTGAATGACACCCTCCCCCCCCACACAAGCTCCAATTTGCAATTTTTTTTTGTTTTATTCCATTTTAACCTAATTTCAATTGATATATGAGTTACACTTTCTTTCTCTCACTTCATTCTACTCTTTTTCAAAACTTCCAAAAGGTAAAAAGCTCTCAAATTTCCTCCCTCACACACTCCTTTGCCGTGAGCTGTGGTGCCCACCCACACACACACACAACTTTCTTTTTCTTCTATTGTCTTCTATTTTTACCTTAAGGTAAGAGAACTTGCTTCCTATATCCTTAGATCCTTGTAATGGCAAGGATATTCTTGGATATTCCAAATAAATGTCCCCATGATCTCTTGGTAGGGACAAGGAAATATAAAAAAAAAGAATACCGAACCATCACAAAAGTAGATCTAACATTTAAAGGAGCTTTCATGCCATAAGCTTTATGATTTTTCATCAAAAAGTGTTTTGAACAAAAGATCTTTTATAGAAATGTAGTTTTTATGTTTTCAAAACCTATTTAAGCATTTGATATAGTAGATCTACCATTTTACTACTCATATTCATGTAGGCATTTAAGATCTCATAATTATTTTGAGTTTATGTGCATTAATGGTCTTCAATGCTTTTGTCCTTAGTAAATAACCTTTCTAGTATATAGATCTATAGGTAGATGAGTTAATAAAGTCAAAAAGGAAAACACTTTTCAAGAAATGAACTTGTATAAATTCGGATGACTTGAGAAACCTAGGCTAAAAACCCTTTTACTAACTTTTAAACATGTGTTTTATAAGAAAAATGAAGCCTATAGGTGATAGATAATGTTTAGTAATATTTTTCATGAGTTTAAATGAGTTTTTACTAAAGAAAATATTTGAAACAAGAGATGAAGTCCGTCACGCCCCGAGGGTACCCTAGTAATAGTAAACAAGTTACACTTGAATACTATCACTAGATTACTTTCAGAGAATGACAGGTTTTCAAAACAACAGGATCTTTTTAGTTGCTTGATAAGAAATAACAAATATATGAGAGAAATGACTTAGTAAATAAATATTACAAAACTATTACAAACCATAGAGTTCTTTTGGAGTACACAACTAAATAATCTAATCTAATAGTACATAACCATCAACTAAAATAGATCTGTAGACTTCTAGCTTCAAAGCTCTTACCGGAGCCATATTCCTAGATGTAATTAACCAGGGTCGTAAAGTGAACTTGAAAAGACTGTAGGAGTATGAGCGAAACCACAACTCAGTAAATAACCAGACATACCATACATCACACAAGTCATTAACAAATCATATGCAATGCAAGCACTCAACCATATGTACAGATACAAGTTTGGATGATCTAGAATCCAAACAGGAAAAAGATTTACGCCCTCTTTTTAATGGGTTGAAGAACCAAATCTTAATGACCCACCTGCCCAGGAGAGACTAAGTACACAGGAGCATCACAATTTCTCATTTTAAGTTATCACTCTTAATATAGTCGATTAAACTAACCATCTTCTGCAACTTCCTTAGAAACTCCCTAAGTATTAATCATTTCAAAGCGATTCTACGGGCAGCGTTCTTCGGTGCCTTTTAGTTCCTCATAGGACCACCAGACCAAAGAGAAACTTGGAAGATCTAACACATTAGAACAACCAAGTGAAAACAGAGATCCGAAATATTAATACGTAGCAGGCTGTCACAACCATATGTGTAATAATGCAATTTGTGCAATGTATGTTCATATTATTTTGTTAAGTCCATAATTCTTAATCAATTTCAGGGTGACCATACATTACACACAATCATCATTACACTATTTCACAACATCAATCATTGCATTATCGCTTTATAAGGATATTTTAACAATCATACACTCAAATCAAGTCATACTTTCAGCAACATCCATTTAATTATCTTGCATTATATATTTGACTATTTACAATCACAACCAGTACAATATGACTGAATTACTCACCTGCTCATACTGACTCAGTCGTAGTAATCCGCTGGTAGATCCTCTAATGAGTCAAAGTCACCTATATAAGACAAAGTATTCATTAATATAAATTAACTAAATTCCTATATGTGATTAGTGTCATAGACTCGATATTTTGGTAATTATTATTACTTAGTGTAGTCGCGTTTCTCTTATTTTATCTCGCATAATTGTTTTGTTATTTTTAGAAGTCACATTACTCAAGAAATTAGCTTATTTCAATTTCCATTCTTACCTATTTTATCTTGATAAAACAAATATTAGACTAATACTAACTTTAATTAATACTAAATATTTTTCTTAATTCTAAGGTTTTAAAAGTTATTAGACATTAATCCAAATAGGCTTGAATATTTGTATTAAACTAACTATCTATAGATTCTTGCATCCTCATGTATATATACTCAGTAGGCATTTATTATATATATATATTATATATATATAAATATATAGTTTCTGTTTGTTTTCGAAAAAGCTTTCGTTGGAAAATGTTGACTGTAAGCCGGCTCAAGGCTGTTGGCCTTCATTCCCAAGTGTCGGTGTAAAATTGATTTTGTAAGTTATTTCATATCGGGTGCACTGGTGTTGAAAGCTGTCAGCTTTCAACGTACGCTGGCTCTACGCCGTCGGCGTAGATCTCCAGGAAGCCGGCTTACGTTCAATTTTTACGTGAAAAATTATTTTACGTAGCCTCTGATCAGTGTAAGCTGCCTATAAGCCGCCGACCTATCCATGTAAGCCACCAGCATTCAGCGTTTACACTGCCGGCCTTGAGGTAGTGTTGTACTGTTCATCATCTTCCTCCTCGGTTCAATTCATATTCTTTGATTTTCATACGTTAAAAACATACTCAAACTACTTATAAGTGTTTATATACCTTATATAAGGACATAAAACACGTTTGAACATGTTTAAAAACATAAATATATAGATCTCGATCTTTAGAACATAAAGCTAGGGTTTTGGATTATTACCTCGTTGGAGCTCGTTTGATGTAATCCGAAGCTCGTGTTTGTGTTTATTAAATTCCTAAGATAATTATAAGTCAGTTACAATCCATATATTTGAACAAAAATCTTTTGAATCGTATCCACTTATCTTTGAACTTGTTTTCAAGGGTTTTTAGCTCTATTTTTCTTTGGATCCGAGCTTGGGTTTTATGATCGGTTTGTTTTCTGTTTTTGATTCGTTTTGGTTGTTGTTTGAGAGTATTTTTGTTTTGGAAGGTGTGGGAATTTATGGCATTTTTTTGTTTTCTCATAATGAGCATCTAATGTCTATATATAGAAGAAGAAGAAGAGAAGGTGAGCTGCGACTGTTTTCTCCGAATTTTTCCTCCGAATTCATCCTCCTCTGGCTCTTATTTTCATTGCGTTTAATGTTGTATTGAGCTGTCATGTGAGGATTGGTCCTTGGGTTGCTTGGTTTGACAATTTGGTGCATGATTGTTGGATTTTCGGCTGCTCTTTTCTCCTCCGAATCCTCCACCGAAAATCAGCAGCCAAAACATATATATATATATATATATTAGTTTATTAATTTAATTTAGTTTTGAGTTAATTAAACGAGTTATACGGTATAGATTAGCTAATATTTGAAAGTTTTTGTACAAAAATATGTTTATAAAGTTATACAAAACACTTAGATTTTCAAATAATACAAATTTAGGTTATATATATACGTAGTTATTTATTCGTATAATTTTATCTCCCGCGATTTGGATTTCTTAAGCTCGTTAGGTCAATTTTTGTTTTAGGCCTCAATAGCTTAAGAAAACTCGGTTTAGAACAATAACGTGATTCGATTATTTATTTGGAGTTTAGATTTTGAGTTATTTATCAGTTTGTATTTTCGTTGTGTATTTAAAATCTTAACGGTTTATCTTTGGATCATCGTTTTCTGTTTAGGAGCATAAATAATCATTTATATAGTATTGGACTTAATACAGAACCCAGACTATATATATATCTGTAGTTTTGATACTGAACATGAATTCTTATTAGTAGCTTTTAATTTTAACTAGAAATCTTGAATTTAAGGTTTAAGTCTAAATATAAACTCATTACTACTCGTTATTCTAATCTCGGATCATTATCGGAATAAAAAACAATCATTTAATCTCTATATTCATGTTTTTTATTTAAATCTAATGGTACATCAGGTTTTCGGGTTTAAATTTTTTATCATATCTTGAATTACTTATTCAAGATACGAAATCTCGTTTTTGGTATTAACTAGGGTTAAAGAATTTTTTTATTCGATTCCTAAATTCTTCATCTATCCAAAATCTAAATATTAATCTATTATCTAGTTTAGGAAATCTATTATAAGGTCTTGTACTAATGTGAAAATTCCTGGGGTTTACAAAGTCCAATAGAAGTTTTGATTAAAAGTCTTGAAAACCAAATTCGTAATAATGAATAGATGGTTAGAAAACATTATTTTTCCAACTTCAAAAATAGTATTTTCTCAAATAAATGAAGTCCTTAGGGTATAGGTAAAATAAATACTTAAAGTTCTAAGTATAAAATGCATTTTTCTTAAAAGAATCAACTTGAAAATGAAGTTTTCAAATTCGGATTTTTGGAACTACCCTAGTGTAAGACCCACTTAAAAGTTTACAAATGAAGATTTTATTAAAGAAATAAAGGCCTTAGGATATAAATAATATAAGGGTCAAAGTTTCTTTAAACAAAGTGGAGTTTTCCTAAAGAAAATCCTTGTAATAAGTAAGTGTGACCAAGTGTAGTAATCTTACTTGCTAAACAATGGCATGAAATGGTTTTCTAAGAAAAAGTTTATTTAAATTCTTTAAGTCTAAAATTTTATAAGACCTTAGACTCATTAGAGTTCATATCATGACATTCATGATAGGGAAAAATCATTACCATGGCATTTAGTTCATTTTGTACTTAGGAATCTTAAGTGCATTCATGAAAACCGCATTTTCGGAATCAACATAACCGCTGTACAGATATGATCCCTCATTTCTGAGGCTTAGATATTTTCAAATCTTGATTTAAACTTCATATTTAGAAAGCTCTTCCGAAGTAGATAGAAATCGATATAAAATTTGCGAAATTCCGACTTAAAACGACCAAGTTATGGCCATTTTAAATCGGGACTTCAAAAATGACGCGAATTACGGTTTCACTAAGTTTTCTTAGAGTTTTAGTATCCTAAGATGGTAGAATACTTATTAGAGTATTTCTTATGTGAATAGGTGAACCCGAGGGCGTTGAATCTTTACCTCCGGATTACTATTACTAGAAGAAAGGCGAACCTATGGCGGAGTGAGTTTTTCTTCCCGATTCATTTATTGTATGTGCTTGGTAATTAGTGCACTAGAATGTAGGCCAAATGAATGGAATATGAATGATGGGAAATAATGGGAAATTATATGTTGATGATGATGTGAGAACTCAAAATAAGAATATCGAAACCAGGTGATAAATTCTGGTTGTGTAGTTAGTTATGATGGATTGTTTGAGAAATTGTTTGATCGCCTAAATAAAAATGACTTAATCAACTACTCGGACTAATGCCAAATTTGACATATACATATCACAATGGGAAGAAGCATTAGCATTTGTAGGTTAATCGTGATCCATAAACGATATCAAATCTGTAGGTTAATCGTGATCCACAAACGATATCAAATCTGTAGGTTAATCGTGATCCATAAACGATATCAAACTGTAGGTTAATCGTGATCCATAAAGGATATCGAATAATCGTAGGTTAACTGTGAACCATAGACGGCATAAAGTTAGTACCGCAGTATTCGTTAATCTGCTAACTCGGGATGAAGGGCGCAAGTCCATCCACATATGATTTCCGGCTGGTCATATGTATGTTGAACTCATGTGTTTGGTGCATTCACTTGCTTGCTTAATCAATTGGTTGAATTATTATGATATGAATGTTATTGTGGAAGATTAATCTCACTAAGCTAGTTAGCTTACGTCCCTACAGTCCCTTCCTTTTGCAGCTACCCCATTTGTGGCTTAGGCGGTGTGACCCGGCTGTACAGGAACAGAAGCTAGGAGTTTCTCCTAAAAGTTGGAATTGTTTGTTTTGACTTCCATAGGAAACTTTTAAGACTTTGGATGACTGTATAAGGCCATTGAATATTCTTTTGCGGGGGAATGCCCCTTAGTAAATGCAATACTTATTTATGTCTCATGAGTTATATCCTACTACTAATGTATGCCAAGTTAAGCTTTTATCTCCATTTGGACTTGTACTCTATTGTTGTAAAGGTACGCCTTACATCTATATGAGGCTCTCGAAGTACTAAGGTGGTAATTCGAGAATCTTATATGGTATGTGGCGGACTGTTACGTTTAGGGTACCCTGTGGGGCGTGACAATCGGTCTTTTAGTAATAATAATCCGGTAGTAGAAAATCGTCGATTTCGAGATCACCTAAAAAGGAAGAAATACCCTAATAAGTATTTCATCACTTAAGTAATCCAAACTATAAATCAAAACTTAGTAAATTCGTAATTCTCGTCATTTACGGAAGTCCCGAATTAAAACGATCATAACTTGGTCATTTTAACTCGGAATTTTGCAAATTATATATCGATTTCTATCTAATTCGAAAAATATACCTAATTCTAATATTATTTTCAAGTTTTGAAAATGTCAGGGTCACGAAACAGTAGGATCAGTTCTGATCAGTAACAATTTTCTAATCTAAAAATAGTTTTGCCAATGTTTGAAATGTTTCTACTTTATAAAGCAATTATACATGCAATATTAATGATTTCCTATCATGAATAGCATGTTATGAGTTTAATGCATGCATACTCTTGACAATATTTACTAAAAGGAATTTTTAAAAACTTTTTATCTTGCAAGGCTCCAAGAATATATTCTTTTTAGAAAACTAGTTTCCTAACTTTGATAATCTCTTTGGTTTTGGAATTATTGCTTAGGAATTTCTAGTTATCTTTGCTAGAATTGAGTCTTCATGATGTGTATTACTTAAGACCTTCTTTTCTACATAAAAATTCTCATTTTATACTTTGTAAACAAGTTTTCTAATATGGTTTAGTCCAAAATCCGAATTTTTGGAAATTTAGTTTTTTGAATGTTTTCTTTAAGAAAAACTTGTTTAATATATTAAAAATTAAAGCTTTATTATACCTGCCCTAAGGACTTCATTTCTTAATTAAAACTTTCATTTTGAGTTTGGAAAATAGGTGTTTCTATGACCTTAATCCAAAATTACGAATTTCTTAAGTTGACTAGTAACTCAAAATTTCCTATCTTATTTCTAGTCTTTTTTTACACATTATTTTCATCAAATCTCATTTCAACTTATAAAAATCATTACTTAATGATACCTATTACCTATACCCTTCATTTTTCCTATAAAACACAAGTTTTAGAGCTGATAAAAGAGTTTTTAAAATATGACTTTGAAGTCATATGAATTTTTCATTTGGACATTTAAAACAAAAGTTTTTCTTTTTAAGTTTCTTGTCTCATCTTAACTAAAGATCTATTAACTACCATATTTATATATACAAGACAAAACCTTTATGAGTATTAATGCATTAAAACACAAAATATTCATGAGATCATGAATATCAAGTATAACATGAACATCTAAATGTTAGATCTACTACTTATGATGCACGAAATGAAGTTTGAAAGCATGAACATGGATTTTTATGCAAGATCTCTACTTTATTCTACTATTATATGTATAAACATGAAGATAATCCAACAAAAACTCATTTAAACACAAGATCTACTCTTGTGATGGCTTGATATTCATGTAGTAGCATTTTCTTTTCCCTAGCAAATGCTCATGGGGACTCTATCATGAAAATACTCATGAATAATCTTGCCATTACAAGATTTAATGTATGAAAGGGTTAGGATTCATCACCTAAGGTTTGAAGCAAGAGGAAAATGGAGAAGAAATGAGCTTGTGTGTGTGTGTGTGTGTGTGGTGCGTGGAAGCTTATGGCAAGGAGAGGGAGAGTAGAGAGGTTTTGTGTAATTTTTTGAAACAAATGAAGTAAATGAAGGAGAGAGAATGTAAAAGATTATTTATAGTAAGTAAATGAGGGTTTGTTTCAATTATAAAAAGGAAATATTATAAAATAAAACAAATTGAGGCAAAATTGGGGGGAGGGGGGAGGGGGAGGGTGGGTTGTGGGGGTTTAGGGAGTGGAAAGGAGAGAGAGAGTTTGAATTATTTTGTTTTGTAATTTATGTAATAAAAGTCTTAAATTATAATAATTTTTAAGAGACAAATTTTCATTGGAAAAGAAAATATAATTGAGTGTTTGTAAGGATGTAAGACTAGGGTATGACTTATGAGTGTAGTAGGTTGTACTTGTAAATAGTAATGAATAGTAAACAAGACAATTACTTTACCGGTAGTAAAGAAAATACGAGAAAAAGGCTATATCTGTAATTTTTATAAATCGAAAAATTATAAAACTTATATTTTTGAAATCCTTATTAAATTTCAGTTCTAAAGAGCACACTAGAATATTTTTCCGAATTTCTAGTTCTAGGGTTCGCTTTTCCTTAATAGATCTCAGGAAGGCTCGGAATAGAGAATTTTTAGAAATCAGAACTTTTTATGATTTGAAATATACTTAAAAATAATATTCCACATTAAATTATTTTACAAAAGTTCTTTTAGTTTGAAACCGAAGGAAGCCGGATCCAAGGTTCCTAAGTTTCTCTCACAAGCTTAAACTAATCCGGTTTTTCGAAGTTTACTTGGTTACTAGGAAAACCGGGGTTTACAACCTACCACCTTAAACAGAGTTTTGTCCTCAAAACTAAACTGACGTACCTTCGTTTTCAAACAACTCGGGGTACTTCCTCCTAATTTCCTCTTCAACTTCCCAAGTTGCTTTCTTAGAAGCATGATTTCTCCATAAAACCTTAACATACTGCATTTCCTTGTTCCGTTGCTTTTGGGTTTTCTTATCCAGAGCCCTTACAGGATGTTCTCATAGGTCTTATTTTCCTTTAGATGAATGGGTTCCAATTCAAAAATCTTTTCAGGGTCGAGTATATACTTCCATAAGACCGACACATGGAACACATTATGAACTCCCGATCGGTTTGGTGGTAGGGCTAGTCGGTACGCTAAGTCTCCAACTCTTTCAAAGATTTCTAACTGTCCAATATACCTCCAGCTCAACTTTCCTTCTGTATGTACCCTTCTTATACTCTTAATTAGGCTTATCTTTAGATACACATGGTCACCCACTTGGAATTTGAGCTCTCTTCTTTTTAAATCTGCCCAACTCTTTTGCCTGTCTTGAGCTTCTTTCATTTTCCATTAGATCACCTTCACCTTATCGGCCGTTTCTTGTACCAATTCTGGCCCGATAGCAAGCTTTTCCACATCATCCCAAAACAAAGGGGATCTACAACGCCGTCCATATAAAGCTTCGTAGAGTGGCATCTGAATAGTTGAGTGGTAGCTGTTGTTGTAAGCAAACTCGATGAGGGGTATATGGTTATCCTAGTTCCCTCTGAATTCCAAAACATAGGCTCTTAACATGTCTTCCAAGGTTTGGATTGTTCGCTCAGACTGTCCATCCGTCTGAGGGTGGTATGCAGTACTGAAGTGCAACTTTGTACCCAAACTCTTCTGTAGACTTGTCCAGAACTTGGACACAAATCTCGAGTCCCTATCTGAAATGATTCCTGCTGGTATGTCGTGTAGTCGTACAATCTCTCGAATGTAGATCTTAGCCAACTTGTCCATTGAATAAGTCATGTTTATCGGTAGAAAGTGCGCTGACTTAGTTAACCGATCCACTATTACCCATACTGCGTCACAGCCCAAGGAAGTCTTTGGAAAACTACACACAAAGTCCATGGATATCTGATCCTACTTCCATTCAGGGATGGGTAAAGGCTTTAATAATCCTCCTGGCCTTTGGTGTTCTACATTCATTTGTTGGAAAACCGGGCACTTCATTACATAATTCGTTATATCCTTTTTCATGCCATTCCACCAATAGTGGCTTTTCAAATCCTAGTACATCTTGGTACCTCTAGGATATATAGTGTAACCAGAGTTATGGGCTTCTCTCAATATCTCTTTTCTTAGTTCCCCATCTTCGAGCACACATAATCTACCCTTCATTCTGACCACGTCTTTGTCATCTATCACAAAGTCCAGGTATTTTCCTTCTTGAGTTTCCTTTTTAATCCTTTGTATTATTTCATCATACCTTTGGGCTTCTTTGATCCTTTCAATCAAGGTTGGTTCCAATACCAAATTAGCTATTTCAAGCTCCACATCTTGGTCTACGAACTCGATTCTTAGCTTTCAAAATCTCTAATTAGATCTCTTTGACTTGTGATTAAAGTAGCTACTTCTCCATAATTTTTCAACTTAAGGCATCTGTAACTGCATTCACTTTCCCTGGACAATAATTTATTCCTAAATCATAGTCCTTTGTTAGTTCCAATGATCTTCTTTGCCTCATATTTAATTCCTTCTGTATGAATAAATACTTAAGACTTTTGTGATCCGTGTATACTTTACACCTTTGCCCATACAGATAATATCTCCAAAGTTTTAAGACAAAGACAACTGCGGCCAATTCCAGATCATGTGTAGGATAGTTGTCACGCCCCAAAGTGTGCCCTACACATGATAGTCCGCCACACTCAAAATTTAAACTCAAGTAAGACAACCTTAGTCTTTCCATGAGTTGAACATCGGGTGTAAGGCTCACTCTCAGCATTTATAGACCATACTTTGCTTCGTAGTAGCTTAAGGAGACATATATAGCAGCAAGAACGTAAATCATGACCGTCTTATAGAGAATTATTCTATTACATGAACTAGGGGGCATACCCCCGATAACAATGCTAAGAATTCTCAAGCTCACGAAGTTCCTTGTATTATCCTTCGGACACTGGTTCCGGGAAACAGGATTAGAAATCCATCCCTACTTTTAGGTCTCGGCCTTAACACAAGCTCCTCAACCTCTAAGAGCTGTACCCGATGTCCCCGGGTCCTCGGAGATAGCCAAAGGTATTCATATTGCAATAGGAAACTATTGGGGTACAAGCTACACTAGCTTAGTGAGTGAAAACTTCCGAATCACAATTAACAAAAACATTCAAGCAAGTAATTAATCAACCAAGTGAGATGCATCAAACGAGTGAGTTCAACAAATATATGACCAGCCGGAAATCATATGTGGATGGACTTGCGCCCTCCATCCCGGGTTAGCAAATTTACGAATCCTGCGGTACGACGCCGTTTAAGCTCACGGTCAACTGAACAATAATTCGTTTTATGGATCACGATTAACCAACATATTCGTTTTATGGATCACGAAAAACCAACCAATGCTAATGCTCCATCCCCGTCGTGATATGAATGAGTCCAATTATAATTGAAGTCGAATATCTATTAATTCAATTCTTTTAGGTGACCAACAATTATTCGCAGACAATCAATATAAAATGCTAGCTACTCAAGCAATAGTTTAACATCCGGTTTCGATATTCCTTACGTTCCATTTCACACATTAACAGCAGACAAATATACAATTCCCATATACCCCATCATACATAACCATTTTTATCTTTGCCTATACCACTAGTGCCACTATCAATACAATCACAAGCAATAATTGAAATCGGAAGAGGAACTCACTCGGCCATGGTACGCCGGTCTCTTAATAACGGTGGTCTGGTGATACGGTATCATCGTGCTCGAGATCACCTACCAAATAAGAATATCCTAATAAGAATCTCATCACTCAACTAATTCAAGCTATGCATCTAAACTAATCAAAGTCGTGATTCTCGCTACTTGCGGAAGTTCCAACTTAAAACGGCCATAACTTGGTCATTTTAACTCGGAATTTCACAAATTTTATATCGATTTCTATCTACTTCGAAAGATCTATCTATTTCTAATATTATTTTCAAGTTTTGAAGATATTGAGGTCACAGAACAGAAGGGTCAGATCTGCACTGTAACGTTTCCATTTCCGGAAAAATTATTTCACATTTAGTAAAAATGTTTTTAGTCGATAACTCATGCATAGATGGAATATGAATGAATTCCTAGTATGAATGTCATGTAATGAGCTCAATATATGCATGATCTTGATGATTTTTTTGATAATGAACTCTTAAGAACTCTTAATCATTACAAGACTTCACATTAGCCCTTTCCTAAAATCCATTCTTTCCAAATTTTTGCATCTTCTAGTATTTTAGGATCCTACTCCTAGAATTTACTTGTTATCTAACTAAAAACAAGTCTTTATCATCTATACCATCCAAGACCTCCATTTAAGCATAAAAACTCACATTTTTCACTTTGTAAATATGTTTTTAAATAAGCTTTTCATAAAATCCGAATTTTGGAAAATTTCATTTCTTGCATTTTCCTTATGAGATTAATGCACCAAAATTTGAAGCTTTATTATATCTATTGGCTAAGGACTCCATTTGACTCATAAAACATGCAATTTAAGCTTGGACACTAGGTGTTTATGTAGGCATTATTTCAAAATACGAATTTAACATACTAATCATTATCTCAAGATTTTTCATTGTAACTCTACTACTTGTTTTACATTTTACTCATGCCCAAACTCATTTAAACTTATGAAAATCATTCCTTAAGGGTATCTATTACATATACCTTCCATTTTTTATGCAAAATATGAGTTTTAAAGTGGTTTCAAGGGTTTTTAAAATGGGTTTCAAAAATCATTTGAATTTCCATAAAACATTCCTAGTAAAAATCTCTTCTTTTTCAAGTTTCTTACTTCCTATACATGAAGATCTACTATCTAACACATCTATATACATGCAAGACTAAGCTTTTATGATCATTAGTGCATGGAAGCTCAAGATATCCATATGAACATAAATGTAGATGAAGGCATGAATGTCTAAACACTAGATCTACCATATACAATACATGAATCATGAGTTTCATGGCATGAACATAAATTTCTATGCAAGATTCCTACTTTACATGCATGAACAAGATGATATTTCAACAAAAATTCATTTAAACACTAGATCCACTTCTTGTGATGGCTTGATATTCTTGTATAGGTGTTTTCATGTCCCTAACATGTGCTCATTGGGATTATATGTGAAAACACACAAGAAAAGTCTTATCATTACAAGATTTAGTAAGAATAAGGCTTGAAATCATCATACCAATAGAGATTTAAAGTAGAAAAGAAGAGGAAATGAGCTTGTGTGTGTGAGTGTGAAGGGAGGAGGAGTCACGGCAACATAGAGGAAGAGAAGAGAGGGTTTTCACTTTTGTAAAAATTTGAACAAGTGAAAAAATGAGGGGAGAGAGAGAGAATATGAGCTTATATATTAGATGTATTAGGGTTTAATTGAATATAAAGAAGTAAAATAAAAAAAAATGAGGGATTAGGGGGGAAATCAAGGGAAAAGGGCGCCGGCCATATGGGGTAGAAGAGGAGGAGAGGACAAATTTTATTTGAATTTGATATTGTATAATAAAATATAATAAAAGTGATAATTTAATAGGAGACAAAAATTCCTTGGAAAAGAAAATATAATTGATTAGTTGTAAGGATGTAAGAATAGGGTATGGGTAGTGTGTAGTGTAGGTTGTACTTGTGAATAGTAGACAAGACATCTATTTTACCGGTTGTAACGAAAACACGGGAAAAGGCTATAACTGTAATTTTTTATAGCCTGGAAAATTATAAAATTGATATTTTGGGAATCCTTATAAAATTACGGTTCTAATGAATATTCCGGAATATTTTTCTGAGTTCGTGGTCCCGGGACACGCTTTTCCGTAATTGAGCTCGGAAAGGCCCGGAATTGAAAAATTCCCGAATTTGAAACTTTCAAAGGTTTAAAATATACTTTAGAACAATAATTCATATTCATTAACTTTATAAAACTTCTTTTGTTATGAAACAGAAGGAAAGCCGGACCTAGAGTTTCTAAGCTCCTCTCACTAAGCTTGAACTAGACTGATATAAGGTTTCGTTCTCCGGTTTTCGAAGTTTATATGATTACTAGGAAGCTAGGGTATATATTACAAGAACAAAAATAAAATAAAATAAAAATAAAATAAAATTATGTAATGAATAATGGTGGATCGTGCTGAAAAACCCCCTAGTTACCGGTAATACCGAAATACAGATAAATTTGCAAAAATCAGTAAATTCTAGTTATTGAAAACTTATAAAACTAATATTTTAAAGATCATTATAAAACATGAGTCTAACAGCATTAATAACATATTTTAAATATTGCGAATCTCAGAGCGCGCTTTTCGAAGTCGGTACCTAGCTGGATTGGAATAGATCGAAAATTTGTTAATCTCATCTTTCCAGAGCATCCTAGACTTAATACGAACCGATTACACCTTTTCCTCTTATTCCAACTCCTTGATTTAGGAATACGAGATTGCCGGATCTAGGTTACGGAGTTTCTTGGGAGTTTTGGGGACTCAGGTTTCCCGGTTGACCTTTCGGTTCACACCATTGCAAATATGAAAACTGATATTTTATATTTATATGACTTATCTAATTGGTGAGATTTATTTTAAGGTCGATTTTCATAAGTATTTAATATCTCACAACGTTCTCGGAATTCTTTTGGATTGAGTTTTATTCCCGAAGGTTAATCACTATTCACTTCTTAATAATTTGTTTTAGGGCTCTATTATATCGAATTTATAGGTTGGAGTTAAATATAAAATTTGTCGTACGTAGAGGTTTTAGAATGGAAGTATATTGGGTTGCTATTTTATTTCTGAGGTTCCTTATTTTTCTCATGATTCAGAAATTTCCAGATTCATTTGGAATTTGGGACTTGTCGAAGTTTGGTTTTAATTTGGTGTGACTTTCAGGGTCTTATTTCCCAAGTTCATCTTTAGAATTATTTACTGAAATTTTCCAGGGCTTACATCCTCCCCACCTTAGAGAAAGTTTTGTCCACAAAACTTGTTACGTATGTATCGTTTATTGAGGAGGGATTATAGATTTCGAGTTATGTCTCTAGTACCAGTTTATGCTTCAGTTCATGCCATTTCTAGATTTTGTATGATGGATATTCTTCGAATTGTAGCACATACAAGTTAATAAGAATTGACTTAGCGATTCCAACCTTCACTAACACGACTCCTTTGAAAACGACACCGACCTGACTTCTGACCATAGACGACTTCACTCAAACTACTTTGAACGACTCATGACGACACGACCTTACATGGCATGACTACTTTGACCAATGAAGGTTGTGGATTCGCTTTTCCCATTCTTACGTAATTGTATATACAATATTGCACTTTGAGATTCATATTTTTCTAATTAATCGAGGTCACCATGCTTTAAACTCTTTATGATCCTAATTATCTTGATGGATGTGAAATCAAAAGATCTCATCCCTTTATTGTAAAATTTTCTTACGAAGATTTTAGGTTTGCTGTGATTCCGAGTTTTACGTCGCGTTCTTTATAGGTTTTTGATCTTTCAGAATTCTTCATGTACAAGAAATTACATGAGGGGTGTCTTGGAATTCTTTAAATCAATTGAGTTTTGTTCTTGTTTCCATCATTGGCTCATTCTAGCTTTTAATATTCTCAGGTTCTCCTATTTTTGGTCCAGCCATTTGATCCGAGGGTATTCCTATCAATCTATCTCCTGGGTCTTAGCGGTAGGAAAGAATGGGTGGTATCCTAAGGGTATTGTGTGAATCCGATGTCGAGTTGTATGTTTGATTCCCGCTCCCTTTTTACCGCAAAGGACTCCGGCTTCTCATCATTAACCTTCCCCCCTGCATTACTTGGGTGTAGGGGTTGCTTCCTGATAAGTGTTTTAAGACCCTCATTATTTGTGCATTATTGAGCATATTTTATATGCTATTTAAGTAAGTCATTAAAGGAAAGAACTTTTATTGGGTTAATTACTTGTTTCAGGGATGATTATGGAATAATGAAGTTTTTTTAAGAGATTCATCATGAAAGAAACCAAGTTACTGAAGGATTATGGAGCCTAGATGAAGTTACTGGTCATACACTAGTAATTATACACTACTAGTGTAGATTTGGAGGATAAACTTGAAGAAAAATCAGCTTTTTCAATGTACACGACCCAGGCTACACGGGTAGTGTAGGATGAGTAGTGTACACATGACAACAAAGGAAAATGCGCTGGAATTAAGTTGTACACGCCCCGAGCTACACGAGTCGTGTAGGGTACCCGTGTATATGCAATTTTGTATAAATACAGCCTTCTTTCATTGTTTGATAGAAGGAGAGAGTTAGATATCATTTTCTAACCCTAAGTTCGTCTTTTGGAGAGCTTTTCAAGTAGAATTGACGGCACAACCATCCGGAATCACAACAATTATTTCAAGGGGGTTTTTGTTATTATGATTCATTTAAACTCTTCTAGATTTATTGTTCTTATAGTTTATCATATGGAAGAGTAGATTTTTATTCCCTAGGTTTTGTGAAACCCTAACTCATGTTCTGAATTGTTATCAATTGATGAGAAGTTTTGATCTTGAATTCATTCATGTGATTTAATTGTCTTGTAATAATTTTTTGGCCAGGATTATTGCTTGTTTGATTCTTATTAGTTAGAAAGAGATTTCAACTAATAGGATAGATCTTACATGAATGATAAATTTGCATGTTTCACCTAGACATAGGGAGGCTTCGAATTTCTGCTATAAAGATTAAATCTTTATTTAGGGTTTGTGAGTTTTATGCAATTTTAAATTGTGCGTGAGGAAGAGATTCCCATTTTCTCATGTAAAATTAGGAATCAATTGACTTGAAGAGAGTAATTGGTTTAATTTAGAAACCCTGCAGTTCAAGATTTGATTTTTCATCAGTTAATTTTATCATAATTATTAAGAGTTAGGGTGGATCAAAACTAGGGGCATTGTTGTGAATTGAATTAAATTAAGGAAAGCTCTCATATTCTATAATTAGGGTTTGTCAATTATTAGCATAATTAGTCATTAGGGTTAATACAATCTTTTGATAATTTAGACTAGATAGTAGTGAAAGGGTATTACTAGTAATTGCCCATAGATCCTTAGGACGACATCCGAGTTAATTGATATACTACAAGATAGGTGCGCTGCCTTGTGTGGATTTGAATTAATTGGATTATAAATTTTTACTTGGTGATCTTACACACATCACTTCCCTTCTTATCATACTCCTTCCTCATCTTCCTTCGATAGACTCCGTGAAGCAGCATGCAGGTTATCCCGTGCAGGGTATGTTTTAGCCGAATGTCCTATTTATAGAAAGAAGGCATACGGTAGTCACCCTTTTGGGAACACTTCTCAACCTTGTAACTGGGGTCCCCATGAAGGTAACACTTGAATTGAAGTCATGAACACTGCGTAGGGTAATGCTTCCCCTTACATTGCCAACCTTGTATCTTATCCAATATTATATCTTTTTCCTTATTTGGGGTCATCATTCAAGTGAAGTGTTTGGACTTCTTGGCTCAAGTCATTGCAACATAAACTCCAATTCCTTATGATTTCTTTCTTGCTTTCCCCTTCGAACATTTCTTATTATCCGTACCCTCTCTGGCAATCCTTGATAATCCCTAGTATCAAGTTCCTCCAATCGAGTCCGAAGGTCTTCTTTCAATTATTCAAAAACAGTTGTCCTCACAACTTATCTCTTCATCATTTGGCACCTACCACAGTCCCATCATTCTTATCACATCACCGTCATCTATAACGTGTTTGGTATATTTTCCTTCTTGAATTCCACCCTTTATACTCCGTATTATCTTTTTAGAATGCTGAGCTCCCTTAATCCTTACTAAAGGGGGTTTCATCATCCAATTCGCCATTTCTGACTGAGCGTCTCTTCCAGTAAATTCGATACTTATCCCTTCAACTTTTCCCACTAATTCCTTTGGATTTGTGTGCAAGACTTCCACTTTCCTTGTGAGTCTTACAACTGATAACGTCAACAACTGTATTCGCTTTCCTTGAGTGGGATTACTTTCCCTAGATCGAAATCTTTGGTTAGTTTAAACCATTATCCCACCGTGTGCCTACTCCTCGTGAACAAATACTTGGTGCTCTTATGATCGGCATAGAACTCATACCTCTGCCCATAGAGGTAGCACCCCACGTCTTTAAAGTGAACGACACTGTGGGTAAACCCAATTCAGGTACAAGGTAGTCCTGGTCATGCGACTTTAACCATCTCGAAGTGTAGGAGGTCACTTTTCCCCCTTGTATGAGTGCTCATCCGAGACTATCTCTTGATGCACCATCCTGAACTATGTAGGGTTTCTTAGGAATTGGGTAATATCAATATCGGAGCAAAAACAAGTCCTTGTTTGGTTTCTTGAAGGCCTTGATCCCTCTTTTCTGCTCATGTAAATTCTCCATTCATTTTGGATCCAGGGCTCAAGACCCTTAACAACTTTTTATAGTGCCTTGTCAAACCTGGGAACTTCTCACGTCCGTTGTTGGTTTGGGCAATTTTCCAATCCATTGCACTTTTGTCCTTTCAAGGTTCCCAGATACATATTCCCTCGATACCATGTGATCCAAAGTGAAATCCTACTTAGCCAGAATTCACACTGAGAGAACTTGGTGTACAACTTTTGCTTTCTTAAAGCTCGTAATGCTACGCATAGGTACCCTTCATGCTACTCCCGTGTCAAAGTGTAGATAAGACTACCATCTGTAAGATTTCACATAATTTATCTAGCAAAGGCTTACACGCCCGGCTCATTCAATCCATGAATATAATGGGGACAATGGTCACTTTCCATGTCGTTAATCAAGAAGTATAACGTTCTCGTATAATTCGAGATGTGGTTTCATTCATGTTCCTTGGCTCAGTGTTTTAACTGAGGGTATCCTGGTCGAGGATCGGCCCTTGAAAATACACTTATCCCTTGTTGTTAGTCTAGCAAGTCATCGACCTTAGAAAGCGGATACCTATTCTCAATTGTGACTCCATTTAGATCCCGAAAATCGACATATATCCTTATCTAAGCCGTTCAGAAGGACTTGCCTCATCGGTTTCCTATCATACTTGTATTGGTCAAGAGCAGGCATAAATGGTCGGATAGACTTAAATGCTCATGTCAATTATCTTAAGGCCATTTGCAAAGCGGCTCACACATCGGTCACGGGTGGGGTTTTTTTTTTTTATTAGGTTCATTTACCGTGGTTTGTTTTTGACATCTTCTTTCTCTACTGCGATTGTATTTGCTTTAAATAACTCAGTCAAGTAATCTTTTGATAACATTATTAGCTTTCTCTATCATATTTTGGAATTGGCGGAAGTTCTTATACAAGCGAGTAATTATAAAAGAAAGTATAATTTAAGGAACGTGAATAAGGAAATCTTAACTTCACAAAACATAATATAGCTTTTCATTAAAACATAACTGGGGGGTGCAAAGGCCCCTACATGGAAATTGAGATCAGGTTATACTAATGCAAACATCATAACAAGCAACAAACATGGATAACGTCCGAAACATCAACTACTATGACCTATCTTTCAAGGTCGCGGCTACAAAATTCAGCTTGGACTTATGGGTCAATCATAGGTCTCGCCCCTTTCACTAGGCGATCAATTCCACTCTTTGTACACTAATCCTTGCCCTTCTCCACCCTCAATCTCTTAAGGATGGATAGCCTCCACACCCTTTGTCTCATCTACCTCTTCTTCGTGGGGTTGGTAGCCAATTTCAGTTAGTGGGGGTGGCTGAGCCATGTCGGTGGGTGGAGGTATCATTTCCCCATACACTACCCACCAGAAGAAATGACTTTGAGCATCCACCTGAAGCCAGTCAGTATTGTAAACCCCGGAAATTCTCAGTAGCTAGAAAACCCCAGGAGTTGGAAACGAAACCCTAATCCGATCAGATTGAGTTTAGTGAATGGAGCCTAGAACCCTAAATCCGGCTTTCCTTCGGTTTCATAGTAAAATAAATATTATGGAGTAAATGAATTTGAATTGTTGTTCCAAAGTACATTTCAAACCTTTGAAAGTTTTAAATTCGGGAATTTTTCAATTCCGGGCCTTCCCGAGCCCAATTACGGAAAAGCGTGCCCCGGGCCACGGATTCAGAAAAATGTTCCGGAATATTCATTAGAACCGTAATTTTATAAGGATTCCAAAAATATCAATTTCATAATTTTCCGAGCTATAAAAATTACAGTTATAGCTTTTCCCGTGTTTTCGGAACAACCGGTAAAAGTAGATGTCTTATCTACTATTCACAAGTACAACCTACTACACACTACCCATACCCTATTCTTACATCCTTACAACTACTCATTTCAATTTTCTTTTCCAAGAAATTTTGTCTCTAAATCAATTATCACATTTATTACATTTTCATTTACTAAATTACAAATATTAAATTTTTAAACACACACACACACACACAAGCATGATGGCCGGCGCCCCCCCTTGTTTTTTTTTCCTTCATTTAATTAATTTTATTTCATTTAATAAAGCTAAACCCTAATTTAAGTTGATATATATACTAAATGTTCTCTCTCTCTCTTCATTTTCTTTCATTTTAATTTTTGAAAAAGATCAAAACTCTCTCTTCTTCCTCCTCCTCATTGCCGAGCACAACCCTTCCCCATTCCCTCACATTTTCAACTTGGTTTCTTCTCTTTTTCACTTCAAGACTCCATTGGTATGTGTATGTAAGCCTTGTTTCTTCCTATTCTTGTAATGGCAAAGATATATCTTGTGTGTTTTCTCATTTAATCCCAATGAGCTCATGCTAGGGACATGAAAACACATGAACAAGAATATCAAGCCCTCACAAGACATGGATCTAATGTTAGATGTGTTTTGTTAAGATCTCATCTTGTTCATGCATGTAAAGTAGTGATCTTGTACATATATTGTTGTTCATGCCATGAGATCCATGCTTTATATATCATATGTAGTAGATCTAAGGTTTAGACATTCACAACTTCATGTACATGCATGATCATAGGTTCATTTTGTTTTATATGCTTTGATGATCATAAAAAATGAAGTCTTGTTCATGTATATAGATGTTAGATAGTATATTTCCACATTTAGATGGCAAGAACATTGAAAAAGGAAGGGCTTTGTTAAAGATGGAAAGTTGAAAATTCGGATGAAATGGAAACCCTACCTTAAAAACCCCCAAAATCAACTTTAAACTCATATTTCATAAGAAAAATGGAGGGTATGTGTAATAGACATGTTAAAGGAATTATTTTCATGAGTTTAGATGAGTTTAGGCATAATAAAAATAAGGAAAACAAGAGGTGAAGTTAGAATGAAAAATGTTGACTTTAAATGTGTAGTCAAATTCGTAACTTTGTGTAATGCCTAAATAAACACTTAGTATTTAAGTCTAAAATGGATGTTTTATAAGCTAAATGAAGTCCTTAGATAATGTATACATTGAAGCTCCAATTTTTAATGCATTAGACAAGATTTCCCTTAAGAAAAATGTAAGAAAAGGAAATTTGGAAAATTCGGATTTTTACAAATAGCTTATTTGAAAACATGTTTACCAAATGAAAAATGTGAATTTTTATGCATGAATGGAGGCCATGACTATTATAGACTTTGAGAACCTATTTTTAGTCAATTAATAAGTAGATTACAAGATTAAAAACCAAAGAAACCCTAAGGAGTATAATGTGGGAAAATAACTTCTTAGAATTAGTCTTTATGAAACTTTCCCCAACACTTAGGAGTCCCTAAGAGTTTATTACTACAAAAATCATCATGACCATGCACATATTGAGTTCATTACATGGCATACACATTAGTAGTTCATTCCTAAATCATTCATGCATGAATCACCAATTAGGAACATTTCTTATCAAAAGCAAAGCACATTTTCAAAGTTGGATCAATTGCGGAACAGAACTGATCCCACTGTTCCGTGACCCTATTATTTTCAAAACTTGGATTTAATACTTGAAATAGATGGATCTTTCGAAGTAGATGAAGATCGATATAAAGTTTGCGAAATTCCGAGTTAAAATGACCAAGTTATGGCCGTTTTAAGTCGGGACTTCCGAAAATAGCGAGAAATCCGAATTCAAATAGTCTAGATATATAGTTTGATTTAATTACATGGTAAGAATCTCATTAGGATTATTCTTGATTGGTAGGTGATTCCGAGCAGGACGACACTCTACCTCCCGATTATTATTATTAAGAAGTTTGGTGTCCAATGGCCGAGTGAGTTTACTTCCATTCTCAATTAATGCATGTGATTGTAATGTAGTGGCATTAGTGATAGGCAAAGATAAAAGAAATTGTATAAGCATGCTGGGGTATATGGGAATTATTTATGTTTTGATTGTTGATATGTGAAATGGAGCTTAAGGTATATCGAAACCGGGTGTTAAGATATTGACTGCTTTACTAGATCTTATGATGAATGTCTGCGAATACTTGTTGGTCACTTAAAAGAATTGAATTAATGACTATTCGACTCCGACTATAAATTGAATTCATTCATGTCACGATGGGGTTGGAGCATTCGCATTGTTGGTTAATCGTGATCCATAAAACGAGTTATTATTATTGACCGTGAGCTTAAACGGCGTCGTACCGCAGGATTCGTTAATCTGCTAACCCGGGATGGAGGGCGCAAGTCCATCCACATATGATTTCCGGTTGGTCATATGTTTGCTGAATACATTTGTTTGATGCATACACTTGCCTGAATAATTACTTGTTTGACTGAAGTATGTTTAATTGCGTTATGGAAGTATTGCTCACTAAGCTAGTTAGCTTACGCCCCCATAGTTTCTATCTTTTGCAGCACGACTTTATATGGCTTAGGCCAAGACAGGCTACAGCGCAGGTACCGGAGATAGGAGTTTCCCGTAGAAGTTTAATTCATTCCTTTTTGTATAGACTTCCATTGGAAACTAAGGACTCTGGATGACTGTAATAGACTGTTATTCTTTTGCGGGGGAATGCCCCTTAGATTTTGTAAACTTTAACATTATGCGTTTTGATTTATTATCTATGGCTAATGCATGCCTCATTAAACTGTTTAACTCCATTTGTTGAAGTATTCTATTGTCGTAAGGGAACGCTTTACATCTACTTAAGACTTCCGAAGGCCCCGAGTAGGGAACTCGAGAGTCTTACTTAGTATGTGGCGGGCTGTTACGTTTAGGATACCCTACGAGGCGTGACAAGTATTATCTCCCACAGGTCATGAGCATACGCAAACAGGTATCCAATTGGGTTCCAGTTTTGGAAATCAGGAAAGGTCGGTCCCCCTTCGTTTCTCAACACAAAGGTAGCTTCCTGCAACATGGGTTCTCCTAACTTATGAACGGCAATCCTTTCTACTGCATAGATCACTTCGAGTTCCGATCAACATTTCTTCCTTATAGGGCAATATTCAATATTGGTCACCACGTTATGCCATTCAGTGTTCATCAATCCTCTTTTCCATAAATTAAACATCTCTCGGATTGACCTAGGGTGACCAGCTAAAGCAAAGTCTTCGCACAAAACCCTAATCCTCAGTCGGTATTCAACCAAGGTTTCATCAGGCTGCTTACGCACTTGCCTTGCCGCTCGGGGGGCCTTCACCATGAGTAAGCTATTCACAAAAGAAGAAGAATCAGATTCGTAAAACCCATTCTACCCACACTATTCTTATCTAGGCTTTATTTTTATTCTCATTCTACTTTATTCTTCTCAAATCTATCGGTTAAGGTCATGACTATGGATTCTTAACCATGCTCTGATACCAACTTAAACTGTCACGCCCCAAAGTGTGCCCTACACGTGACAGTCCGCCACACTCAACATTTAAACTCAAGTAAGACAACCTTAGTCTTTCCATGGGTTGAACATCGGGTGTAAGGCTCGCTCTCAGCATTTATAGACCATACTTTGCTTCGTAGTAGCTTAAGAAGACATATATAGCAGTAAGAACGTAAATCATAACCGTCTTACAGAGAATTATTTTATTACATGAACTAGGGGGCATACCCCCGATAACAATGCTAAGAATTCTCAAGCTCACGAAGTTCCTTGTATTATCCTTCGGACACTGGTTCCGGGAAACAGGATTAGAAATCCATCCCTACTTTTAGGTCTCGGCCTTAACAAAAGCTCCTCAACCTCTAAGAGTTGTACCTGATGTCCCCGAGTCCTCGAAGATAGCCAAAGGTATTCATACTGCAATAGGAAACTATTGGGGTATAAGCTACACTAGCTTAGTGAGTGAAAACTTCTGAATCACAATTAACACAAACATTCAAGCAAGTAATTAATCAACCAAGTGAGATGCATCAAACGAGTGAGTTCAACAAATATATGACCAGCTGGAAATCATATGTGGATGGACTTGCGCCCTCCATCCCGGGTTAGCAGATTTACGAATCTTGCGGTACGACGCCGTTTAAGCTCACGATCAACTGAACAATAATTCGTTTTATGGATCACGATTAACCAACATATTCATTTTATGGATCACGATTAACCAACATATTCGTTTTATGGATCACGAAAAACCAACCAATGCTAATGCTCCATCCCCGTCGTGATATGAATGAGTCCAATTATAATTGAAGTTGAATATATATTAATTCAATTCTTTTAGGTGACCAACAATTATTCGCAGACAATCAATATAAAATGCTAGCTACTCAAGCAATAGTTTAACACCCGGGTTCGATATTCCTTTCATGACTCGATTGCTTTGACAAACAAAGGTTATGGATTCGCTTATCCATTCTTATGTAGCTGTATATACAATATTGTGCTTTGAGATCCATATTTCTTTAATTAATAAAGTCATCATGGTTTTAAAACTCTTATCATCGTGATCATCTTGATGGGGTTGAAATCAAGAAGTCTCATTGCTTTATTGTATAATTATTACTTATGAAGTCTTATGCAGTTTGGCAATTGAGATTTGATTTCTGAGTTTTAACTTTTATGTAATGGTCATCATAGGTTTTCGATCTTTCAAAGTTCTTCATTTACGAGAAGTTGTATGAGGGGTGTCTTGGAATTTGTTAAATTAATTGAGTTTTGTTTTAGGTTCCATCATTGGCTCATACTAGCTTATAATGGTCTCGAGCTTTCCTATTCTTAGTCTAGCTATTTAATCCAAGGGTATTTTTAACAACCTATCTCCTTGATTTTATTGGTAGGCAAGAATATGTGGTCGTCTGAGGGTATAGCGATAACCTGATACCTAGTTACATTTTTTATCCTCACTTCCTTTCATGGAAATGGACTCCAGTTCCTCATCACTAGCTTCTCCATACTCTAAATACGGGTGAGGGTTGTAGATGAGATTTCCGGATGAAGATGTTCCTGAAGAACTTCGATTCCTTTTTCCTTTGTTGCTTTTCTTCCTATTATATCTCTTCCTCTTCTTCCTTGGTAGATCCAGTGAAGTAACATGCGGGTTATCCCATCCGGGGCATGTTTTAGCCAAATGTCCCATTTCTGTGCAAAGAAAGCATGCGGTGGTTGTCTTTTTGGGACCCTTCTCAATTTTGTAACCAGGGTCCCCACAAAGGTAACACTTGAATTGAAGTTGTGGACAATGTATAGGGTAATTCTTTTTCTTACATTTCCAACATTGTATCTTATCCAATATTGTGTCTTCTTCCCTATTTGGGTCTTCATCCAAGTGGAGTGTTCCAACTTTTTGACTTGGAGTCATTGCAACACAAAACTCCATTTCCCTATTATCTCTTTCTTGCCTCCTCCTTTAGGCATTTTCTACTATTCGTGCTCTTTCTTGCAATCCTTGATAACTCTTGATATCAAATTCCTCCAATCAAGTACGAAGATATTCTTTTAAACCATTCAGAAACACTTGTCTTTTGAGTTCTTCACTTTGTTTATATGATTCCGAAGCGTATTGCAACAATTTACTAAACTTGGTTTCATACTGTTCCATACTATGATCTCCTTGTGAGATATTGAGGAAATCTTCACTGTACTAGACTCTTAAGCTCGTAGGGAAATATTTATCTAAAAACTCATATTTAAATGTCTCCCATGTAATTGGAGGCATCAACTCTCTTTCCTTAGACTCCCACCATACTCGGGCATGTAAGCAGAGCATATAGGTCTCATAATTGACCCTCAAGTGGTGTGGTACCCCAAAAGCATAAAAGACCTCTCAATGTGTGCTAACAAATCCTCTGCCTCATCTGGTTTATTAAAAGCTCCATCAAAATACTGGTTACACTTTATGAAGCATGGTGAGAGGCTTTGGTGGAATTAAGGTGATGGTGGCTCGTTTTGCGTCGTTTCTTGCACATGTCTTATAGGTATAGATGTTGAACTGGCTTGAGTCTATTGCATGTCATTTCTTATTTGACTAGTAAGTAGTTCAATCTCGATTGAAGCATCTCCCTCTTGGTTAGGTGGTTCAGGTATTGTTCGGTTCTCGGGTCCTAAAGGAGTCATGACGGGTTCTTGTTGTGGTTGAGTATGTCTCCTACAGTTTTATTAAGCTCGGGTGAAAATTCTAAATCTTTTATCACGTTTTAGGCATTCAAAGATACTTAAAGAAACTTATCGAAAATATAGAACACAGAAATACGGAAACAAAAACATATATAAGAAATATTTAAATTCTACTGAAATCAAAATCAATAAAAGGAACTTCATAATATCCAAAACTGTTTAGTTCTCTAATAATGTTTTGATGATAACAAAAGGATGATTAATTGTTTCTAATTTTATTTATTAAGTATGATTGAATAGAAACTTATTCGGAACCTTTGATAGTTATTTCAGAAGTTTCGTTTAAGCTTTGGTATCTAAAGAAAGTTTTTCAGAAGCATTTTCAGAACTTTCAGTGAGACTCATATATGCTTAACAAGATAGTCATAAGCAATTTCAAAACTTTCAGCGATGGAAAAATAAGTCTGTCAGAAGCATTTTCAGAATTTACATTAGTGGACAAATATGCTTATTAAGCTAGTTAGAGGCAATTTCAGAACCTTAAGGATTGGCACAAATTTTTCTAGATTTGCCTAAAATTGTTTAAATCTTAGATTTAAATATTTTTTCTAGACCCAACTCCACTTATCAAGTATATTTGGGTAATATGCTTGATGTGTTTCACTTAAGTTGGATTTTATATCATGGGAATCTTTTCACATCAAGTTTTATATAAAGATTATATTAAAAATTATTTTGATATCTTCAAATATTTTTATCAAGACGCATGGATAATTCCTAAAGCTCTTATAGATCACGAATGTGATAAGATATGGATAATAAAGGTTGTTTAGATAAGAAGATATGATTGTTACAAGAGAAGATTAAAAGATAATGTTTGTTATCTGAAGGTAAGATTTATTAGGACATCAACTTATCCATAATTTTTAAGATCACAAGAGAAATCGGCAAAAATCTTGAGGATTATCCAAAAAGAAGAAAACAAGAGAAGATCACCGTGATTTATTGAAGAAGATAAAGTCATCATTTCAAGTATATCTTGTTCAAATCACAATGAGAAAAACACGGTAATTTTCAGATCAGTTCAAGGAAATAATTGCAGCAAGAATTAAGGACGTTATCTCAACAAAGCTCATCCAATTCATGACAGACGAATAGAAGTAGCTAGATGGTTTTCAATTTAAAATACAAATAAAGAAGGACAGATTTGTAGCTGAGATAATTGGGACATGATATCAATTCTTCAAACCGATATTGACCGTTGAAGAACAAAGTCATAATATAAAAGAAAACATAAGGAAATAGAGAATCTCGACAAGCTACACGCGCAGTAAGAAATATTCATCCTTCTCATATATTAATCTCCTACAAGCTTTCATTAATCTGAAATTGTGCAAATATTCTTCATTGTTTTAGTCTTCGATTTTTATTTATAATAGAAGGAAATTTTTGTTGCCTTCTTAGCTTGGTAGCTCAGTTACAAGTTTAGACTCTGTAGATCGATTGAAACCAGAGGATAGCTATGAGAATCGAGCAGAGAGAATTGTACAAGCTTGAAATTTGTTCTTATTCGATATAGTGGAACAAAACCCGTAAGATAACAAGGTCTCCGGCTTGGAGCTGGAAGAGTGGACTGATGCACAAGGTGAAACCACTATAAATAGTTGCTTGAAATTCTTTTTCCCTGATCTTTTATTTTTCAGTAATATATTGTCAGCATTGTTTAATTGATATATTGTTCTCATGTTTAAAACTTAAAAGAGAAATTTTAAAAGGCAAAATTTTTAAATAATCAATTCAACCCCCCTTCTTGATTATTTTAGGACAAAAAAAAACGAAATACATGAAAGCAAGAGAAGATGTAAGTCTTCCATTACAAAAGTTCAAAGAAAGGATGCAAAACATACATTGGAGTCAATTCATAGACTAGATGATAAACCACAACATCGGTTTACATTTTCATAACATCTTTGTTCCTTTTTTTTTTTTACTCAAAAAGTTATTTGCTCCTAGTGCTCAACAAGAGATCTATTGCTATTTCTAGGAGATTGATTTCTTCCAAACAAGGGCACCACTTGTTAATTCTTTTGGGGGCATCTACTCGCCCCGTGTCTCGGCTGTTTGCAGATGAAGCACTTTAGGGTTTTCTTTCTTGGAACAGTTCATAACCTTATGCTCGGGATCCCCACAAAGGTAACATTTATGCTTCAGCTGTGGTTACTGTTTTAGATAATGACCTTCCTTGCACTTCCAGCAAAGGATCTGACGCCTCTTGAAAGGTTCATTCTTAACAGATAGGCTAGTTATCTTAGACCTCCTAACTTTGGAGCTTGAACTAGCCATAGAAGAAGGTCTCAATTCCTTGCATTGTCACTTGGTGGGGTCCTTCTAGTTGAACCGGCACATTCCTAATAAGCATTTGTTGCAAGAGGAGCTTTTGTGCATCCACCAAACATCCTAGAAGGTCTATGACTTGTTGCATTAGATCTTGTGGTGATACAGTGTCTCTCATTTGTTGTTCCTTGGGAAGATTAGTCAACTGTTGCACGTTCTCCTCAGGTAGTCTCCTAGAAACAAGACGAAACGGTCACATTAGCCTAGTTATACTACACACAAGTTACTTATGGTTTAGAAAAAGAGTTACAAGTTTTTATTTTCTTTAAACTCATTTATTTAGAAAAACGGTGAAAGCGCACAGTTAATCCTTCCCACCTAAGGGTCTTATAGGACAAAGGGGTAATCTACCATTTCTATTATTGGCTTGAACTAAGAGTCGAGTAGGGTCACTTACTGCTGTATTTTGCAGTTGCTAGAATATATTCGATAGTCCCCTCAAATATTTTCAATCTTCCTTCCTTATATGTCTGTTTCTATGTTCTCCAGAAGTCTCCAAGATAGAATTCAAATCTTTAATAATCGAAAGTCATACCTTAAAGGTCATAGAGTTATATCTAGTTTCTTCTTTACTTAAAGGTTATCTAACACTCACCTATTCTTTTTTAAGATCGTATCTTAACATTCTATTCTCCTAGAGTCTTCTCACCTAATTCCCAAAACTTTGTCGCTCTGATACCAATTAAACTGTCACACCCCAAAGGGTACCATAAACGTGGTAGTCCGCCGTACACAATATTAAAGCCTAGGAATGATCACCTCAGTCACATGAAAGCTTCCATACTATGTACAAGGTGTCTAACACATGGAGGAGACACATCAGAATGATACATTTTATATTGATACAACTTGAGTAACAATATAAAAGAAACACAATCACTATACTTCAATTACAATTCAGCAAAAGATTTCACTACATAAAACTATTACAAAGTAATTCACAAGACTTAGGTAATATCTTCAAGTATTCTTACTTTCAGCCGAAATCTCGAAGTCATACTCGGCTCCAACAATCTCGGTCCCCAAGTAGCATTCTCCCGTCAACCTGTTTATTCGAACAACTATTGGGGTATATGCTACACTAGCTTAATGAGAGTTCCCTTAATTTCGTACCATAACAAGCAAGTTATAAATCATCCATATGCTATGCATGAACAAACACATGAGCAGACAATTATGTATGCGTAACCGGAACCCGTACACAGGATAGATTTACGCCCTCCGTATCTAGGGTTAGGGACGGTATTGAAAGTCTACACGACTTGCTGCTAGTCCCTAAGCCCCCTAGCTCGTAGAAATTGACTCGGCTCAGCTCATACATTGGATGCATGTAAACCCTGGTTTTCTTAGTAACCAAATAAACTTCCGAAACTGGAAACCAAAACCCTAAACCGGATTAGCTTATGCTTGAGAGAGAAACCTAAGAACCCTAGATCCGGCTTCCCTTCGGTTTCAAACTAAAAGAACCTTTGTAAAGTAAATCAATATGGATTATTGTTCTAAAGTATATTTCAAACAATAAAAAGGTCTGCTTTCAAAAAATTTTATATTCTGGGCCTTCCCGAGATCCATTACGGAAAAGAGAGCCCCAGAACTCAAAATTTGAAAAAATATTCTGGAATACTCTTTAGAATCAAAATTTAATAAGGATTTCAAAAATATAATTTTTATAATTTTTCGGTTTATAAAAATTACAGATATAGTATTTTTCTCATATTTTCTTTACTACCGATAAAGTAATTGTCTTGTTTACTATTCACAAGTACAACCTACTCCACTCACAAGCCACTCTCTACTCTTACATCCTTACAAACACTCAATTACATTTTCTTTTCCAAGAATAATTTGTCTCTTAAACATTATTACATTTAAGACTTATTTTTACATAAATTATTAAACAAAACAAATTCAACTTCTCCCCTCTCTCCCTCTCTTTTGAACCAGTGCACCCCTCCCTTGTCCCCCCATTTTTTCCCTAATATGTTTTATTTTCTTCCTTTATTATAATTAAAAAAACCCTAATTTACCTTACTATATATATTATTTTACTTTTCTCTCTCTTCATTCACTTCATTCGTTTCAAAAAAAAAAATTCACAAACCCTCGCTTTTACTCTCTCTTTTTCGTGACACACACACTCAAACAATTTCATTTTCTTCTTCATTTCCATGCATTTCAAGCTTTAGGTGATGAATCCTAAACCTTTTCTACACTAAATCTTGTAATAGCAAGATTATTCATGAGTGTTTTCATATTTAAGTCCCCATGAGCACTTCGTAGGGAAAAGAAAATGCTACTACATGAATATCAAGCCATCATAAGAGTAGATCT
The DNA here is from genome assembly GCA_024138025.1 of Combretum micranthum. Lineage (NCBI taxonomy): Eukaryota > Viridiplantae > Streptophyta > Magnoliopsida > Myrtales > Combretaceae > Combretum > Combretum micranthum. The sequence goes on from JAMXBD010001079.1 coordinate 397,272, forward strand.
TGTGTTTAAATGTGTTTTTGTTGGATTAACTTTATGTTCATGCATATAATTATAGGGTAAAGGGAAGATCTTGCATAAAAATCCATGTTCGTGTTTTCAAACTCCATTTCATGCATCATAAGTAGTAGATCTAGCATTTAGATGTTCATATTATTCTTGACATTCATGATCTCATATATATTTTGTGTTTTAATGCATTAATGATCATAAATGCTTTGTCTTGTGTATATAAATGTTGTAGTTAGTAGATCTTTAAGTGGATGAAACAAGAAACTTAAAAAAGAAAATTTTTTTTGAAACGTTCAAATGAAAATCCGTATGACTTCAAAACCATGCTTTAAAAAACCCTTTTGTCAACTCCAAAACTTGTGATTTATATGAAAAATGAAGGGTATAAGTAATAGATATCATTAAGTAATGGTTTTTATAAGTTGAAATGAGATTTGCTAAGAAAAATATACAAAACAAAGAGTAGAAATAATATAGGAAATTTTGAGTTGCTAGTCAACATAAGAAATTCGTAATTTTGGAGTATTGTCATGAAAACACCTATTTTCCAAACTCAAAATGAAAGTTTTATCTAAGAAATGAAGTCCTCAAGGGATAGTTATAATAAAGCCTTAAATTTTGATATACTAGACAAGTTTTTCTCAAATGAATCATTCAAAAACTAATTTTTCAAAATTCGGATTTTGGAATAACCCCTATTTGAAAACATGTTTACAAAGTATAAAATATGAATTTTCATGTAGAAATGAAGGTCTTAAGTAATATATATAATAAAGACTCAATTCTAGCAAAGATAACTAGAAATTCCTAAGTAATAATTTCAAAACAAAAGAGATTTATCAAAGTCATGAAACTAGATTTCTTAAGAATATAAATTCTTGGAGTCTTACAAAATAAAGAGATTCTAAAATTTTCTTTTGGTAAATACCATCAAGAGCATGCATACATTAAACTCATAACATGCCATTCATGATAGGAAATCATCAATATTGCATGTACAATTGATCTATAAAGTAGAAACATTACAAACATTCACAAACTATTTTTTTTTTAAATGGATTTTACTACTGATCAGAACTTATCATACTGTTTTGTGACCCAAACATTTTCAAAACTTGAAAATAATATTATAATTAGATAGATCTTTCGAAATAGATAAAAATCGATATATAATTTGCGAAATTCCGAGTTAAAATGACCAAGTTATGGCCGTATTAAGTCGGGAGTTTCGCAAATGACGAGAATTACGAATTTACTAGTTTTGTTAAATAGTTTGAATTAGTTAAGTGATGAAATACTTATTAGGGTATTTCTTCCTTTGTTGGTGACCCCAAAATCGACGATTCCCTACCACCGGATTACTTTTACTAAGAGACCGGTGATCCAATGGCCGAGTGAGTATTACTTCCGATTCCATTTATTGTATGTGATTATAATGCTAGTTACATTAGATATTTGGTAAAGATAAAATGGATATGCATGATTGGGATGAATGGGAATTATGTATGGTTGCTGTTGATATGAGAAATGGAAATAAGAATATCGAGCCGGGTGATTAACTATTGCTTGTATAGATGGATTAGGATTGATTGTCTACAACTATTGATTGATCACTTAAGGAATTGGTATAATTGACTATTCAGAATTGAAAATAAATATGGACCCATTCATATCATAAATGGGGATGGAGCATTAGCATTGGTTGCTTTCCCGTGATCCGAAACGGTGTAAAAGTTGGTTAATTGTTATCTATAAACGAATTAATCAGTTGGTTAATCGTGATCTACAAATGAATTTATAAGTTGGTTGACTGTGATCTTAAACGGCATATTTGAGTTGTACAGTAGTATTCATTAATCCGTTAACCCGTGATGGAGGGTGAAAGTCCATCCACATATGATTTCCAGCTGGTCATATGTTTGTTGATTCCATATGTTTGATGCAGATCACTTGTCTGGCTAATCACTTATTTGTATGATGTGTTATAAATGTGATCTTGGAAGTCCTCACTCACTAATCTAGTATAGCTTACGTCCCTACAGTTTTTATTTGTTGCAGCACGAGTTCATATGGCTTAGACAGAGGCAACCTATAGCTTAAGTACAGGAGCTAGGCGTTTCCCTTAAAAGTTGTATTCAATTTTGTTTAGACTTCTGTAGGAGACCAAGAGACTCTGGATGACTATAAAAGACCTCTAAACAATATTCTTTTGTGGAGGAATGCCCCTTAGATTTTGTAATTAATTATATATGTGTTTTGATTTATTTTCTAATGCTATTGAATGCCAAATCAAACTCTTTAACTCCATCGGTTCAAGTATTCTATTGTCGTAAAGGGACGTCTTGCATCTAGACAAGACTCCCAAAGGACTAAGGTAGTGATTCATGAGTCTTATATGGCATGTGGCGGACTGTTACGTTTAGAGTAACCCTTGGGGCGTGACAGTTTAAGTTTGTATCAGAGCACTAGGTTATAAAGCAGGACAATAGAACCAAAAGAAATTGAAACTAGAAGTTAAACAAATAAGTTAAAATGGAGTCAAAATTTTAGGCTAATTAGGTGTCTTTTCTTGTTGTAGGTCTCCCTAAGAGAGACCCGTGAGCATGCTAGGAATTTTGCAAAGGGGAATGACGAAACGTTTGTGGAGTATCAATTGAGGTTAAAGGAATTATGTGAAGATTTTGCATTGGCAGGAAGTCCCCAGACTTTAGGAGAGATGTTTAAACTTTGGAAAGAAGGATTGAGGTATACTAGATGGGTAGCAGTGGTTGATCAAGTAAGATATGACCCCATGAGAAGGAGGAGATGGACCAAACTAGAAACCATCTACACTATAGAGAGGATCATGGTGGAGTACGGGCGTGAGCCCATGACTAAGGAAGCCACCTTCATTCTGAAAAATGAAGGAACCCAACCCCTCCAAACTTTTGAGTATGGACCACCATAGGACCCCTTTATGTATATGCACATGACAATCCCTCTAACCATCATGATTGGAATATAGCAGATGCTTAGAATCACATAGTATGGCATGCTGTGTACTTAGATATTCTCCCACCTCACATGAACATCCAGCCTCCACCAGCTAGGGATGTCGACATGCAGTTGATTAATGCACCTGTGCCGGAAGGAAATGATGAGACGGAGGAAGTTGAAGAGGAAGAAGAGAAGGAGGAAGAAAATCCTGAGGAGGACCCTAATTGGGCAGAGGATGTGGCACTAAGGACCCCTACCCCTCCTATAGGAATGGAGGAAGATATGAACCCTGAGCCTAATCAAGCCATTTGGGATTTCAACCGAGACTTAGAGATCCCCGATAGTGGAAGAAGGGAACCCGAAATAGATCCCACAGTATGGAGAGATATCTATATTGAAAGTGAGCGCCCTCTAGTGATTATTGAGATGATTCTTGAACCCATGGTCCCTGAACCAATGGAAATAGAGACTGAAGATGAGATGATTAGGAGAGAAGCCCAGGAGACAGTGGACCGGTTATGGGAAGAGGCAGGAAGAGAGCTAGGGATAGAGGAAAACCATGAGAATAAGCAAGGAGTGAGAGTTGAAGAGGAGGAAGTGAACCAAGAGGAAGATCAAGGAGTGGGAAGAAATGAGGAAAGTGAAGAGCATGACCACGAAGCTTTGGTCCGACCCACTAGGAGAAGGAGATTGACGGTGAGAGAATATCTCAGCCAGTTCGTCCGTCAGGATGACGGTAGTTCTTCTAGTAGGGGACAGCTCCTTAGCCCGACCCCTGACGACTCAAGTGAAGATTGAGAAGAGGGAAGCTAGTTTAACCCATATAATCCAAATAGAATTTTTTTTTTTTTTTTGTAGTAGGCAATGTGGGATGCCAATTTGCCTTAGGTTTCCTTAGACGGTTTAGTATTTTGTTCTTTTCTTTTTGTATCTTTGTTTTGTTATTGGCTAGAAAGATGATGTCTAGGACTAAAACTAGATTAGTGGCTTGCCAAGTTTTGTGAACTGAAAAATTTCAAATAATTCCTTGTATGGCTCACTAAAGTAATGAAGAATTGTGTTTTATTTCAAAGGAAAGAAATTATTATTCTTTTATGTTACAAAGAAAAATTTATAGATTTCGAACAATCATGTTATGTATTAGCTATAAATGGCATTAACCACATTTAGTCGCATGAGTACTAATTCATTCACATCATCATTCTGAACTTGTGAATTTATTTCTATATATGAGTTTTTTTGTTTTATGGCTTTCTTATGATTATATGAAGATTTATAAGATTGATTTACCTTTCAGAAATTATGATTTTTCAATTTTTCTTAAAGTCACGAACCTTATTTGATGAATTAACTTTTACAAATTTAAAGACGTCAAGAAGACACTAAAACTTATTAAATAATGTGTAAACAGACGAAACCAATGGATTCGCAATCGAAAGCAAGAACCTCTTCCGAACGAAGCCAACCAACCCACTATATCTTAACCAAACCAACAGGGAGTAGCACCTCAGAATCCACAAAATGAAATGATGAATGCGATTGGCCAATCTTCTAAACAGATTCATCCATAATCAAAATCAAAATCAGAACCCGCAGCAAGGACAAAGTGTTAAGGATTCTACCTCGCTACCACCACCAATCGTAGATCACCAGGAAGTGACTGCTGAGGTCCCAGCTCCACAGAGGGAGCATTCTTATAACACACCGTTGTAAGCCCCGGAAAATTTCAGTGAAGAATTCTAAGATGAACTTCGAAAATAAACCCTAAAAATCACTCTAAATTAAAACCGAATTTCGATAAGTCTTAAATCACGAATGAATCTAGAAATTTCTTAATCTTGAGAAAATGAAAATTCTTAAAAATAAAATAAGAACTCAACAGTCTTCAAATTCAAAACCACGACGTGCAAAAATTTCCATATTTAACTCTGACTTATAAAATCGGGTAATATAAAGCCCAAAAACAAATTATTAAAAAGTAAATAATGATTAACCTTCGAAAATAAAACTCAATTCAAGAATTCTGAAAAAGTTAAAAGATATTAAATAATTATAAAAATCAAATTTAAAATAAATTTCTCAAATCAAATATGTTGTATAAATATAAAATATCAGTTTCCAAATTGGCAAAGATCTAAACCGAAAAAAATCACCCATAAACCCTAACCGGAATACAATAGTTTTAGTCTGGCAATCTAGCTCCTTTAACCCTGGAGGCCGAGGCATAGTTAAATGTGTAGAATAGCTCGTAGTAATATAAGTTTGCCTAAAAATATCATATTGGTAAATTTTTGACCTATTTCTAACCTATTTGGATACAGACTTCGAAAAGCGTGTCCTGGGGCTCGAGATACCAAAAATATACCATTAGTACCGTTAGACTCGTAATTTCATAAGATTTCCAAATATATCAGTTATATAATTTTTCGAGTTATGAAAGTTACAGTTATAACCTTTTTATCATAATTTCATTATTACTGGTAATTAATTAGTCTTTTGCACTATTCACTTTTATTTCATTAAACAATTTTATTGTTCTTTTAAAGCCTTATATTTTTAGATAAATATTTTACATAATATAGAAAATTTTGTTTTCCTAAAATTTAGCTAGTTCGGGCTTTTACAGGATCAAATTCTGTTTAAGACCTAATATTAAAAATAAAATAAATTAATTTGATAATTGAAAAATATTTTAAAAATATTTTTATTTTCATAAAATAATTTTTTATAATTTTTCGGGTTATAAAAATATCATTTATAGCCCATATTTGCGTATTTTGATCATACCGGTAACATATTTGTTAAAATACTAAAATAATTCAAATAATTACTTAATTTTAATTATGAAAAATCTGCTACAAATATTTGGAATAAATTTTCTAATTTTATTTTATTTTATTAAGAAAGTACCTTTACAACCCATACCTTCAAGTACACCTTACACATATCACTTTCTTTTCACTTCAATCTTTCTACACATTATCCCACACTTCATGGCAGATTTTTCCTTCTTTATGGCTGCCATTGTCCTTCATTTACTCCTATTTTGACTAAAAATAAATGTATTTCAATCCTTCTTCAAAAAGTTATATTACACATTAATTATACAATTCAATTTTGAGTCAAATTTCTACAAAACCCTCTCTCTCCTCTCCCCCAAGATTCACATGTAGCACACTTCTTTGGCTACCTTGGTTTTATTTTTTTTTTCTTTCTTTCATTCATTTATTACACTTATTTTCTCTCTCTCTTTCATTTACTCATTTTTCCTTTTTCATTCCTTAACCTTTTCTCTCTCTTTTTCCTCTCTTTTCTTCTTCCTCTTGCTCTTGTTCATACAAGGAATAAGCTGTCCCCATTCTTCCATGAGCCTCCATGCATATTTCTTGAAGATTTTTAAGCAAATCTTCATATCAAAGCTTCCATAGGTGATATAGGTAAAGTGTAATGAAGGTTTCATGCATCAAATGACCTTCCATAAGCTTAAAAGCTTAGGATGATGATGCCAAAAATGAAACACTCCTCTTCTCCATTATTATTATCTTGTATCTTAATTATTTTCTTATTTAAAGTTGTTATTGTAGCTTTGATTTTTTTTTATGCCATAGATCTTGCTATATGAGTTATTATTTTTGTGATTGCTTATGATTTATGCATATATTCCTCATTCACATGTGTTTATGCATTTAAAACAAGTATAGAAAACTAGATCTAGAGTTTTAAGTTCATAAAATGTATTAGACTTTGTTTTATGTTCATGGATAACTTGTAATAGCATGATGATAGTAGGAAATTTGTAGAAAACTCAAGATCTATTTTATTTCCAACAAAAATCATTTTTGAAAATTCGGATGAAAAATAAACCATATTTAGAAAAGTTATTTTTCAACTTCAAAATGTGTATTTTTCATTTAAAATGAAGGGCTTAGGGTATAGATAACATAAATGAGTGATTTTGATGAGCAAAGTTTAGATCTATGAGTTTAAAGTTTATTATCATGGGTTTCATTTAGATGTATGTTCATATTAAGTATAGATCTTAGTTTTGAACTCAAACAAAATTGCGAAATTCGTATTTTGGCAAGATCCCCATTTAAACACCACTTTCCAAGTGTCAAAATGTAATTTTTACTTATGATAATGAAGGCTTAATATATGTATATCATCAAGACTTCTTTTTACAAGAATCAAAGGTGATTTTCAAAATAAAAATCTTATTTTTGGATTTTGGCCCAGGCATATTTTAAAAACATGTTTTCCAACTCAAAAATGAAGTTTTTATTTAAGAAATGAAAGGCTCTTAGGATATGATATGTAAGGAATGAATTTTCATAAGTTTAGACAGATTTTATCAAAAGATATGTCCAAAAATAAATTTTGTAAATTCGGATCTCAACAAAGACCAATTTTGAAAACCTATTTTTCAACCTCAAAACAAGACTTTTATTAAAGAAATGGAAGCCTTAAGGTATAGGTTTAATTACGAAATGGTTTTTGAAAGACTAAATGAGTTTTACAAAGAAAACAAGCTCAAATGAATTTCTCAAAATTCGGATTTGAAAATAGCCACAATTCAAACACTTATTTCCAAATGCCAAAATGATAATTTTGATAAGAAAATGGAAGTCCTAGGGTATATATATAATAAAGACCAAGTTTTGATAAGGATAAAAGAAGTTTATCAAAATATAATCTTAGAATAACAAATGGTTTCCAAAAATAGGTTAAACAATGTATTTATTCTTTAAAATTTTGTAAAATTCGTACTTAAGCAAACCACCTATTTAAACACCTATTTTCTAACCCCAAAATGAAGGTTTTTGTTGAAATAATGAAGGTGATGGTTATATAGGTCATCAAGGTTGAATTTTTCTAAAAACAAATATGATTTTACAAGAAGAAAAACTATTTTTCTTAAGTCTAGTAAAATTCAAAGTTTTGCAAAGTAAAGATTTTCAAAAAGAATTATTGGTATAAAAAGTATACATATAGGTAGATCCTCTCATAACCATCATGACAATAGCTTGTAGGAAATACATATATGTATGATGCATTGTAGAAATAAAGTATAAAAATTGAGTTTATCCAAAACTTGTAAATTCGGATGATTTCAAAGCCATGCCTTAAAAACTCATTTATCAACTCCAAAACTTGTATTTTATATGAAAAATGAGGAGTTTAGGTCATAGGTATCATCAAGTGATGATTTTGATAAATTAAGATGAGATTTACTAAGAAAAATATGTGGAACAAGGAGTGGAAATGTAGTAGGAAAAATTTGAGTTGTAGTCAACTTAGGAAATTCGTAATTTTGGAGTGAGGTCATGAAAACACATACTTTCCAAACTAAAAATGAAATTTTTATTAAAGAAATGAATTCCTTAGTAGTAAGGCATGATTGAGCCTTAATTTTCTAAGTATCAAATGACTTTTACTTAAAGGAATCACCACAAAAACAAGTTTTGCAAAATTCGGATTTTGGGATGAGCCAATTTTAAAAACATGTCTACAAAGTGTAAAATAGAAATTTTTATGTAGAAATGAAGGACTTAAGTAGTAGATATAATGAAGATTCAATTCTAGCTTAGGATAACTAGAAATTCTTAAGAATTAATCCCAAAACACAAGTAAATTATCAAAGTTAGGAAACTAGTATTCTTAAAAGTAGTTATCCTTGAAGTCTTGCAAAATAAAGAGTTATAAAATTTCCTTTTAGCAAAAATCATCAAGATCATGCCTACATTAAGCTCATCTCATGTCACTCATGCTGGGAAATCATTCATATTGCATGTATGGCTAATTTATATAGTAGGAACATTACAAGCATTTGCAAAACTATTTTTCGAGATTGGAACTTGTTACTACCCTAATCTGATCCAAACTTTTTGAAACTTCAAAGTTTTCAAAACTTAAATATAATATTATAATTAGATAGATCTTTCGAAGTAGATAGAAATCGATATATAATTTGCGAAATTCCGAGTTAAAATGACCAAGTTATGGGCGTTTTAAGTTGGAATTCCCGCTTAGGACAAGAATTACGAATTTGATAGTTTGTATAAGATAGTTTGGATTAGTTAAGTGATGAAATACTTATTAGAGTATTTCTTCCTTTTTAGGTGATCCCAATATCGACGATTCCTTACCACCGGGTTACTTGTACTAGAAGACTGGTGATCCAATGGCTGAGTGAGTATTACTTCTGATTTCATTTATTGTATGTGATTGTAATAATAGTTGCGCTAGATATTTGGTAAAGATAAATGGAAATGCATGATGGGGACAAATGGGGACTATGTATGCTTGTTGTTGATATGAGAAATGGAATGTAAGAATATCGAAGCCGAGTGGTTAACTATTGCTTGTACAAGTGAATTAGAATTCATTGTCTGCGATTATTGATTGATCACTTAAAAGAATTGGTATAATTGAGTATTCAGAATTGAAGATGAAATTGAACTCATTCATATCACGATGGGGATGGAGTATTAGCATTTGTTGGTTTATCATTGTACCTTAAACGATTCTTGTTAGTTTATCGTTGTACTTTAAACGATTCTTGTCAGTTTATCATTGTACGTTAAACGATTTTATAGTTTAGTTGACCGTAAGCTTAAGCAGCGTTGTAAACCCCGGTATTCTCAGTAGCTAGGAAACCCCAGGAGTTGGAATCGAAACCCTAATCCGATCAGGTTGAGTCTTGTGAGTGAAACCTAGGAACCCTAAATCCGGCTTTCCTTCGGTTTCATAGTAAAATAAATATTATAAAGTAAATGAATTTAAATTATTGTTCCAAAGTACATTTCAAACCTTTGAAAGTTTTAAATTCGGGAATTTTTCAATTCCGGGCCTTCCCGAGCCCAATTACGGAAAAGCGTGCCCCGGACCACGGATTCAGAAAAATATTCCGAAATATTCATTAGAACCGTAATTTTATAAGGATTCCAAAAATATAAATTTCATAATTTTCCGAGCTATAAAAATTACAGTTATAGCTTTTCCCGTGTTTTCGGAACAACCGGTAAACTAGATGTCTTGTCTACTATTCACAAGTACAACCTACACTACACACTACCCATACCCTATTCTTACATCCTTACAACTACTCATTTCAATTTTCTTTTGCAAGAAAATTTGTCTCTTAAATAATTATTACATTTATTACATTTTCATTTACTAAATTACAAATATCAAATTTTTAAACACACACACACACACACATAATGTGTGGCCGGCGCGCGCCCCCCCCCCCCCCCCCCCCCCCCCCCCCCTAGTTTCCCTCTCAATGTAATTATTTTTACTATATTTTTATTAACTAAACCCTAATACACTTAATATATATACTAAATATTCTCTCTCTCTCCTCATTTTCTTCTTATTTCAAATTGGTAAAAGAGCAAAACCCTCTCCTTTCTCTCTAAGGTTGCCGTAAGCCCCTCTCCCCCATTCCCTCTCATTTCCAACTTTGTTCCTTCTCTTTTTCACTTCAAGACTCCATTGGTATGTTGATTTAAGCTTTGTTTCTTCCTAATCTTGTAATGGCAAAGCTATATCTTGTGTGTTTTCTCATTTAATCCCAATGAGCTCATGCTAGGGACATGAAAACACATGAATAAGAATATCAAGCCATCACGAGACATGGATCTAGTGTTTAGATGTGTTTTTGTTAAGATCTCATCATGTTCATGCATGTAAAGTAGTGATCTTGCAAATATATTGTTGTTCATGCCATGAGATCCATGATTTATGCATCATACTTAGTAGATCTAAAGTTTAGATACCCACATTGTCATTTACATGTATGATCATAGAGATATTTTTGCTTCCATGCATTGATGATCATAAAAATGTAGTCTTGTATATGTATAGAGATGCTAGATAGTGGATAATCATATATGGAAGGCAAGAACATTGAAAAAGGAAGGACTTTGTCAAATATGAAAGGTTGAAAATTCGGATGAAATGGAAACCCTACCTTGAAAACCACCAAAATCATTTTTTAACTTATATTTCATAAGAAAAATGAAGGGTATGTGTAATAGACATGTTGAAGGAATTATTTTCATGAGTTTAGATTATTTTAGGCATAATAAAAATAAGAAAACAAGAAGTGAAGTTAGAAGGAAAATATTGACTTTGGAGGTATAGTCAAAATTCGTAATTTTGGGTAGTGCCCATGTGAACACTTAGTATTTAAGTCTAAATTGGATGTTTTATAAGCTAAATGAAGTCCTTAGATAATATACACATTGGAGCTTCAATTTTTAATGCATTAAACAAGTTTTTCCTTAAGAAAAATGCAAGAAAAGGAAATTTAGAAAATTCGGATTTTTACAAAAGGCTAGTTCAAAGACATGTTTACCAAATGAAAAATGGGAATTTTTATGCATGAATGGAGGCCATCATTAATATAGACTTTGAGAACTTATCTTTAGTTAAATAATAAGTGGATTACAAGATTAAAAGCCCAAGAAACCCTAAGGAGTATAATGTGGAAAAATAGCTTCCTAGAATTAGTCTTTATGAGAATTTCCCCAACACTTAAGAGTTCATATGAGTTATTGTCACAAAAGTTATTATGACCATGCATATATTAAGTTCATCACATGGTATTCATGTTAGTAATTCATTCCCATATCATTCATGCATGAATCATCATCTAGGAACACTCCTTATCAAAAGCAAAACAATTTTTGAGAGTGGAACCCTTGCGGAACAGATCTGATCCCACTTTTCCGTGGCCTTACTATTTTCAAAACTTGAAAATAATACTCAAAATAGGTAGATCTTTCGAAGTAGATAGAGATCGATATAAAATTTGCAAAATTCCGAGTTAAAATGACCAAGTTATGGCCGTTTTAAGTCGGAACTTCCGCAAATAGCGAGAAATCCGAATCCACATGATTTAGATGTATAGCTTGATTTAGTTACATGATGAGAATCTCATTAGGATTATTCTTGCTTGGTAGGTGACCCCGAGCAGGACGACACTCTACCTCCCGACTACTACTATTAGGAAGTTGGCGTCCAATGACCGAGTGAGTTTTACTTCCAATCTCAATTAATGAATGTGATTGTAATGTAGTGGCACTAGTGATGTAGGCAAAGATAAAAGAAATTGTGTATGCATGATGGGGTATATGGGAGTTATATATGTTGTCTACTGTTGATATGTGAAATGGAGTTAAAGGAATATCGAAACCGGGTGTTAAACTATTGACTGATTAGCTAGTACCTTATGATGAATGTCTGTGAATACTTATTGGTCACTTGAAAGAATTGAATTAATGAATATTCGGTTCCAAACGTAAATTGAATCCATTCATATCATGATGGGGTTGGAGCATTTGCATTGGTTGGTTTTTCGTGATCCATAAAACGAATATGTTGGTTAATCGTGATCCATAAAACGAATTTGTTGGTTAATCGTAATCCATAAAATGAGTTATTGTTCAGTTGACCGTGAGCTTAAACGGCGTCGTACCGCAGGATTCGTTAATCTGCTAACCCGGGATAGAGGGCGCAAGTCCATCCACATATGATTTCCGGTTGGTCATATGTTTGTTGAACTCATTTGTTTGATGCATACACTTGCTTGAATAATCACTTGTTTGGAATGAATTGCACTTAATTGTGTTATGGAAGTTCTTACTCACTAAGCTAGTTAGCTTACGCCCCCATAGTTTCTACCTTTTGCAGCATGATTTTATATGGCTTAGGCCAAGACAAGCCACAGCACAGGTACCGGAGATAGGAGTTTCCCATAGAAGTTTGATCCATTCCTTTTTGTATAGACTTCCATTGGAAACTAAAGACTCTGGATGACTGTAATAGACTATTATTCTTTTGCGGGGGAATGCCCCTTAGATTTTGTAAACTTTAAATTATGTGTTTTGATTTATTATCTATGGCTAATGAATGCCTCGTTAAACTGTTTAACTCCATTTGTTGAAGTATTCTATTGTCGTAAAGGAACGCTTTACATCTACTTAAGACTCCCGAAGGCCCCGGGCAGGGAACTCGAGAGTCTTACTTAGTATGTGGCGGGCTGTTACGTTTAGGATACCCTACGGGGCGTGACAAGCGTCGTACCGCAGGATTCGTTAATTTGCTAACCCGGGATGGAGGGCACAAGTTCATCCACATATGATTTCCGGCAGGTCATATGTTTGTTGAATTCACGTGTTTGATACATATCACTTATCTGACTAATCACTTGATTGTATGATGTGTTATAAATGTAATCCTGGAAGTTTTCACTCACTAAGCTAGTGTAGCTTATACCCCAATAGATGTTCGATTAAACAGGTTATCTCAAGAGTGCTAAGTGAAGACCGTGATAGTTGGAGCTGAGAATGACTTCAGGATTCTGGCAAGGAATAAGAATGTTTAAAGTTATTAGCTAGGTTTTATTATTTGCCTTGTAGTAGTTTTATGTAATAGAATCTTTGATGAATTGTAATTGAAGTTTAATGAGTTGTATTTTGAAGAATAGTGAATTGAATTTCCTTCACATTGTTCTCAAGTTGTATCAACATAAAATGCATTACTCCGATGAGTCTTCTCCATGTGTTAGACGCCTTGTACATAGTATGGAAGCCTTCGCGTGATTGAGGTGGTTATTCTTAGGCTTTAATATTGTGTATAGCAGACTGCCACGTTTAGGGTACCCTTCGAGGCGTGACAACCATTACCACCGCCTCCACCATATCGAAGGTCTCACCGAAGTTCTGTACCAGATTTCATAAAGAGCAACCGGTATTTTGATGGGGCTTTCGGCAAACCCAATGAAGGCAAAGACTAGTTGGCTCAAATTGAACGCTCTTTTGTGGCTTACGAGACCCCACCATATTTGCAGTTGGAATATGGGACGTATATGTTAAGGTATAATGCAAGAGTCTGGTAGGACTCTAAAAGAAGAAGCTTAACTCCACCCATCACATGGGAGTCGTTCCGCTGGGAGTTCTTGGAAAATTATTCTCCCTCCAATTTAAGGGTGAAATACAATGTAGACTTCTTGCATGTCAAGCAAAGAGGTAGAACGTGGAACAATATGAGACTGAGTTCACTCATCTGCTATAGTATGCACCCGAATCCTTCAGAGATAGCAAAGAGCTGAAGAAGTAGGTATTTTGGGGGGTCTGGATGAGGATCTAAGGATTAAACAAGAAGAATTTAGAATGAGAACCTACCCAGAGTTGGTAGAAAAGGCTTAAGTCATTGAAGGAGCCAAGAAAAGAAAATACCAAGAACCTGACAAAAGAGTGTTTGGAAGGAGGCCGTTCGATGCCTCGAGTTCAGGGTTTAAGGGAAAAAGGTACAAGCGCTATCATGGATTTAAGGATAATGCTAGTGGGAGGCCAAATCAGTCAAAGGCCGGTATCACTTACTAGAAGTGCAAGGAGGCCCATTACTGTCATGCCCCATAGGGTACCCTAAATGTAACAGACCGCCACATACCATATAAGATTCTCGAATTACCACCTTAGTCTTTCGAGAGCCTTATATAGATGTAAAGCATATCTTTACAGCAATAGAGTACAAGTCCAAATGGAGATAAAAGCTTAATTTGGCATGCATTAGCAGTAGGATATAATTCATGAAACATAAATAAATATTACATAATCTAAGGGGCATTCCCCCACAAAAGAATAATTAATGGTCATACACAGTCATCCGAGTCTTAGAAGTTTCCTATGGAAGTCTAATACAGAAAATCCAACTTCTAAGGGAAACTCCTAGCTTCTGTACCTGTATAGCCGGGTCACGCCGCCTAAGCCACAAATGGGATAGCTGCAAAAGGAATGGACTGTAGGGACATAAGCAACTAGCTTAGTGAGTGTAATCTTCCACAATAACATTCATGTCACAACAATTCAACCAAGTAATTAAGCAAGCAAGTGAATGCACCAAACACGTGAGTTAAACAAACATATGACCAGTCGGAAATCATATGTGGATGGACTTGCGCCCTCCATCTCTAGTTAGCAGATTAACGAATACTACGGTACTAACTTTATGCCGTTTATGGTTCATGGTTAACCTACGATTATTCGATATCGTTTTTGGATCACGATTAACCTACGATTATTCGATATCGTTTTTGGATCACGATTAACCTACGATTATTCGATATCATTTTTGGATCACGATTAACCTACAAATGCTAATGCTCCTTCCCATTGTGATATGCACATGTCAAATTTGGCATTAGTCTGAGTAGTTGGTTAAGTCATTTTACTTGGGCGATCAAACAATTTCTCAAACAATCCATCATAGATAAGTACACAACCAAAATTTATCACCCGGTTCCGATATTCTTAATTTGAGTTCTCACATCATCATCAACATATAATTTCCCATTATTCCCCATCATTCATATTCCATTCATTTGGCCTACATTCTAGTGCACTGCTTTACAAGCACATACAATAAATGAATCGAGAAGAAAAACTCACTCCGCCATTGGTTCGCCTTTCTTCTAGTAATAATATTCGGAGGCAAAGAGTCAACATCCACGGGATTCTCACCTATTCATAAAGAATACCCTAATAAGTATTCACCATCTTAGTTACTAAAACTCTAAGAAAACCTAGTGAAATCGTAATTCGCGTCATTTTCCAAGTCCCGATTTAAAATGGTCATAACTTGGTCGTTTTAAGTCAAAATTTCGCAAATTTTATATCGATTTCTATCTACTTCGGAAGAGCTTTCTAAATATGAAGTTTAAATCAAGTTTTGAAAATATCTAAGCCTCAGAAATGAGGGATCAGATCTGTACAGCGGTTATATTGATTTCGAAAATGTGATTTTCATGAATGCACTTGGGATTCCTAAGTACAAAATGAAACTAAAGGCCATGGAAATGCTTTTCCCTATCATGAATGTCATGATATGAACTCTTAAGTGTCTGAGGTCTTATAAATTTTTTGACTTAAAGAATTTTAAATAAACTTTGTCCTAAGACACTATATTTTGCTATTGTCTCAAAGTCATCTTTACTACATTAGGTCGCACTTACTATTATAAGGATTTTCTTTCGAAAACTCCACTTTGTTTAAAGAAATTTTGACCCTTATATTAGTTATATCCTAAGGCCTTTATTTCTTTAATAAAATCTTCATTTGTAAACTTTTAAGTGGGTCTTATACTAGGGTGGTTCCAAAAATCCGAATTTAGAAAATTTCATTTCCAAGTTGATTCCTTCAAGAAAAATGTATTTTATAATTAAAACTTTAAGTATTTATTTTACCTATACCCTAAGGAATTCATTTATTTGAGAAAATATCATTTTTGAAGTTGGAAAACTAGGATTTTATGACCATCTATCCATTATTACGAATTTGGCTTTCAAGACTTTTAACTCAAAACTTCTATTGGACTTCATCTCTAGTTTTAAATATTTTCTTTAGTAAAAACTCATCTAAACTCATGAAAAATATTACCAAACATTATCTATCACCTATAGGCTTTATTTTTCTTGTAAAAGACATGTTTAAAAGTTGGTAGATGGGTTTTTGAACTAGGTTTTTCAAGTCATCTGAATTTACACAAGTTCATTTCTTGAAAAGTGTTTTCCTTTTTTACTTTATTAACTCATCTACCTATAGATCTATATACTAGGAAGGTTATTTACTAAGGACAAAAGCATTAAAGACTATTAATGTACATAAACACAAAATAATGATGAGATCTTAAATGCCTACATGAATATGTGTAGAAAAATGATGATCTACTATATCAAATGCTTAAATAAGCTTTGAAAACTACATTTTTATAAAAGATCTTTTGTTCAAAACACTTTTTGATGAAAAATCATAAAGCTTATGACTTGAAAGCTCCTTTAAATGTTAGATCTACTTTGTAATGGTTCGGTATTCTTGTTTTGACATTTCCTTGTCCCAAGCAAAAGCTCATGGGGTCCTTTGGTTGGAAATATCCAAGAATCATCTAGCCATTACAAAGATCTATGAGTGGAAGGAGTAAAAGTTCACTTACTTGAAGTAAAATAGGAGATGAAAAGAGGAAAATGGAAAGTTGTGTGTATGTGTTTGGGGGGGGGGGGGGGGGGGGGGGGGGGGGGGGGGGGGGGGGGGGGGGGGGGGGGGGGGGGGGGGGGGGGGGGGAGAGGGGGGGATGGGGAGAGAATTGAGAGCTTTTTAACTTTGCAAAACTTGAAAAGTAAAAGAATGAAGAGAGAGAGAAAAGTAGTTTTATAGCATTTGAAATTAGGTTAAATGGAGTAAAAAAATTGAAAAAAAATTGTAGAATGGAGCTTGGGGGGGGGGGGGGGGGGGGCATTTCACGCCGGCTACTATTCACCAAAGGGAGAGAAAAAGTTTGATTTTATGTTGTTTTGATTGATTTATCTTTGATGTGTAATTTGTCATAACTTGTATGGAAAATTAAGGGACAAAAATCCTTTGAAAAGGGGAGATGATTGAGTGATGGTAAGTGTTGAAATATAGAGTGTACAAATAGGTAGTAATAGGTGGTACTTGTGAATAGTAATGAATAGTAGTCAAGATAATTTAATTACCGGTAGTAAGGAAATACGAATAAAAAGGCTATAACTGTATTTTTCATAAGCCGGAAAATTATGAAATCTATATTTTTGAAATCCTTGTTTTATTTTGGTTCAAATGAGTATTCATAAGGACATTTTTAAATTCTAGTTTCGGGGCACGTTTTTCTATAATGGGTCTCGAGATGACTCGGAATTGAAATTTTCTTAAAATCTGATATTTTCTTGGTTTGAAATATAATCAAGAACTATATTCAAAATTAAATTTTCTTATAAAAGTTTCTTAATTGGAAACCGAGGAAAAGCCGAAATTAGGGTTCCTAGTTCTCACTCCAGACTTAAGCTATTCCGGTTTAGGGTTTTGGTTTCCGGTTCTAGGGTTATCTTGGTTACTAGAAAAACCGGGGTTTACAACCTACCCACTTTAAAAAGAGTTTTGTCCTCAAAACTGAACTGACGTGCCTTGATCCTTAAACAACTCAAGCTATTTCCTTTGGATCTCCTCCTCAGCTTCCCAAATTGCTTCTTCAGAAGCGTGGTTTCTCCACAATACTTTAACATATCGGATCTCTTTATTCCAAAGCTTCTGAGTTTTCTTATCCAAGATTTCTACTGGATGCTCTTCATATGTGAGATTCTCCTTTAACCGAATGGGTTCCAACTCCACTATCTGCTCAGGGTCAGGTACATACTTCCTTAACACTAATACGTGGAACACATTATGAACTCCCGACAAGCTTGGCGGTAAGGCTAGCCGATAGGCCAAATCTCCCACTCTTTACAAAATCTCAAAGGGTCCAATATACCTTGGGCTTAATTTCCCTTGAGCCGCATCCTCTTTATGCTCTTGATTGGGTTTATTTTCAGATAGACATGATCGCCTACTTGAAATTCCAATTCTCTTCTCTTCGGATCAGCCCAACTCTTTTGTCTGTCTTGAGCTTCTTTCATTTTCTATTGAACAACCCGGACCTTATCAGCTGCTTCCTAAACCAATTCAGGCCCAATAGCTAGCTTTTCCACATCATCCCAAAACAGAGGGGACCTACAACGCCGTCCATATAAAGCTTCATAGGGTGGCATCTGAATGGTTGAGTGGTAGCTATTGTTATAGGCAAACTCAATTAGAGGTATGTGATTATCCCAACCTCCTTTGAATTCCAATATGCAAGCTCTTAACATATCCTCTAAGGTCTGAATGGTTCGCTCAGACTGTCCATCTATCTGAGGATGGTAGGCAGCACTGGAATGTAACTTGGTGCCTAGGCTCTTTTGTAGGCTCGTCCAGAACTTCGAAACAAACCTTAGATCCCGATCTGAAATGATTCCCGCTGGAATACCATGGAGCCGCACAATCTCCTTGATGTAGATCCTAGCCAATTTGTCCAACGAATAGGTCATATTAATCGGTAGGAAGTGTGCTGACTTCGTCAAACGATCCACTATTACCCAGACTGCATCACATCTCATGGAGGTTCTCGGAAATCCACACACAAAGTCTATTGAAATTTGATCCCATTTCCATTCGGGAATAGGTAGTGGCTTTAATAATCCTCCTGGCCGTTGATGTTCTACTTTAACTTGCTGACACACGGCGCACTTCATAACATAATCCGCCACATCCCTCTTCAAACCATTCCACCAATAGTGGCTTTTTATGTCTTGATACATTTTTGTACCTCTTGGATGCACAATGTAACCGGAGTTGTGAGCTTCGCTCATAATTTCCTTTCTCAGTTCTTCATCTTCCGGTACACACAATCTCCCTTTCATCCTAACCACCTCTTCATCATCTAGGGTAAAGTCACTATACTTCCCTTTGAGCACTTCTTCCTTGATCTTCTTTATCACCTCATCATATCTTTGAGCTTCTTTAATCCTGTCGATCAAGGTAGGTTCCATGACCAAATTTGCTATCTCCATTTCGACATCTTGCCCTACGAACTCAATTCTTAACCTTTCGAATTCCCTTATCAGCTCTTTTTGCTCTGTGATTAGGGCTGCTACTTCTCCATAATTCTTTCTGTTTAAGGCATCAGCTACAGCATTTACCTTCCCCGGACAGTAATTGATTCCCAAGTCATAGTCCTTTATGAGTTCCAACCACCGTCTCTGCCTCATGTTCAACGCCTTTTGTGTGAACAAATATTTGAGACTTTATGATCTGTGTACACTTCACATCTTTGTCCATACAAATAATGTCTCCATAACTTCAAGGCAAAAACCACAGCGGCCAACTCCAAATCGTGCGTAGGATAGTTCTGTTCATGCTGTAAGCCCCGGAAAATTTCAATAAATAATTTTAAGATGAACTTCGAGAATAAACCCTAAAAATCACTCCAAATTAAAACCAAATTTCAACTAGTCCAAAAACATGAACGAATTCATAAACTTCTTAATCTTGAGAAAATGAAAATCTTTAAAAATAAAATAAGAACACAGCGGTCTTCAAATTCAAAACCACGACGTACAAAAAAAAAATCCATATTTAACTCCGACTTATAAAATCGGGTAATATAAAGCCCAAAAACAAACTATTAAAAAGTAAATAATGATTGACCTTCGAAAATAAAACTCAATTCAAGAATTCCGAAAATATTAAAAGATATTAAGTACTTACAAAAATAAAATTTAAAAATATATTTCTCAAATTAAATATGTTGTATAAACATAAATATCAGTTTCCAAATTGGCAAAGGTCTAAACCGGAAAAATCACCCGGAAACCCTAATCGGAATGCAATAGCCTAAGTCCGGCAACCTAGTACCCCTAACCGTAGAGGCCGAGGCGTAGCTAAATATGTAGAATAGCTCATAGTAATATGAGTTCGTTTAAAAATATCAGATTGGTAAATTTTTTACCTATTTCGAACCCGTTCGGACACAGACTTCGAAAAGCATGTACCGGGGCCCGAGATATCAAAAATGTACCAATAGTACCGTTAGACTCGTAATTTCATAAGATTTCTAAAAATATCAGTTATATAATTTTTCGGGTTATAAAAGTTACAGTTGTAACCTTTTTATCGTATTTCCATTATTACCGGTAATTGATTAGTCTTTGGCACTATTCATTTTTTTTATATCATTATAAATTTTATTATTCTTATAAAGCCATATTTTTAGATAATAATTTATATATTATAGAAAATTTTGTTTTTCTAAAAATTAGTTAGTTCGGGCTTTTACGGGATCAGATTCTGTTTAAGACCCGGTACTAAAAATAAAATAAATTAATTTAATAATTGGAAAATATTTTAAAAATATTTTTATTCCCATAAAATATTTTTTTAGAATTTTTCGGGTTATGAAAATATTATTTATAGCCTATATTTGCGTATTTTGAACGTACCGGTAACGTATTTGTTAAAATACTAAAATAATTCAAATAATTATTTAATTTTTATTATGAAAATTCTGCTACAATTATTTGGAATAATTTTTCCAATTTTATTTTATTAATAAAGTACTTTTACAACCCATACCTTCAAGTACACCTTACACATATCACTTCCTTTTCACTTCAATCTTTCTACACATAATCCCACAATTCATGGCAGATTTTTGACCCATCTTTGCTGCCATTGTCCTTTTATTTAATCATAATTTGACTAAAATAATATTTTCTACTCCTTCTTAAAGAAGCTACACATACACATTTATTACACAAATTAATTTCAAGTCAAAATTCAAACAAAACCCCTCTCTCCTCTCTTTAGAATTCACGTGCAGCACACAAAATTGGTGCCTTTGTTTTATTTTTTTCCCTTTCATTTAATACAATTCCATCTCCATTTAATGCCTCTTTATTATTTCCTTTCATTTCCTTTTTGAAATCCTCCCTCTTTTCCTCTCTTTTTCCTCTCTTTCTTTCTTCTTCTTGTTCATATTTCTTCAATAAACAAGCTGCCCCCTTCTTCTTCCATGGCTTCCACACTTCATTTTTAAAGATTTCTAAGTAAATCTTCTTCCCAAAGCTCCATAGGTGATATAGGTAAAGTGTAATGAAGGTTTCATGCATCAAATGAACTTCCATAAGCTTAAAAGCTTTGGATGATGATGCCAAAAATGAAATCTTTCTCTTCTCCACTTTTATTATCTTGTATTTCAATTATTTTCTTGTTTAAAGTTGATATATTTTGTAGATCTAAATCTTTTGTAACTTTGATTTTGTTTATGCCATAGATCTTGTTATTTAAGTTGTTATATTTATTATTTCTTATGATTTATGCATAGATCCATCATCCACATGTGTTCATGCATTTAAAACTAGTTTAGAAAACTAGATCTAGAGTTTTGAGTTCATAGAATGCATTAGACTTTGTTTTATGCTTATGAACAACTTGCTATAGCATGATGATGGTAGAAAAATTGTAGGAAACTCAAGATCTATTTTATTTTCAACAAAAACAACTTTTGAAAATTCGGATGAAAATGGAACCATATTTAGAAAAGTGGTTTTTCAACTTCAAAATGTATATTTTTCATTTAAAATGAAGGGCTTAGGGTATAGATACCATAAATGAAAGATTTTGATAAGTGAAGTTTAGATCCATGATGTTTATAGCTTATTACCATGCATTTGTTTTATGTTTATGTTCATATTAAGTATAGATCTTAGTTATGAACTCAAACAAAATTGTGAAATTCGTATTTTGGCAAGACCCATATTTAAAAACTACTTTTCAAGTGTCAAAATGTAATTTTTACATAAGAAAATGAAGGCTTAATATATATATAGCATCAAGACTTCATTTTATATGGTTCAAAGATGATTTTCAAAGATTAATTTTCAAAACAAAGTTCTATTCTCGGATTTTGGCCAAGGCCTAGTGCAAAAACATGTTTTCCAACTCAAAAATAAAGTTTTTATTCAAGAAATGAAGGGCTCTTAAGATATGATATGTAAGGAATGGATTTTCATAAGTTTAGATAGGTTTTATCAAAAGATATGTCCAAAAATGAATTTTAAATTCGGATCCCAACCAAGACCAATTTTTAAAACCCATTTATCAACATCAAAACTCATGTTTTATGTGAAAAATGAAGTATATAGGTAATAGGTATCATTAAGTAGTGATTTTTATAAGTTGAAATGAGTTTTGATGAGATTAATGTATAAAACAAGAAATAGAATCAAGATGAGAAAATTTTGAGTTAGTAACCAATTTGTGAAATTCGTAATTTTGAGTGAAGGCCATAAGAACACCTATTATCCAAGTTCAAAATGAAAGTTTTATGTATTAAATGAAGTCCTTAAGTAATAGGTATCATAAGGTCTTAAATTTTAATGCATTAAACAAGTTTTCCCCAAATGAATCATTCAAAAAAGTGGATTTTCTAAAATTCGGATTTTTGAGTAAATCATATTGGAAAACATATTTACAAAGTGTAAAATGGGAATTTTTATGTAGAAATGAAGGTCATAAGTAGTATATAAATGAAGACTCAATTTTAACAAAAATAATTATATTTTCTTAAGTAACAAATCCAAAACAAATGGAAATGATAAAAGTTAGAAAACTAGATTTTTCATAAGTAAGTTGTCATTATGGTCTTGCAAAATAAAAAGTTATAAAATTTCCTTTTAGTAAAATCATCAAGATCATGCATGCAATAGGCTCATCTCATGTCATTCATGTTAGGAAATCACTCATATTGCATGTATAGTTAAGTTATATAGTAGGAACATTTCAAACATTTACAAAACTATTTTTCGGAAATTGAAATTGCTGCTGACCTAATCTGATCCGAACTTTTCGAAACTTCAAAGTTTTCAAAACTTGAAAATAATGTTATAATTAGATAGATCTTTCGAAGTAGATAGAAATCGATATATAATTTGCGAGATTCCGAGTTAAAATGACCAAGTTATGGCCGTTTTAAGTCGGAATTCCTGCTTAGGACGATAATTACGAACTTGATAGTTCGTATGAAATTGTTTGGATTAGTTTGAGTTGAAATACTTATTAAAGTATTTCTTCCTTTTTAGGAGATCCCGAAATTGACGATTTCCTACGACCGGATTACTATTACTAGAAGACCGGTGATCCAATGGCCGAGTGAGTTTTCTCCTTGTTTTGTTACCTTGATTGTGATTGTAGTTAGTTGCATTAGAATTATAGGAGCAAGATAAAAATCGATATGAATGGGGATGGGATATATGACGAGACTATGATGAATGTATGCCAAAGAATACTAAAGCATATCGAAACCACGATTTGATTGGATAACTGCACCGTTCATATTATTCCTGTTATATGTATGATATTGGTTGGTCACTCTAAAGAATGTATAAATATTGTTGTCCTAAACAAAAAAAAAAAGAAGAAAAACTTAAATTGGTCACGCATCACATCGGACATATTGCATTTGGTAGCATGCTACTCCTACGCAGGTCGATCGATATGGTCCGTTGTTGCCTCGTTTGGATAACGAGCCCGGTGCCAGAGCTCATTCAGGGGTACTAAGGCGCATGTGGATGCATTCTTGGATAAGCCTAGCCGAGTCGAGTGCTAAGAGCCGAGGGCTTGGGGACTAGATGAGGTCGTGTAGACTCAATACCACTCCTAACCCAAGATACGGAGGGCGTAAATCCATTCTGTGTGTGGGTTCCGGATACCCACGCATAATTGCTTGCTCACATGTTTGTTCATGCATAGCATATGATTGACTAATACTTGTTTGTTATGGTACGGAATTAAGGGAATTCTCACTAAGCTAGTGTAGCTTATACCCCAATAGTTGTTTAAATGAACAGGTTATCTCAAGAATGCAAGGTGGGGACCGAATTAGTTGGAGCCGGGACTGACTTTGGGATTTCGGCAAGTAATATGAATGTTTGAAGTTATCTGCTAGTTTTAGGATTTGTCTTGTAATAGTTTATGCAGGGAAGCTGTGGATGAATGTAATTGGAGTTGAATGATTTGTATTTTGAAGTGTAGTAATTTGCATTTGAAGTATAGTAAATTTGTATTTCCTTTACATTGTTACTCAAGCTATATCAACATAAAATGTATTACTCCGATGAGTCTCCTCCATGTGTTAGACGCCTTGTACATAGTATGGAAGCCTTCACGTGACTAAGGTGGTCATTCTTAGGCTTTAATATTATGTACGGCGGACTGCCACGTTTAGGGTACCCTTCGGGGCGTGACAGTTTAGTTGGTATCAGAGCGACAAGGTTTTGGGAATTACGTGGGAAGCCTTTAGGAGAATAGAATGTTAAGATACGATCTTAGGAATGGATAGATAAGTGTTAGATAACCCTTAAGTAAAGAAGAAACTAATTTAGCTGCCTGACCCTTAAGATGTGACTTTCGATTTTTAAGGATTTGAATTCCGTCTTGGAGTCTTTTGGAGAACATCGAAACAGATACATGAGGAAGGAAGATTGAAAATATTTGATGGGATGATCGAATCTATTCTAGCAACTGCAAAATACAAGAATAAGTGACCCTACCCGACCTTTGGTTCAAACCGATAATAGAAAATGGTAGATTTCCCCTTTGACTTAGGAGACCATTAGGTGGGGAAGATTAATTGCGTGCTTTCACCGTTTTTCTAAATAAATGAGTTTAAAGAAAAATAAAAAGTTATAACTCTTTGTCTAAACCATAAGCAACTAGTGTGTAGTATAATAAGGCTAATGTGGCCGTTTCGTCTTGTTTCTAGGAGATTACCTGAGGAGAACATGCAACAATTGACTAACCTTCTCTAGGAACAACAAGTGAGAGACACTCCACCACCATAAGATCCAATGCAACAAGTCATAGGCCTTCTAGGGTGTTTGGTGGATACACAAAAGCTCCTCTTACAACAAACGCTTATTAGGAATGTGCCGGTTCAGGTGGGAGGACCCCACCCAGTGACAATGCAAAGAATTGAGACTCTTTCTGTTATGGCTAGTCCAAGCTCCAAAGTCAGAAGGTATAAGACAACTAGCCTAGCAGTTAAGAATGAACCTTTTAAGAGGCGTAAGATCAATTGTTGGAAGTGCAAGGAAAGTCATTATCTAAGACAGTGTCCACAGCTGAAGCACAGGTGTTACCTCTGTGGAGATCCCGAGCATAAGATTATGGACTGTCCAGGAAAGAAAACCCTAAAGTGCTTCATCTGCAAACAGGCGAGAAAATGCCCCCAAAAGAATTAACAAGTGGATAGCTGTTCTTACTTGGAAGAAGTCAGTCTCCTAGAAATATCAATAGATCTCTCGTGTTAAGCGTTAGAAGCAAACAACTTTTTGAAAAGAACAAAAATGTTTTGAAAATGTAAACCCATGTTGTGGTTTATCATCTAGTTCACGAATTAATTCTAATGTATGTTTTGCATCCTTTCTTTGAACTTTTGTAATGGAAGATTCATATCTTCTCTTGATTTCATGTATTTTGTTTTGAATATTACGAAGTTCCTATTGTTGATTTTATTTTAGTGGAATTTCAATATTTCTTATATATGCTTTCATTTCCGCATTTCCATATTCTGTATTTCCGATAAGTTTCTTTAAGCTTCTTTTATCGCCTTAAGACGCAATAAAAGATTTAGAATTTTCACATGAGCTTAATAAAATTGTAGGAGATATACCCAACCATAACAAGAACCCGTCATGACTCCTTTAGGACCCGAGCACCAAGCGATACCCGAACCACCTAACCAAGGGGGAAATGCTTCAATAGAGATGGAACGGTTTACTAGTCAGATAAGAAGCTACATGCAACAGACTCAAGTCAGTTCAACATCTACACCTGTGAGATATGAGCAAGAAACAACACAAGATGAACCCCCATCACCTCAATACCACCAAAGTCTCTTACCGTGCTTCATAAAGTGTAACCAGTATTTTGACGGAGTTTTTGGAAAACCAGATGAGGCAGGAGGATTGGTTGGCACACATTGAGAGGTCCTTTAATGCTTTTGAAGTACCCGTCTGAGAGTCAATTATGGAACCTATATGCTCCGCTTACATGCCGAGTATGGTGGGAATCTAAGGAAAGAGAGTTGATACCTCCGGTTACATGGGAGATGTTTAGAAATGAGTTTTTGGATAGATATTTCCCCATGAGCTTAAGAGTTCGGTACAGTGCAGATTTCCTCAATATCTCACAAGGAGATTGTAGTGTGGAACAGTATGAAACCGAATTTAGTAGATTGTTGCGATATGCTCCGAAATCATATAAGCAAAGTGGGGAACTCAAAAGACAAGTGTTTTTGAATGGTTTGAAAGAAGATCTTCGGACTCGATTGGAGGAATTTGATATCAGGAGTTATCAAGGATTGCTAGAAAGAGCCCGGATAATAGAAAATGCTCAAAGGAAGAGGCAAGAAAGAAGTAATAAGGAAATGGAGTTCTATGCTGCAATGACCCCGAGTCAAAATGTCAGAACACTTCCCTTGGATGATGACCCAAACAAGGAAGAAGACGTAATATTGGATAAGCTACAATGTTGGAAATGTAAGGGACAGCATTACCCTATACGGTGTCCACGACTTCAATCCAAGTGTTACCTCTGTGGGGACCCCAGTCACAAAGTTGAGAAGTGTCCTAAAAAGACAAACAATGCATGCTTTCTTTGCTCAAAAACGGGACATTTAGCTAAAACATGCCCTGAACGGGATAACTTGCATGTTGCTTCACTGGATCAACCAAGAAAGAAGAGGAGGAGATGTAATAGGAACAAAAGCAACAAAGGAAAAAGGAATAGAGGTTCTTCAAGAACGTCTTCATCCGAAAATCTAGTCCATAACCCTCACACATATGTAGCTTATGAAGAAGCTAGTGATGAAGAGCTGGAATCCTTTGCCATGGAAGGAAGCGAGGATCAAAGATGCAACTCGGTATCAGGTTAGCGCTATACCCTTAGAATACCACATATTCTTTCCTGTCAATAGAACCAAGGAGATAGGTTGTTAGAAATACCCTTGGATTAAATGGCTAGACTAAAAATACGAAAGCTCGAACTATTAAAAGCTGGAATGAGCCAATGATGGAAACTAAAACCAAACTCGACTGATTTAATGAATCCTACGACACCCCTCATACAACTTCTTGTAAATAAAGAACTTTGAAAGATCGAAATCTACGACGTTCGTTACACAAAAGTTAAAATTTCAGCGATCAAATCTCAATTACCAAACTCCATAAGATCTTCACAAGTAAATAATTATACAATAAAGCAATGAGATCACTTGATTTCAATCCCATCAAGATGATCATGATGATAAGAATTTAAAATGATGATGACCATATTGTTTAAGGGAATATGAATCATAAAGCACAATATTGTATATACATCCACATAAGAATGGATAACCGAATCCACAACCTTCGTTGGTCAAGTAATCGAGTCATGAAAGGTCGTGTTGTCATGAGTTGTCTAGTGTCGGTCGAGTCGTCTGTGGTCTCGAGTCAAGTCTGTGTTGTTTTCCAAAAGGGTCGTATAAATGAAGGTTGGAATCTCTAAGCCAAATCTTATAAAATTGATGTGCTATATTTCGCAAAATATCTATCATACAAAATTTAGAAATGATACAAATCAAAGCATAGACCGGTGCTAAAAAATATAATTCAAAATCCACAATCTTTTCTCGAAAAACAATATACACGTAACAAGTTTTGCGGACAAAACTTTCTTTAAGGTGGGGAGGATGTAAGCCCCGGAAAATTTCAATAAATAATTTTAAGATGAACTTCGAGAATAAACCCTAAAAATCACTCCAAATTTCAACTAGTCCAAAAACATGAACGAATTCATAAACTTCTTAATCTTGAGAAAATGAAAATCTTTAAAAATAAAATAAGAACACAGTGGTCTTCAAATTCAAAACCACGACGTACAAAAATTCCATATTTAACTCCGACTTATAAAATCGGGTAATATAAAGCCCAAAAACAAACTATTAAAAAGTAAATAATGATTGACCTTCGAAAATAAAACTCAATTCAAGAATTCCGAAAATATTAAAAGATATTAAGTACTTACAAAAATAAAATTTAAAAATATATTTCTCAAATTAAATATGTTGTATAAACATAAATATCAGTTTCCAAATTGGCAAAGGTCTAAACCGGAAAAATCACCCGGAAACCCTAATCGGAATGCAATAGCCTAAGTTCGGCAACCTAGTGCCCCTAACCCTAGAAGCCGAGGCGTAGCTAAATATGTAGAATAGCTCATAGTAATATGAGTTTGTTTAAAAATATCAGATTGGTAAATTTTTTACCTATTTCGAACCCGTTCGGACACAGACTTCGAAAAGCGTGTCCCGGGGCCCAAGATATCAAAAATATACCAATAGTACCGTTAGACTCATAATTTCATAAGATTTCTAAAAATATCAGTTATATAATTTTTCGGGTTATAAAAGTTACAGTTGTAACCTTTTTATCGTATTTCCATTATTACCAGTAATTGATTAGTCTTTGGCACTATTCATTTTTATTTCATTATAAAATTTTATTATTCTTATAAAGCCTTATATTTTTAGATAAATAATTTATATTATAGAAAATTTTGTTTTTCTAAAAATTAGTTAGTTCGGGCTTTTACGGGATCAGATTCTGTTTAAGACCCGGTACTAAAAATAAAAAATTAATTTAATAATTGGAAAATATTTTAAAAATATTTTTATTCCCATAAAATATTTTTTTAGAATTTTTCGGGTAATAAAAATATTATTTATAGCCCATATTCACGTATTTTGACCGTATCGGTAACGTATTTGTTAAAATACTAAAATAATTCAAATAATTATTTAATTTTTATTATGAAAATTCTGCTACAATTATTTGGAATAAATTTTTCCAATTTTATTTTATTAATAAAGTACTTTTACAACCCATACCTTCAAGTACACCTTACACATATCACTTCCTTTTCACTTCAATCTTTCTACACATAATCCCACAATTCATGGCAGATTTTTGACCCATCTTTGCTGCCATTGTCCTTTTATTTAATCATAATTTGACTAAAATAATTATTTTCTACTCCTTCTTAAAGAAGCTACACATACACATTTATTACACAAATTAATTTCAAGTCAAAATTCAAACAAAACCCTCTCTCTCCTCTCTTTAGAATTCACGTGCAGCACACAAAATTGGTTGCCTTTGTTTTAGTTTTTTTCCCTTTCATTTAATACAATTCTATCTCCATTTAATGCCTCTTTATTATTTCCTTTCATTTCCTTTTTGAAATCCTCTCTCTTTTCCTCTCTTTTTCCTCTCTTTCTTTCTTCTTCTTGTTCATATTTCTTCAATAAACAAGCTGCCCCCTTCTTATTCCATGGCTTCCACACTTCATTTTTAAAGATTTCTAAGCAAATCTTCTTTCCAAAGCTCCATAGGTGATATAGGTAAAGTGTAATGAAGGTTTCATGCATCAAATGAACTTCCATAAGCTTAAAAGCTTTGGATGATGATGCCAAAAATGAAATCTTTCTCTTCTCCACTTTTATAATCTTGTATTTCAATTATTTTCTTGTTTAAAGTTGATATATTTTGTAGATCTAAATCTTTTGTAACTTTGATTTTGTTTATGCCATAGATCTTGTTATTTAAGTTGTTATATTTATTATTTCTTATGATTTATGCATAGATCCATCATCCACATGTGTTCATGCATTTAAAACTAGTTTAGAAAACTAGATCTAGAGTTTTGAGTTCATAGAATGCATTAGACTTTGTTTTATGCTTATGAACAACTTGCTATAGCATGATGATGGTAGAAAAATTGTAGGAAACTCAAGATCTATTTTATTTTCAACAAAAACAACTTTTGAAAATTCGGATGAAAATGGAACCATATTTAGAAAGTGGTTTTTCAACTTCAAAATGTATATTTTTCATTTAAAATGAAGGGCTTAGGGTATAGATACCATAAATGAAAGATTTTGATAAGTGAAGTTTAGATCCATGATGTTTATCTTATTACCATGCATTTGTTTTATGTTTATGTTCATATTAAGTATAGATCTTAGTTATGAACTCAAACAAAATTGTGAAATTCGTATTTTGGCAAGACCCATATTTAAAAACTACTTTTCAAGTGTCAAAATGTAATTTTTACATAAGAAAATGAAGGCTTAATATATATATAGCATCAAGACTTCATTTTATATGGTTCAAAGATGATTTTCAAAGATTAATTTTCAAAACAAAGTTCTATTCTCGGATTTTGGCCAAGGCTGTCACGCCCCAAAGGGTACCCTAAACGCGACAGTCCACCACACTCGATATTTAAACTTAAGTATGGCATCCTTAGTCATCCCATAAGTTTATATATAGAGTGTAAGGTGTACTCACACAACTTTTAGGATCACACTTTGATTCGAGTAGTCTTAAGAAAGCATACATTGCATTAAGAATATAAATCACAACAAGATAAACAGTTAAACTTTACAAAAGCCAAGGGGGCATACCCCCGCCAAAATAATAGGAGTCTACATCGTTTAGCTCCAATTACACATATATGAATTCACATTAAAGAGATTTTCCTAGAAGTCCACGCCTACACTAGGTCCCGACTTCCTCAAAAGCTCTTTAATTCCATGTGATAAACCTGCACAAAATGTCCTCTCGGAACATCCAAAAATAGGAACGCTGCAGCAAAAACTGTTGGGGTATAAGCTAATGCTTAGTGAGATTCATTTTCTTCAAGTAACATGCCCGACCAAGCTAAAATATCTATACAAGCAAGTTATAATTAAGCAACCATATGAATGCACAAGCATATGAGCAAACAAGCATATGACTTTCCGGTAGTCATAAGTGAATGAATTTACGCCCTCCATTCGGGGTTTGGGGTAGTTCATAAGTCATGCAACTACAATTCCAAAGTTGGTCCATAAGACATGCAACCATTGTCCCAATCTTAAGTGGGGTGGTCCATAAGACATGCAACCACAATTTTTAATGTTGGTTCATAAGTCATGCAACCATAGTTTCATTATTCGAATGGGGTGGTCCATAAGTCATGCGACCCTAGTCCCCTTTCATTAAAGACCCGCTGCCTCCCGAGTACACCTTTGTCCCACCAAAGACATACTCGACAATGATATAAGACTCACTACGTGATATGCATGTACATTTATTCATATAATCATGACATATTACTTAGATAATTTAAAAGGACCATACAATTTCAGACATTCCAAATCTATAGTAGCTCATACAAGATTATTACAACAAAACTTGCCTCGATATACTTATCGTTCATTCATGCAAGTTTAGATCACCATTCAAACCAATTTTATCTTTTCCTAAGTCTAATGCCACTACTACTACAAGCACATCCAAGAGCATAATTAATTGAGAAATGAACTCACTTGTCCATGTAGTGAAAATCCACTAGTCGTAATAGTCCTCGGGAAGTGGTAACCCGTCCTCCAATTCACCTAGGTACAAAGAATACCCTCAATGAGCATCTCTTATGAAGTTCTATTAAACTTAACAATTTTATTTACTAAGTTCGTCAATTTCCGTCTAGGTTGAATCCTTAACTTAAAAAGGTCATATCTAACTCATTTTAACTCGGAATTTAGCTTATAATAT
Organism: Combretum micranthum; assembly: GCA_024138025.1. Classification (NCBI taxonomy): domain Eukaryota; kingdom Viridiplantae; phylum Streptophyta; class Magnoliopsida; order Myrtales; family Combretaceae; genus Combretum; species Combretum micranthum. The sequence goes on from JAMXBD010001079.1 coordinate 429,331, forward strand.
ACCGATTTATACCTACTTCGAAAGAGCTATCCATTTCTAAAGTTAATTCAAACATTTAAGGTCATTTAAGGGTCGGAAACGTACTGTACAGTATTGCGAAAATTCCAGATTTGAGCCTTTGTGAAAAATTGCCATATCTACTCTATTTAACTACTTAGACTCATATTAGTCCTAAACTTGCAAGGAGATTCTCAAACAAAATTAAGAGATTACATACTTATCTAATCCAAACATAATTCAAAAGAAACTTCTAAGAATCCATATTCATAAAACCAACATTCACAAGTTGAAACTCATTGTCTTGTTTTGAGTAATTCCTTTACTAAAACTCACTTAGTTCAATGAAAATAATTTTTCCTATATTATGTATCATCAAAGCATTTCATTTTCAATGTAAAATACTTGTTTTGAGATCAAAAAGAAGGTTTTCAAAATTGGTCTTCTCATAATTACGAATTTCCACTTTGAAACTTACAATGAAAACAAGACCTAAATATTGTCTTCTACAAAGCACTTGATTTATGCAATACTTCTTAGGAAAACCCATTCAAACTTATGAAAATCCATTCCTTAAGATATCTATATCAAGAGCCTCTTATATTTTTGTCTAAATCTTCATTTTAAAGTTGATTGATGGGTTCCAAAAATAGGTCTTGGTCTTGATCCGAATTTTCATAAATTTATTTTGGACATATCTCTTGAGAAAATTCATCAAAACTCATGAAAAACAACCCATTACATATTATATCCTAAGAACCCTTCATTTCTTGAATAAAATCCTCATTTGTGAGTTGAAAAACATGTTTTTATTTTGGATCTTTGTCTTGATCCGAAAATACAATTTTTGTTTTTGAAAATCAACTTTGATTCTTGCAAGATGAAGCCTTGATGATATACATCCATCAAACCTTCATTTTCTTAACAAAAGCTTCCATTTTAAGACTTGAAAGAGGGTTTTTAAAATAGGGCATTGACAAGTTACGAATTTTTCTTTTTCATTCCAACTTGAATCTAAGATCTACTCAATATATAACCATGAAAGCATAAGAAAAACTTAGTAGTAGGCCTTAAACTTCTAGATCTACACATAAACATAACTAAAGCTTGATAAAACTCTAGATCTACAAGCTATCACAAAAACAAGAAGATAAACAAGCCTTCCATATAACAAAAATACTAAGAACAAAAGAGATCATCATCTAGAGGAGTGTTTCACTTCTTGGCATCATCATCCATAGCCTTTTAAGCTTGTGGAATGTCCTTTGATGCATGAAACATCCATGGTATCATCCTAGAACATCTTATAAGAGCAAAAAGGGAAAGATTACCTCAAATAATTGCAAGAAATATATGTGGAAGCAAGAAAGAAAAATGGGGACAGCTTGTTTGTGAAGAAGACAAGCAAAAGAAGAGAAAAGAGAGGGAAAAAGAGAGAGGAAAAATCTAGGGTTTGTAAAGATGAAAGAGAGAGAGAATAAGATGTTTAAATAGAGATAATTGTGTGTTAAATAAATTTAAAAAAAAAAATGAAACCATCAGCTGCATGGAGGGGGCTGGCGTGAATTGTAGGTGTGGGGGAGTGTGTGTAGTTTGATTCAATTTGTATTTTTGAAAGTGTAACAAGTTGCATCCATTTCTAACTTAAAATAGACTTTAAAATATCAAATAAATAATTAAAAATAATGAAAAGTGGCTAATTTTATGGGGAATGGGCAGCTGCAATTTTGGGAAATGGAAGTGTAAGAAAAAGCAAAAGAAGACATAATAATGTGTAGTAATGATAATGTATGTGTACTTGTGATAAAGTGGCTTTTTGAATAAGAAAATATATAAATAAATTAGAAAAATATTTTTATTTAAGTGCAGAATTTTTATGATTTAAATAAAATAATCAATTAAATTATTTTTAGAAATTTAATAATTTAGTTACCGGTAAGAGTAAAATAAGCTTATATGAGCTATAACTGATATTTTTAGAATCCGAAAAATTCTAAACTTGATATTTTTGAAATCCTTATAAAAATACGAGTCTAAAAATATTAAAGATATATTTTTAATTTTTCGAGCCTCGGGACACGCTTTCCAAAGCAGTATCCAAACGGGTTCGAAATAAGCCGAAATTGAACCGATCTGATCTTTTTAATAATTCAAATATTATTACGGACTATCCTACAAACTTTAATTATTTTTCGACTCCTCGATTTGCGAACTCGGGTTTTCAGGATCTAAACTGGAGGGTTTTACTCAAGATCCGTTGACTTAAGGTCTCCGGTAGACTTTCCAGCTTAAGGTTTAGGGCTTAGAAAACAGGGGTTTACAAAGGCCTAGTGCAAAAACATGTTTTCCAACTCAAAAATAAAGTTTTTATTCAAGAAATGAAGGGCTCTTAAGATATGATATGTAAGGAATGGATTTTCATAAGTTTAGATAGGTTTTTATCAAAAGATATGTCCAAAAATGAATTTTATAAATTCGGATCCCAACAAGACCAATTTTTAAAACCCATTTATCAACATCAACTCATGTTTTTATGTGAAAAATGAAGTATATAGGTAATAGGTATCATTAAGTAGTGATTTTTATAAGTTGAAATGAGTTTTGATGAGATTAATGTATAAACAAGAAATAGAATCAAGATGAGAAAATTTTGAGTTAGTAACCAATTTGTGAAATTCGTAATTTTGAGTGAAGGCCATAAGAACACCTATTATCCAAGTTCAAAATGAAAGTTTTATGTATTGAATGAAGTCCTTAAGTAATAGGTATCATAAGGTCTTAAATTTTAATGCATTAAACAAGTTTTCCCAAATGAATCATTCAAAAAAGTGGATTTTCTAAAATTCGGGATTTTGAGTAAATCATGTTGGAAAACATATTTACAAAGTGTAAAATGGGAATTTTTATGTTGAAATGAAGGTCATAAGTAGTATATATAATGAAGACTCAATTTTAACAAAAATAATTATATTTCTTAAGTAACAAATCCAAAACAAATGGAAATGATAAAAGTTAGAAAAATAGATTTTTCATAAGTAAGTTGTCATTATGGTCTTGCAAAATAAAAAGTTATAAATTTTCCTTTTAGTAAAATCATCAAGATCATGCATGCAATAGGCTCATCTCATGTCATTCATGTTAGGAATCACTCATATTGCATGTATAGTTAAGTTATATAGTAGGAACATTTCAAACATTTACAAAACTATTTTTCGGAAATTGAAATTGTTGCTGACTACTAATCTGATCCGAACTTTTCGAAGCTTCAAAGTTTTCAAAACTTGAAAATAATGTTAGAATTAGGTAGATCTTTCAAAGTAGATAGAAATCGATATATAATTTGCGAGATTCCGAGTTAAAATGACCAAGTTATAGCCGTTTTAAGTCGGAATTCCCGCTTAGGACGAGAATTACGAACTTGATAGTTCGTATGAAATTGTTTGGATTAGTTTGAGTTGAACTACTTATTAAAGTATTTCTTCCTTTTTAGGAGATCCCGAAATTGACGATTCCCTACCACCGAATTACTATTACTAGAAGACCGGTGATCCAATGGCCGAGTGAGTTTTCTCCTTGTTTTGTTACCTTGATTGTGATTGTAGTTAGTTGCATTAGAATTATAGGAACAAGATAAAAATCGATATGAATGGGGATGGGATATATGACGAGACTATGATGAACGTATGCCAAAGAATGCTAAAGCATATCGAAACCACGATTTGATTGGATAACTACACCGTTCATATTATTCCTGATATATGTATGATATTGGTTGGTCACTCTAAAGAATGTATAAATATTTTTGTCCTAAACAAAAAAAAAAAAACTTAAATTGGTCATGCATCACATCGGACATATTGCACTTGGTAGCATGCTACTTCTACGCAGGTCGATCGGTATGGTCCGTTGTTGCCTCGTTTGGATAACGAGCCCGATGCCAGAGCTCATTCAGGGGTACTAAGGCGCATGTGGATGCATTCTTGGATGAGCCTAGCCGAGTCGAGTGCTAAGAGCCGAGGGCTTGGGGACTAGATGCGGTCGTGTAGACTCAATATCATTCCTAACCCAAGATACGGAGGGCGTAAATCAGTTTTGTGTGTGGGTTCCGGATACCCACGCATAATTGCTTGCTCACGTGTTTGTTCATGCATAGCATATGATTGACTAATAGTTGTTTGTTATGGTACGAAATTAAGGGAATTCTCACTAAGCTAGTGTAGCTTATACCCCAATAGTTGTTTAAATGAACAGGTTATCTCAAGAATGCAAGGTGGGGACCGAATTAGTTGGAGCCGGGAATGACTTTAGGATTTCGGCAAGTAATACGAATGTTTGAAGTTATCTGCTAGTTTTAGGATTTGTCTTGTAATAGTTTATGCAGGGAAGCCTGTGGATGAATGTAATTGGAGTTGAATGATTTGTATTTTGAAGTGTAGTGATTTGCATATGAAGTATAGTAAATTTGTATTTCCTTTACATTGTTACTCAAGCTATATCAACGTAAAATGTATTACTCCGATGAGTCTCCTCCTTGTGTTAGACGCCTTGTACATAGTATGGAAGCCTTCGCGTGACTAAGGTGGTCATTCTTAGGTTTTAATATTATGTACGGTGGACTGCCACGTTTAGGGTACCCTTCGGGGCGTGACACATGCGGCCTTAATTGTCTGGAGGCATAAGCAATGACTTTCCCTTCTTGCATCAACACACATCCAAGGCTATTCCTGGAAGTGTCACTATGCACTGTGTAAGGTTTTTCGGGGTCAGGCAATACCAAAATCGGAGCTGACACTAAGCGTTGTTTCAACTCTTGGAATCTTTGCTCCCTCTTATCTGTCCATTCGAATTTCTCATTCTTTTGTGTCAGTTGAGTCAGTGGTTTGGCAATCTTGGAGAAATCCTTCACAAACTTGCTTTAATAACTAGCCAAACCTAGGAAGCTTCTCACCTCAGTCACGGTTTTGAGTTGTTTCCAATCCACCACAGCCTTAATCTTTTCAGGGTCAACAGATATTCCTTCTCCCGTCACCGCATGCCCAAGGAAAGATATCCTATCCAACCAAAAATCACACTTGGATAGCTTGGTGTACAACTTATTTTCTCTTAAGGTTTGTAACGCCATTCTTAGGTGCTCCTCATGTTGCTCCCTGGTTTTGGAATAGATCAGAATATCATCTATGAACACGATTACACACTTATCCAAGAGTGGTTTGTAAACTTGGTTCATAAGGTCCATAAATGCAGTTGGTGCATTGGTTAACCCAAATGGCATCACCAGGAACTCATAGTGCCCGTACCGTGTACGAAAGGCTGTCTTAGGCACATCTTCCGGCTCTATTCTCAATTGGTGATAACCCGAGCGCAAATCAATGTGCGAGAACACAGTCGCCCCTTGAAGTTGGTCAAAGAGGTCATCAATCCTTGGAAGGGGGTATCGATTCTTGATTGTGACTTTATTCAATTCTCGATAATCGATACATAACCTCATAGACCCGTCCTTCTTCTTTACAAACAATACCGGTGCGCCCTATGGCGACACGCTGGGTCTTATGAATCCTTGATCCAAAAGCTCTTGCAATTGGGTTTTCAATTCTTTTAATTCCACCGGGGCCATCCGATATGGTGCCTTCGATATCGGTTCTGTACCCGGGGCTAGAGTGATTTCAAAATCTATCTCTCTTTTTAGTGGTAAACGGGGTAAGACTTCGGGAAATACATCCTCAAACTCATTTACCACGGGTATGTCTCTCTTTTCTCCTTTCTCCTCTCTAACCCAAGCATCTTCGATCGACACGATTTCCTCATCTTCCATCATTAGCTCAAAGGAGCTTAACCCGAAATCTCTTCGCACCATGGTCTCTCCGAGGAAGTTTACTCTCTCCTTCCTGTGGTCATCAAAACTTATCATCTTTCTTTGACAATCCACAATGGCTTTAACCTTACTTAGCCAATTCATCCCAAGGATAACTTCATATTTACTCATCTCCAAAACTATCAAATCGCTTCTTGAGATATGTTCTTGGATTTCTAGCAAACAATCCTTTATTATCTCTCGGGTCGACACAACACTACCTGTAGGTGTCTTAATCCTTAAGCTGTAGGTTGTCATGGCTATGGGTAGTCCAAGTTGCTTAGCCAAACTGGTAGTGACAAAGGAGTGGGTTGCTCCCGTGTCAAACAACACATAAGCTTCACTCCCATTTACTCCTATGCGTCCTGTTACCATAAGCATTTATCACTACTTGGTCCCAATCACTCAACAGCTATCCATTCTAAGGTTTCCAGATTGCAACTCTTCCTTTATTACAGTTTTAATTCTTTTTAAAACTTGCTAAGAAAACAAAGAACTTTTATCTTAAAACGAACTTGTTACTGACCTGTCACCAAGCCGCCATCTACATCATCGCCTTGGTCCAGTGCGGCCAGCTGCATGCCTTCCTCCTTATCATCCTCAATCATCCATTGGCCTTCAAAGTTGTATAGCCGCATTCCATGCATAGCTGAAGCAGTGCGGCTACCACCCTTGCTACCAGATTGTAGGGTGTTATCACTTCCTGGATTTCCATAAGGCCGGGTAGCCACACTTTTCCGTTGAGGGCACTCGGAGGTTACGTGCCCCTTTTCCTTGCAAAGGTAGCAGGTTATTGCCATTTTCTTCGGGTAAGCATAGACTAGATGGCCTGCCTCACAGCAGAAGAAGCACTTGCCCTTCAGCTGTGGGCACTGTCTTGGGTAGTGGCTTCCTTTACACTTCCAACAGGTAATGTTGGGCTTGGTTTGGTTGAATTTCCCACCATGTTTATCCTTAAATCCATGGTAAGGCTTGAATCTTTTCCCTTTATAGCTTGAGCTGGAGGCGTCAAAGTGCCTTTTTCCAAACACTCTTTTGTCCGACTCAACATGCTTCCTCTTCTTAGCCCCTTCAATCAACTGGGCTTTATCAATCACCTCTAGGTAAGTTGGCAAACCTGACTCCTCCAACTTCACTCTTAGATCTTCATCAAGACCTTCCAAAAATACTTGTTTTTGCAGCTCCTCATTATTTTGTATGATTCGAGAGCATACTGCAGCAGGTGGTTAAATTCAGTCTCATACTGCTCAATCGTTCTGCCTCTTTGTTTCACATGCAAGAAATCTGCGCTATATCTCACTCGAAGGCTGGCAGGGAAATAGTTCTCTAGGAACTCCCTGCGAAAGGTCTCCCAACTAATCGGGGGTGCCAAACTTCTTCTTTTCGATTTCCACCATACTCGGGCGTTATATCTTAGCATATAGGTGCCATACTCCAATCGGAGATATGGTGGAGTCTCATAAGCTGCAAAGGAGCGCTCAATTTGAGCTAACCAATCCTCTGCTTTGTCAGGCCTTCCAAATGCCCCTTCAAAGTAGCGATTGCTCTTTATAAAGTCGGGGAGAGAACTCCTTTGGTATCCTCTTTGTGGTGGAGGGGGTGGATAGCGAGCATTATAAGATTGCTCCTTAGGTGGTAAGGGAATCTCTGCTTGCATTCTCCTATACGGCGGGGGTGGTGGAGGTGGTGGTAGAGGTGCCGAATCCCTTATACTTGGTTCAGGATTCCGGGGTTGGTTTTGATTTTGGTTTTGGATGAATGCAGTAAACATGTTTGTCGAATGCCTTATTGCATTCATCATTGCTGCTTGAGGATCCAGCTGAGCAGCTTCAGGTTGGTTAGCTTGGGGGTGATCTGGCTGGTTTGCGCTACTAGCCTCGCTTGGGAGTGGTTCTTGCTCCCTATTTCGGTTTCTCCGGTTTCGACTGTTACATAATGTATTAATAAGTTTTATTTCTTCTTCAAAATTTCGTGGTTTATAAAGCTTTGGTTAAGGAATTTGCGAAAATTCTAGGAATAATTTAAAGAACTATAGAATTTACAAAAGACTCAAAGAAAATCAAAATTTCAAATTGTTCACAAAAAGGCTCTTAGAGAAAAGAAATCATAACAATCGAAGAATTTCCAAATCAAGAAATCCTTATAACAAAGAAATTATGAATCAAGTGATGATATGAATGGGAATATGTTTATGCAATTAAGTATAATGAATGTAGTCTACTACTAATGCAAAAGTTTAATGCTTGTGAAACCTCATTCTTGGAATCAACATAATACTTCATTGATTTGATGTGTCGTACAAGAGTCGTTTTCAAATAAGCTTACAAAATTAGGCAACATAAATCTAATCTTTCGATACTAGCCGATAACGTCTATCTAACAACATCTAGAGACATGAAAAGGAAAAAGACAAGGAAAGGCTAAACCATAAAGAGATCTTAAGGCAAATTGGCATCCCGCATTGCCTACTATTCAAAAAGAAATGCTATTGGACTCTATGGGATACTCGACTCTATTCCTCCATGGCTTACTCGGAGTAGTCCGGTGAGGGGCTAGGGAGTCGTCCTCGATTAGAAGATCCTCCATCATCCTTTCGGATGAACTGACTTAGATAGGCCCTTATAGTTAACCTCCTTCTCCTAATAGGTCGAGCTACTGGTCTTGCTTCTTCTTCCTCTTCTTCTTCTTCTCTCATCTCTTGATTCCTGCTTGATCTATTTCTTCCTATCACTCTATTATTGGATCCATTCCTATTCTCATTTCTCTATCCACTTCTCTTCCAGCTTCCTCCCAAATCCTGTTCCATCTATCTTGGAATTCACTCATCATATCTTCAACTTCATTCATTCTCTCCACAGGTTCCGGAACTACCGGCTCGGGGGCTATGGCATCAACCTCAGGGGGACACTCCCCTACCGGGTAGATATCCTTCCAGATGGTGGGGTCAAACTCTAGTTCCATTCTCCCACTATCGGGTATGTCAAGATCCCTATCAAAATCCCATACAACTTGTTCTGGTAGCTGGTTGGGTTGTTCTGGAGCTATGGCTAGTAGGGTAGGAGATTTAGGTATTTCCTCTTCCTACCAATTCGGGTCCTCCTCAGGATCCTCTTCCTCTTCAGAATCATCCATATCATTATTCTCTTCCACATTATTTCCTTCATTCGCATCTTCTTCTTCCATAACCGGGGCATTAATCAAATGTACTCCTCCATTTCCTACTTGTGGGGCTGGAGCACCTCCTAAAAATGGTATAAGATCAAGGTATCTAGCTTGCCATAATATGTGATTTTTGATATCCACAAGATTCCATTCTCTATGGTCATCAAGATCATCATGGGCATGCACATAGAGAGGTCCTATACCATGCCACATCCTAAAGTCTGGGTGGGTGGGGTTTCTTTCATTCTTTAAGATAAAGGTGGCTTCCCTCAGCATTGGTTCGCCAGCATATTCCACCATTACTCTTTCCAAAGTATAGATAGTCTCCATCATGGTCCATCTTCTTCTTCTAATCGGATCATATCTTAGTTGATCTAATACTGATATCCATCTTGTATATCTTAGACCTTCTTTCCACAATTTATACATCTCTTTTATAGTTCTAGGTCGTTGTGCTAATGCAAAGTCTTCGCACAATACCCTTAATCTTAGCTGATATTCCACCATAGTCTCTTTTATGCTCTTTGTGAAGTTTCTAGCTCTTTCACGGGTTTCACCCAAGGAAACCTACAACAAGAAACTACTAATTAGCCTAGCTTTAACTCCAAATTAACCTAGTTACTTAATTCTAGGTTCAGTTTTAAACTCTATTGTCATGCTTAATAACCTAGTACTCTGATACCAACTTAAACTGTCACGCCCCATAGGGTACCCTAAACGTAATAGTCCGCCACATACCATATAAGATTCTCGAATTACCGCCTTAGTCTTTCGAGAGCCTTATATAGATGTAAGCCGTACCTTTACAACAATAGAGTACAAGTCCAAATGGAGATAAAAGCTTAATTTGGCATGCATTAGCAGTAGGATATAATTCATGAAACATAAATAAATATTACATAATCTAAGGAGCATTCCCCAACAAAAGAATAATTAATGGTCATACACAGTCATCCGAGTCTTAGAAGTTTCCTATGGAAGTCTAATACAGAAAATACAACTTTTAAGGGAAACTCCTCGCTTCTATACCTGTACAACCGGGTCACGCCGCCTAAGCCACAAATAGGATAGCTACAAAAGGAATGGATTGTAAGAACGTAAGCTAACTAGCTTAATGAGTGTAATCTTCCACAATAACATTCATGTCACAACAATTCAACCAAGTGATTAAGCAAGCAAGTGAATGCACCAAACACGTGAGTTAAACAAACATATGACCAGCCGGAAATCATATGTGGATGGACTTACGCCCTCCATCCCGGGTTAGCAGATTAACGAATACTGCGGTACTAACTTTATGCCATTTATGGTTCACGGTTAACCTACGATTATTCGATATCATTTTTGGATCACGATTAACCTACAAATGCTAATGCTCCTTCCCATTGTGATATGCACATGTCAAATTTGGCATTAGTCCGAGTAGTTGATTAAGTCATTTTACTTGGGTGATCAAACAATTTCTCAAACAATCCATCACAGCTAAGTACACAACCAAAATTTATCACCCGGTTCCGATATTCTTAATTTGAGTTCTCACATCATCATCAACATATAATTTCCCATTATTCCCCATCATTCATATTCTATTCATTTGGACTACATTCTAGTGCACTACTTTACAAGCACATACAATAAATGAATGGGGAAGAAAAACTCACTCCGCCATTGGTTCGCCTTTCTTCTAGTAATAATAATCCGGAGGCAAAGAGTCAACGTCCATGGGTTCACCTATTCATACAAGAAATATCCTAATAAGTATTCTACCATCTTAGGATACTAAAAGTCTAAGAAAACTTAGTGAAATCGTAATTCGCGTCATCTTCGAAGTCCCGATTTAAAATGGCCATAACTTAGTCGTTTTAAGTCAGAATTTCGCAAATTTTATATCGATTTCTATCTACTTCGGAAGAGCTTTCTAAATATGAAGTTTAAATCAAGTTTTGAAAATATCTAAACCTCAAAAATGAGGGATCAGATCTGTACAGCGGTTATATTGATTCCGAAAATGTGATTTTCATGAATGCACTTGAGATTCCTAAGTACAAAATGAAACTAAATGCCATGGAAATGCTTTTCCCTATCATGAATGTCATGATATGAACTCTTAAGTGTCTGAGGTTTTATAAATTTTTAGACTTAAAGAATTTTAAATAAACTCTGTCCTAAGACACTATATTTTGCTATTGTCTCAAAGTCTTCTTTACTACATTTGGTCACACTTACTATTATAAGGATTTTCTTTAGGAAAACTCCACTTTGTTTAAAGAAATTTTGACCCTTATATTAGTTATATCCTAAGGCCTTTATTTCTTTAATAAAATCTTCATTTGTAGACTTTTAAGTGGGTCTTATACTAGGGTGGTTCCAAAAATCCGAATTTAGAAATTTTCATTTCCAAGTTGATTCCTTCAAGAAAAATGTATTTTATACTTAAAACTTTAAGTATTTATTTTACCTATACCCTAAGGACTTCATTTATTTGAGAAAATATCATTTTTGAAGTTGGAAAACTAGGGTTTTATGACCATCTATCCATTATTATGAATTTGGCTTTCAAGACTTTTAACTCAAAACTTCTATTGGACTTCATCTCTAGTTTTAAATATTTCCTTTAGTAAAAACTCATCTAAAATCATGAAAAATATTACCAAACATTATCTATCACCTATAAGCTTCATTTTTCTTGTAAAACACATGTTTAAAAGTTGGTAGATGGGTTTTTGAACTAGGTTTTTCAAGTCATCCGAATTTACACAAGTTCATTTCTTGAAAAGTGTTTTCCTTTTTGACTTTATTAACTCATCTACCTATAGATCTATATACTAGGAAGGTTATTTACTAAGGACAAAAGCATTAAAGACTATTAATGTACATAAACACAAAATAATGATGAGATCTTCAATGCCTACATGAATATGAGTAGTAAAATGATGATCTACTATATCAAATGCTTAAATAAGTTTTGAAAACATAAAAACTACATTTTTATAAAAGATCTTTTGTTCAAAACACTTTTTGATTAAAAATCATAAAGCTTGTGACTTGAAAGCTCCTTTAAATGTTAGATTTACTTTGTAATGGTTCGGTATTCTTGTTTTGACATTTCCTTTTCCCTAGCAAAAGCTCATGGGGTCCTTTGGTTGGAAATATCCAAGAATCATCTAGCCATTACAAAGATCTATGAGTGGAGGGAGTAAAAGTTCACTTACTTGATGTAAAATAGGAGATGAAAAGAGGAAAATGGAAAGTGTGTTGTGTGTGTGTGTGTGTGGGTGGGGGCACTAGCTCACGGCAAAGGAGGGGGATGGGGGAGAGAATTGAGAGCTTTTTAACTTTGTAAAACTTAAAAAGTGAAAGAATGAAGAGAGAGAGAGAGAAAAAGAAGTTTATATAGCATTTGAAATTAGGTTAAATGGAGTAAAATAAATTGAAAAAAATTATAGAATGGAGCTTGGGGGGGGGGGGGGGGGGGGGGGCGCATTTCATGCGCTACTATCACCAAAGGGGGAGAAAAAGTTTGATTTTAGTTTGTTTTGATTGATTTATTTTTTATGTGTAATTTGTCATAACTTGTATGGAAAGTTAAGGGACAAAAATCCTTTGAAAATGGGAGATGATTGAGTGATGGTAAGTGTTGAAATGTAGAGTGTACAAATAGGTAGTAATAGGTGGTACTTGTGAATAGTAATGAATAGTAGTCAAGATAATTTAATTACCGGTAGTAAGGAAATACGAATAAAAGGCTATAACTATATTTTTCATAAGCCGGAAAATTATGAAATCTATATTTTTGAAATCATTGTTTTATTTCGGTTCAAATGAGTATTCATAAGGACATTTTTGAAATTCTAGTTCTGGGGCACGTTTTTCTATAATGGGTCTCGGGATGACCCGGAATTGAAATTTTCTTAAAATCTGATATTTTCTTGGTTTGAAATATAATCAAGAACTATATTCAAAATTAAATTTTCTTATAAAAGTTTCTTAATTGGAAATCGAGGAAAAGCCGGAATTAGGGTTCCTAGTTCTCACTCCAGACTTAAGCTATTCCGGTTTAGGGTTTTGGTTTCCGGTTCTAGGGTTATCTTGGCTATTAGAAAAACCGGGGTTTACAATTAACCTAGACAGTGTCTGCAGCAAAGGAATAAGTGTTACTTTTGTTGTGAGTTTGGCCACATGGTCTACGCATGTCCGAAGAAAATGGACGTGACCTGCTTTATATGTAAAGAAAAAGGGCATCTGGCCACAGAATGCTCACAAAGGAAAAGTGTGGCCACTCAACCTTTTGGGACTTCGAGCAATGCCAACACTATGAGATTCATGAGTAAAAGTGGAAGCCATGCGCCATCAGCTATGCATGGGATGAGACTCTACAATTTCGAGGGCTAGTGGATGGTTGAGGAGGATGATGATGAGGATATGGAGTTGGCCGCCCTAGACCAACGAGACGACGTGGATAACGGCCTAGTGACAAGTTACTAGCAAAACCCTCTTAAGTTAAAAGTTCTTTATTTAATAGTATTCTTTTAAAGGAATTAAAACTTGTAAAAAAAGAAAGCTGGAATTTAAAACCTCAGAATAAGTAGTAGTGAGAGTGATGGATGTTTGTTGACTAACAGGACATATAAGGGTGAATAAATGTGAGGCTTATGTTTTGTTTGACACTGGAGCGACCCACTCGTTCGCCACCACTAGTTTTGTTAGGCGACTTGGATTACCTATAGCCACAACTACCGCTAGCCTAAGAATTAAAACATCCACAGGAAGTATCGTGTCAACTCATGAAGTAATAAGGGATTGTCCATTGGAGATTCAAAGGCATCACTCCATGAGTGATTTGATAGTATTGGAGATGAATAAGTATGAAGTTATACTTGGCATGAACTGGTTAAGCAAGGTTAAAGCTGTAGTGGATTGCCAAAAGAGGATGGTGAACTTCAATGATCAATCAAGAAAAGGAGTGGAGTTCGTAGGAGAAACCATAGTTCTAAGAAAACTTAGGTTAAATTCTTTTGAATTGATGATGAAGGATGAAGAGATAGTGCCTATCGAAGACAAGCCACTTCTGGATAAGTGTGTAATAGTCTTTATTGATGATATTTTGATATACTCCAAGAATAAGGAACAACATGAGGAACATCTTCGGATGGTGTTACAAAACTTTGAGGGAAAACAAGTTGTACGCCAAATTATCCAAAGGTGACTTCTGGTTGGATAAAATATCTTTTCATGGACATGTTGTAATAGGAGAAAGGATATCAGTTGACTCAAAAAAGATTAAGGCTGTAGTGGAGTGGAAACAACCACAAAGAGTTACCAAAGTAAAAAGTTTCCTAGGATTGACTGGCTATTATCTCAAGTTTGTGAAAGATTTTTCGAAGATAGCTAAGCTTCTAACTTAATCGACACAAAAGAGAGAAATTTTGTATGGACGGATAAACGAGAACAAAGTTTTCAAGAGTTGAAACAGCGGGTGGTATCGATACCAATCTTAGTTCTGCCAGACCTAGAAAAGTCTTATACGGTGCATAGGGACGCTTCAAGGAATGGCCCTAAATGTGTACATATGAAATAAGGGAAGGTTATTGCCTATGCCTCTCAATAGTTAAGACCTCATAAACAGAACAATCCTACGCATGATCTGCAATTGGCCACAGTTGTCTTTACCTTAAAACTTTGGAGACATTATCTGTATGCGTAAAGGTGTGAAGTATACACGGATTGTAAGCCCCTAGATTTTTCGATAATATTAGCAAACCCTAAGAACCGGAAGTTAAAACGAAACCCTAAAGTTAACCTAGTTATGTGAGTAGTCTAGTGAATCTAGATCCGACACTCCCGTGTTCTTAAACCCTAGAAAACGAAATTGAAATAATTGTGGAATATGGTTCGTAATAATATAGGAAAGCCTAAAAATATCAGATTCGAATTTTTCTAGAGTCCTTCGGTCCGATCGGGATCAGTTTTCGAAAACCGTTGCCCCGGAGCACCGGATGGCAAAAATATTCCGACAACACAATAGATTCGTAAAAATATAAGGTTTTCAAAATATCAGTTTTAGAATTTTTCGGTAACTAAAAATAACAGATATAGGCTTTTTACGCGTATTTTCTTTACTACCAATATTTTAATTGTCTAGTTACTATTCATAGTACTTTGCTACTATTCATTATATTCACCTATCTCTACTTTTTCTTACACTCTACCATACCTACCTTACAATTTACCTTTCCCATACAACTTTATCACATCAACTTACATATTACTTCTTTTAATACAAAACAAACAAAAATAATTAATTCTCCCCCTCTATACACTCAAAAAACCGGTGCCCCCATGCCCCTCTTCCATCCAATTTATTTTCAATTTCATTTAATTTTAAACACAAAATTTCCACTCCAAAAATCTATAATACCTTCCTCTTCATTCTTTCACACAACAAAACTCATACTAAACTCTCTCAAAATCACACACAAAATTCCTCTCCCAACATCTTCTCAGCTCCTCTTTTTCTTAGAAATCCATTCCACATAATATACAAACCATTCTTTTCTTCTTCAAACAACACATAAACTTTAGGTAAAAGTCTTCATATTTCCTCATCATGTTCATATAACTTAACATGAGTTTTAGTGTATGTTTCTTAGATCATTGAGTTAAAGAAGCAACAATTTATTTCATGTTTTGTTTTTGTTCATGTTCTTATTTTTTTATGTTACTTATGTAGTAATTGTTTTATTGTTTCTAACCTAACTTATATAAATATTATGTATATATATTTATTTAGAGCATTATAAGCTCACTTGTTATTTATTTATTTTCAAGTTTGGAATTTTATTTATTTGTTTTATGTAATATTAAGGACTAGTCTCTAGTCTTAGACTTGTCCATTCAAGTCAAAAACAATTTTATTTCCTTGCTTTTCTTTCTTTTGAGGATAGTCCATTTTAGTCCGGGATACCTTGATGAAGCTAAGGTTCCCAATACTGACTTGCTTCTTGCTCTTATTTATTTTATTTATGTTTTTATATTTTTCATGGTTACATATTCTCATTCATGCATGAATATGTTGTTATTGTCTCAATCATAAAAGAAATGAGTTTTCTTAAAGTAAGAATAAGAAACTCTTTTTAAACATAAACTTTGTCACATAAGAAGTTATTTTCCTTAAAGGTTTTTGAACATTTATATTCTTCTAAAGTTAGATAAGCTAGCTCAAGTTTTAGTAATAATATGTGGTTTTCACCAAGAAATACATAAAGTAAAGTTATTATAAAAACTCTTTTCAAAGAAATAAGAAAGTTTCTTTAGACCTAAACAAAGGATTTCTTAAATTCGATTGTCAAAGTTTTCCACCAACACTAAAGTCTAAGATAAGTTTCTCCAAAATTTACTTATAAGATGATTTCTTTTAAAAGTGGATATAACTATGAAATATTTAGAAAAACTATATGTTTCCAAACCACTAGAAATAAATTTATGAGAATCTTGAAAGATTAAAATTACTTTTGAAGATTAATAACTAAGAAATGGAGTTAAAAGGAAGAAATACTCATTTATAATAATTTAGGAAATTTTCAAAGTAAAACTAACTTCTTTTCAAGACTTAAGCTTATCTCACTTTCAAGACGTGTGTTTTACAAAACCATTGTTGAGACAACACCAAATTCATGCATATAGTTTGAGTATATACATATATACATAAATTCAAGGGATTTTTCAACCATACAATATATCTATATTTTTGTACAAAAGCCCTTGAGTGAAGTAAAGTTTGAAAACTCTAGTTTTGAAGTTTGGAAAATTCGTATCAAATCTGTACGCTTCTATTCCGAGACCTAAATGACTTTTTTGATGAAATAACCTTAGAAATAGATAGATCTTTTCGAGTAGGTAGAAATCGGTATATAATATGCGAAATTCGAGTTAAAATGAGCAAGTTATGGCCATTTTAAATTGGGATTTCCATTCCATACGATTTTATGAATTCTTTAAGATAGAAGTATAGAACTTGAATAGATCTCGGATGAAATACTCATGATGGGTATTTCTTTTGTTTAGGTGTCGAGGATCACGATCTTGTCTTCCCCGAGGATTACTTCGACTCCTAGAGCACTATGGACGAGTGAGTTTCTTTTACGCTTATGTATTCGTGCATGTGCTTGTAGAATAGAGCACTAGATATAGGAAAAGATAAAATTGATATACATGTGGGATATTATGGGAATTATGTATGTGATTCATTGTGTTCGATTAATGAACGATAAGTATATCGGAACCCGATTTGTGATTGATATAAATGTTTCCATGTATGAATTGTTATGTGTGCAAATATTGTTTGATCGCTTTAAATGATTTAATGCCATATAGAAATCCCCATATAATAAATTGCTCATGCATATCACTTAGAATATCATTTCGAAGTTTTGCTACTACTCCTCAGCGTGGGACCGGAAAGGTAAGCTGCCTAGCTACATCTTGAGGGTTAAGACGTACGGGGAATACGGCCTCAAGGTATAGCCGAGCCGGATCGATCGCTTTGGGCATGGAAGGCCCGAGGACTAGTAGTACGGTTCATTGGAACCCCAAGACGTGCGCAAACTTAAGGAGGTTGTTCGGGACCCAGTTCAAAGCATTCCCTAACCACCGATGGACGGGTAAATCCATCAAACATACGAAACCGAATAGTCGTATGTAATGTTTGATCATATGGTTGTTGCATTCATATGCTTGATTAATAAACTTGTTTGATTGTTCTTATGAGTACTATTGCGTAAGGAATATCTCACTAAGCTAGTCATGCTTATACTCCTATAGACTTTTGATATTGCAGGATTATCTTTTGCACCCGAGACCACCTTGATTTCCCGGGTAGAATCCTTATTTTGAGAAGCTTTTGGAGGCAATCTATTTTGAAGTTATAGAGTAGATTTCTTCTAAAATCTTCTAGCTTTAGTTATGTTATATTTAGAACAATGTTATTATGAATTATCGGGGGAATGCCCCTTAGAAGCTGTAAGACTTTTATTTCAATGAAATATATATTAAGTGTTATTTTGCATGTTCCGCTGCCAATGTCTTAAAATGCATTACTCCACCGGTCTCCCTTTGTTGTGAATGTACGCCTTGTACCAATATGGAAGCTTTCGAGTGACTGGGGTAGTCATTCTTAAGTTTTAATATTGCGTACGGCGGGCTGTCACGTTTAGGGTACCCGTTGGGGTGACACGGATCACAAAAGTCTTTAGTATTTATTCACACATAAGGAATTAAATTTGAGGCAAAGAAGATGGTTGGAACCGATAAAGGACTGTGATTTGGGAATAAATTACTGTCTAGGGAAAGTGAATGCAGTCGCAGATGCCTTAAGTCGGAAAAATTATGGAGAAGTAGCTGTTTTAATCACAAGTCAAAGAGATCTAATTAGAGATTTTGAGAAGCTGAGAATCAAGTTCGTAGACCAAAATGCGGAGCTTGAAATAGCTAATTTGGTTTTGGAACCAACCTTGATTAAAAGGATCAAAGAAGCCCAAAGGTATGATGAAATAATACAAAGGATCAAAAAGGAAACTCAATAAGGGAAATACCTGGACTTTGCGATAGATAACGGAGATGTGGTCAGAATGAAGGGTAAATTGTGTATGCCCAAAGATGGGGAACTAAGAAAAGAGATAATGAGTGAAGCCCACAACTCCGATTACACTATGCATCCTGGAAGTACCAAGATGTACCAAGATTTGAAAAGCCACTATTGGTGGGATGGCATGAAAAGGTATATTGCAGACTATGTAATGAAGTGCCCGGTTTGCCAACAAGTGAAAGTAGAACACCAAAGGCCAGGAGGATTATTAAAGCCTTTACCCATCCCTAAATGGAAGTGGGATAAGATATCCATGGACTTTGTGTGTGGTTTTCCAAAGACTTCCTTGGGATGTAACGCAGTATGGGTAATAGTGGATCGGTTAACTAAGTTAGCGCACTTCTTACCCATAAACATGACATATTCAATGGACAAGTTGGCTAAGATCTACATTCGAGAGATTGTACAACTACACGGCATACCAGTAGGAATCATTTCAGATAGGGACCCAAGATTCGTGTCCAAGTTCTGGACTAGTCTACAGAAGAGTCTGGGTACAAAGTTGCACTCAGTATTACATACCATCCTCAGACAGATGGACAGTCTGAGCGGACAATCCAAACCTTGGAAGACATGTTAAGAGCCTATGTTTTGGAATTCAGAGGGAATTGGAATAACCATATACCCCTCATCGAGTTTGCTTACAATAACAGCTATGACTCGACTATTCAGATGCCACCCTATGAAGCCCTATATGGATGGCGTTGTAGATCCCCTCTATTTTGGGATGATGTGAAAAAACTTACCATCAAGCCAGAATTGGTACAAGAAGTGGCCGATAAGGTGAGGGTGATCTAACGGAAAATGAAAGAAGCTCAAGACAGGAAGAAGAGTTGGGCGGATTTAAAAAGAAGAGAACTCGAATTCTAAGTGGGTGACCACGTGTATCTAAAGATAAATCCAATTAAGAGCATAAGAAGGGTACGAACCCAAGGGAAACTAAGTCTGAGGTATATTAGACCGTTTGAAATCTTGGAAAGAGTTGGAGACTTAGTGTACTGGCTAGCCCTACCATCGAACTTATCAAGAGTTCATAATGTGTTCCATGTGTCGGTATTAAGGAAATATGTACCCAACCCTTTTTGGAATTGGAACCCATTCAGCTAAAAGAAAATATGACCTACGAACAATATCCCATAAAGATTCTAGATAAGAAAACCCAAAAGCTTTGGAGTAAGGAAATTCAGTATGTCAAGGTGTTGTGGAGGAACCATGCCTTCGAGGAAATTCGGAGGAAGTACCCCTAGTTGTTTGAAAGACAAGGTACGTCAATTTAGTTATGAGGACAAAACTCTATTTAAGGTGGGTAGGTTATAAACCCAGGTTTTCCTAGTAACCAAGTAAACGTCGAAAACCAACAACCAAAACCCTAAATCGGATTAGCTTAAGCTTGAGAGAGAAATCTAGGAATCCCGGATCTGGCTTTCCTTTGGTTTTAATCTGAAAGAACCTTTGTAAATTAAATTAATATGGATTATTGTTCCAAAGTATATTTCAAACAATAAAAAGGTCTGATTTAAAAAAATTTTATATTCCAGGCCTTCCCGAGATCCATCACGGAAAGCGAGTCCCGGAACTCAAAATTCGAAAAAATATTCTAGAATACTATTTAGAACCAAAATTTAATAAGGATTTTAAAAATATAAATTTTATAATTTTTCGATTTATAAAAATTACAAATATAGCCTTTTTTCATATTTCTTCACTACCGATAAAGTAATTGTCTTGTTTATTATTCACAAGTACAACCTACTACATTCACAAGCCACTCCCTACTCTTACATCCTTACAAACACTCAATTACATTTTCTTTTCCAAGAATAATTTTTCTGTTAAAAATTATTACATTTAAGACTTATTATTACATAAATTATTAAACAAAATAAATTCAACTTCTCCCCTCCCTCCCTTTCTTTTGAACTAGCGCACACCCCCCCCCCCCCCCCCCTAACAAATTTTTTCCCTAATTTGTTTTATTTTCTTCCTTTATTATAATTAAACAAACCCTAATTTACCTTACTATATATATTATTTTACTTTTCTCTCTCTTCATTCACTTCATTTGTTTCAAAAAAAAAATTTCACAAACTCTCTCTTTGCCGTGACACACACACACACTTAAACAAGTTAATTTTCTTCTTCATTTCCATGCATTTCAAGGTTTAGGTGATGAATCCTAAACCTTTTCTACACTAAATCTTGTAATGGCAAGATTATTCATGAGTGTTTTCATATTTAAGTCCCCATGAGCACTTCCTAGGGAAAAGAAAATGCTACTTGATAAGATCATATTTTATACAACTTGTTGATATTCAAAAGAGCTAGAATGGATATGTGTTTTGATTAAAATTCATGTTTCAGGACTAATTTGGACTAAGAAATCAAAACAAGAAACTTTGAAGTGGAAATTGGAAAAATTGAAGTATACGCCGGCATTTCAACATTCAAAGCCGCCGGCGTTCAGACGGCTTACCCTAAAGGCCGTTGCTTACACTGCCAGCTTTGATAGCCTTTAACTCAACCAACTTTACGCCGCCTCAAAACTGCTAGCGTAGAAGTTGAACAGGCCAGCATACATTAAAGGTCGACAGCTCAGAGTTGAAAAGTCACCAGCTTTGAAGGAGTTACAATCAACGCCGGCTACTAAGCCGCCGGCGTTGAGGCAGCGTAGGTCACAGATCTGAAGTGACATGAAGACAACACATGCTTGGAGGAAATTGAAAAGACAAATCTGTTGGAGTGTCATGGCATGAACATAAATATCTATGCATGACCTCTACTTTACATGCATGAACAAGGTGATATTTCAACAAAAACTCATTTAAACACTAGATCCATATCTTGTGATGGCTTGATATTCTTGTACAAGTGTTTTCATGTCCCTAGCATATGCTCATTGGGATTAAATGTGAAAACACACAAGAATAGCATTGCCATTGCAAGATTTGGTAAGAATGAAGCTTGAAATCAACATACCAATAGAGATTAGAGGTAGAAAAGAAGAGGATTTGAGCTTGTGTGTGTGAGTGTGAGAGAGAGGGGAGTCACGACACACTTAGAGGGAGAGAAGAGAGGTTTTTACTTTGGTAAAAATTTGAACAAGTGAAAAATGAGGAGAGAGAATGAAAAAGGTGTTTATATATGAATAGATTAGGGTTTGTAAATGAATCAAAATAACAAAAACAAAACAAATGAGAGGGGGAAAGGGGGAGTGGGCGCGGCCAGGGGTTGGGGGGGGGGGGGGGGGGGGGGGGGTGTGTGTTTGAAATTTGTTAAATTGTAATTTATGTAATTAAAATGTAATAATTATTTAGGAAACAAAAATTCTTGGAAAAGAATATTGTAATGAGTAGTTGTAAGGATATAAGAATAGGGTATGGGTAGTGCGTAGTGTAGGTTGTACTTGTGAATAGTAGACAAGACATCTACTTTACCAGTTATAACGAAAACACGGGAAAAGGCTATAACTGTAATTTTTATAACCCGAAAAATTATAAAATTGATATTTTTGGAATCCTTATAAAATTACGGTTCTAATGAATATTCCAGAACATTTTTCTGAGTTCGTGGTCCCGGGGCACGCTTTTCTGTAATTGAGCTCGGGAAGGCCGGAATTGAAAAATTCTCGAATTTAAAACTTTCAAAGGTCTAAAATATACTTTAGAATGATAATTCATGTTCATTTATTTTATAAAACTTCTTTCATTATGAAACCGAAGGAATGCCGGATTTAGGGTTCCTAAGCTTCTCTCACTAGAACTGAACCGGATTAGGGTTTCGTTTTTCAACTCCCGGGGTTTTCTTAACTACTGAGAATACCGGGGTTTACACATTTCCTTTAGAGTCCTAGGTCATTGTACTAATGCAAAGTCTTCACACAACACCCTTAATCTTAGCCAATATTCCACCATAGTTTTATTCATGCTTTTTGTGAAGTTTCTAGCCCTTTCACGAGTTTCACCCAAAGAAACCTACAAAAAGAAAACTACTAATTAGCCTAGCTTTAACTCCAATTTAACCTAGTTACTTAATTCTAGGTTCGGTTTTAAACTATATTGTCATGCTTAATAACCTAGTGCTCTGATACCAACTTAAATTGTCATGCCCCATGGGTACCCTAAACGTAACAGTCCGCCACATACCATATAAGATTCTCGAATTACCGCCTTAGTACTTCGAGAGCCTCATATAGATGTAAGGTGTACCTTTACAACAATAGAGTACAAGTCCAAATGGAGATAAAAGCTTAACTTGGCATACATTAGCAGTAGGATATAACTCATGAGACATAAATAAATATTACATTTACTAAGGGGCATTCCCCCGCAAAAGAATATTCAATGGCCTTATACAGTCATCCAAAGTCTTAAAAGTTTCCTATGGAAGTCTAAACAAACAATTCCAACTTTTAGGGGAAACTCCTAGCTTCTGTACCTGTACAGCCGGGTCACACCGCCTAAGCCACAAATGGGGTATATGCAAAAGGAAGGGACTGTAGGGACGTAAGCTAACTAGCTTAGTGAGTGTAATCTTCCACAATAACATTCATGTCACAACAATTCAACCAAGTGATTAAGCAAGCAAGTGAATGCACCAAGCACATGAGTTCAACAAACATATGACCAGCCGGAAATCATATGTGGATGGACTTACGCCCTCCATCCCGGGTTAGCAGATTAACGAATACTGCGGTACTAACTTTATGCCATTTATGGTTCACGGTTAACCTACGATTATTCGATATCGTTTATGGATCACGATTAACCTACAAATTTGATATTGTTTTTGGATCACGATTAACCTACAAATGCTAATGCTCTTTCCCCTTATGATATGCACATGTCAAATTTGGCATTAGTCCGAGTAGTTGATTAAGCCATTTTACTTAGGCGATCAAACAATTTCTCAAACAATCCATCATAGCTAAGTACACAACCAAAATTTATCACCCAGTTTCGATATTCTTATTTTGATTTCTCACATCATCATCAACATACAATTTCCCATTATTCCCCATCATTCATATTCCATTCATTTGGCCTACATTCTAGTGCACTAATTAACAAGCACAAACAATAAATGAATCGGGAAGAAAAACTCACTCCGCCATTGGTTCACCTTTCTTCTAGTAATAGTAATCCGGAGGCAAAGAGTCAACATCCACGAGTTCACCTATTCATATAAGAAATACCCTAATAAGTATTCTACCATTTTATGATACTAAAACTCTAAGAAAACTTAGTAAAATCGAAATTCGCGTCATTTTCGAAGTCCAGATTTAAAATGGCCATAACTTGGTCGTTTTAAGTCGGAATTTCGCAAATTTTATATCGATTTCCATCTACTTCGGAAGAGCTTTCTAAATATGAAGTTTAAATCAAGTTTTGAAAATATCTAAGCCTCGGAAATGAGGGATCAGATCTATACAGCAGTTATATTGATTCCGAAAATGTGGTTTTCATGAATGCACTTGAGATTCCTAAATGAAAAATGGAACTAAATGCCATGGTGATGATTTTCCCTATCATGAATGTCATGATATGAACTCTTAAGTGTCTAAGGTCTTATAAATTTTTAGACTTAAAGAATTTAAATAAACTTTTTCTTAGAAAACCATTTCATGCTATTGTTTAGCAAGTAAGTTTACTACACTTGGTCACACTTACTTATTACAAGGATTTTCTTTAGGAAAACTCCACTTTGTTTAAAGAAATTTTTTACCCTTATATTAGTTATACCCTAAGGCCTTTATTTCTTTAATAAAATCTTCATTTGTAAACCTTTAAGTGGGTCTTTTACTAGGGTGGTTCCAAAAATCCGAATTTAGAAATTTTCATTTTCAAGTTGATTCTTTTAGGAAAAATGCATTTTATACTTAGATCTTTAAGTATTTATTTTACCTATACCCTAAGGACTTCATTTATTTAAGAAAGTACCATTTTTTAAGTTGGAAAACTAGTGTTTTCTAACCATCTATCCATTATTACGAATTTGGTTTTCAAGACTTTTAACTCAAAATTTCTATTGGACTTCATCTCTTGTTTCAAATATTTTCTTTAGTAAAAACTCATCTAAACTCATGAAAAATATTACAAACATTATCTATCACCTATAAGCTTCATTTTTCTTGTAAAACACATGTTTAGAAGTTAGTAAAAGGGTTTTTAACCTAGGTTTCTCAAGTCATCCGAATTTACACAAGTTCATTTCTTGAAAAGTGTTTTCCTTTTTGACTTTATTAACTCATCTACCTATAGATCTATATACTAGAAAGGTTATTTACTAAGGACAAAAGCATGGAAGACCATTAATACACATAAACTCAAAATAATGATGAGATTTTAAATGCCTACATGAATATGAGTAGTAAAATGGTAGATCTACTATATCAAATGCTTAAATAGGTTTTGAAAACATAAAAACTACATTTTTATAAAAGATCTTTTGTTCAAAACACTTTTTGATGAAAAATCATAAAGTTTATGCCTTGAAAGCTCCTTGAAATACAAGATCTACTAGTGATGGTTTGGTATTCTTGTCTTTTGATATTTCCTTGTCCCTACCAAGAGATCATGGGGACATTTGGTTGGAATATCCAAGAATAACCTAGCCATTACAAAGATCTAAGGATATAGGAAGCAAGTTCTCTACCTTAAATAAAAAATAGAAGACAATAGAAGGAAAAGAAAGTTGTGTGTGTGTGTGGGTGGGCACCAAAGCTCACGGCAAAGGAGGGTGTGGGGGAGGAACTTTGAGAGCTTTTTACCTTTTGGAAGTTTTGAAAATGAAAGAATGAGGTGAGAGAAAGGAAGTGTAGCTTATATATTAAGTGGAATTAGGTTAAATGTGACAAAAAGAAGTAAAAAAAAAATTTGCACAAGGAGCTCATGGGGGGGGGGGGGGCCATTAACACCGGCCACAATTGCTTTAGGGGGAAGGGAAAATTTGATTTTCTTGATTGATTTGCTTTTGATTTGAATTGTGTACAATTTGTCATAAATTGTATTGATCTTTAAGAGACAAAAAGTCTTTGAAATGAGATTGATTGAGTGATGGTAAGTGTTGCAAATATAGGGTGTACAAATAGGTAGTAATAGATTGTACTTGTGAATAGTAAAGAATAGTAGTCAAGACAATTTAATTACCGGTAGTAAGAAAAATACGAATAAGAAGGTTATAACTGTATTTTTTGTAAGCCAGAAAATTATGAAATTTATATTTTTGAAATCCTTATTTTATTTCGATTCAAATGAGTATTCACAAGTAAATTTTTGAAATTCTAGTTCCAGGGCATGCTTTTCTATAATGGGTCTCGGGATGACCCGGAATTGAAATTTTCGCAAAATCTGATCTTTTCTTGGTTTGAATATAATCAAGAACTATATTCAAAATTAATTTTTCTTATAAAAGCTTCTTAGTTGGAAACCGAGGAAAAGCCGGAATTAGGGTTCCTAGTTCTCACTCCAGACTTAAGCTATTTCGGTTTAAGGTTTTGGTTTCTGGTTCTTGAGTTATCTTGGTTACTTGAAAAACCGGGGTTTACAACCTACCCACCTTAAAAAGAGTTTTGTCCTCAAAACTGAACTGACGTACCTTGATCCTCAAACAACTCGGGGTATTTCCTTCAGATCTCCTCCTCAGCTTCCCAAGTTGCTTCCTCAGAAGCGTGGTTCCTCCACAATACTTTGACATATCGGATCTCTTTATTCCAAAGCTTCTGAGTTTTCTTATCCAAGATTTCTACTGGATGCTCTTCATATGTGAGATTCTCCTTTAACCGAATGGGTTCCAACTCCACTATCCGTCTAGGGTCAGGCACATACTTCCTTAACACCGATACGTGGAACACATTATGTACTCCAGACAAGCTTGGCGGTAAGGCTAGCCGATAGGCCAAATCTCCCACTCTTTCCAAAATCTCAAAGGGTCCAATATACCTTGGGCTTAATTTCCCTTGAGTCTGCATCCTCTTTATGCTCTTGATGGGGTTTATTTTCAGATAGACATGATCGCCTACTTGGAATTCTAGTTCTCTTCTCTTCAGATCAGCCCAACTCTTTTGTCTGTCTTGAGCTTCTTTCATCTTCTGTTGAATGACCCGGACCTTATCAGCTGCTTCCTAAACCAATTCAGGCCCAATAGCAAGCTTTTCCACATCATCCCAAAACAGAGGGGACCTACAACGCCGTCTGTATAAGGTTTGATAGGGTGGCATCTGAATGGTTGAGTGGTAGCTATTGTTATAGGCAAACTCAATTAGAGGTATGTGATTGTCCCAACTTCCTTTAAATTCCAAAATGCATGCTCTTAACATATCCTCTAAGATCTGAATGGTTCGCTCAGACTGTCCATTTGTCTGAGGATGGTAGGTAGTACTGAAATGCAACTTGGTGCCTAAGCTCCTTTGTAAGCTCGTCCAGAACTTCGATACGAACCTTGGATCCCGATCTGAAACGATCCCCGCTGGTATACCATGGAGTCGTACAATCTCTCTGATGTAAATCTTAGCCAACTTATCTAGCGAATAGGTCATATTGATTGGTAGGAAGTGTGCTGACTTTGTCAAGCGATCCACTATTACCCAGACTACATCACATCCCGTGGAGGTTCTTGGGAATCCACACACAAAGTCCATTGAGATTTGATCCCATTTCCATTCGGGAATAGGTAGTGGCTTTAATAATCCTCCTGGCTGTTGATGTTCTACTTTAACTTGCTGACACACGGCGCACTTCATAACATAATTCGCCACATCCCTCTTCAAACCATTCCACCAATAGTGGCTTTTTATGTCTTGATACATTTTTGTACCTCCCGGATGCACGGTGTAACCGGAGTTGTGAGCTTCGCTCATGATTTCCTTTCTCAGTTCTTCATTCTCCGGTATACACAATCTCCCTTTCATCCTAACTACCTCTTCATCATCTAGGGTAAAGTCACTATACTTCCCTTTGAGCACTTCTTCCTTGATCTTCTTTATCACTTCGTCATATCTTTGAGCTTCCTTAATCCTATCGATCAAGGTGGGTTCCATAACTAAGTTTGCGATCTCCATTTCGACATCTTGCCCTACAAACTCAATTCTTAACCTTTCGAATTCCCTTATCAGCTCTTTTTGCTCTGTGATTAGGGCTGCTACTTCTCCATAATTCTTTCTGCTCAAGGCATCAGCAATAGCATTTTCCTTTCCCGAGCAGTAATTGATTCCCAAGTCATAGTCCTTTATGAGTTCCAACCATCGTCTTTGCCTCATGTTCAACTCCTTTTGTGTGAACAAATATTTGAGGCTCTTATGATCTGTGTACACTTCACATTTTTGTCCATACAAATAATGTCTCCATAACTTCAAGGCAAAAACCACAGCGGCCAACTCTAAATCGTGTGTAGGATAATTCTGCTCATGAGGCCTTAATTGTCTGGAGGCATAAGCAATGACTTTCCCTTCTTTCATCAACACACATCCAAGGCCATTCCTGGAGGCGTCACTATGCACTGTGCAAGGTTTTTCGGGGTCAGGCAATACCAGAATTGGAGCTGACACCAAGCATCGTTTCAATTCTTGGAAACTTTGCTCCCTCTTATCTATCCACACAAACTTCTCATTCTTTTGTGTTAGTTGTGTCAGAGGTTTGGCAATTTTGGAGAAATCCTTCACAAATTTGCGGTAATAACTAGCCAAACCTAGGAAGCTTCTCACTTCAGTCACGGTTTCGGGTTGTTTGCATTCCACCACAGCCTTAATCTTTTCAGGGTCAACAGATATTCCTTCTCCCGTCAGCACATGCCTAAGAAAAGATATCCTATCCAACCAAAAATCACACTTAGATAGCTTGACATACAACTTATTCTCTCTTAAGGTTTGTAACGCCATTCTTAGATGCTCCTCATGTTGTTCCCTAGTTTTTGAATAGATCAAAATATCATCTATGAATACGATCACACACTTATCCAAGAGTGGTTTGTAAACTCGGTTCATAAGGTCCATAAATGCAGCCGTTGCATTGGTTAACCCAAATGGCATCACCAAGAACTCATAGTGCCCGTACCGCATACGGAAGGCTGTATTGGCACATCTTCCGGCTTTATTCTCAACTGGTGATAACCCGAGCGCAAATCAATGCACGATAACACACTCACTCCTTGAAGCTGGTCAAAGAGGTCATCAATCCTTGGAAGGGGGTATCGATTCTTGATTGTGACTTTATTCAATTCTCGATAATCAATACATAACCTCATAGACCCGTCCTTCTTCTTTACAAACAATACCGGTGCGCCCTATGGCGACACGCTGGGTCTTATGAATCCTTGATCCAAAAGCTCTTGCAATTGGGTTTTCAATTCCTTTAATTCCACCGGGGCCATCCGGTATGGTGCCTTCGATATTGTCACGCCCCGAGGAGTACCCTAAACGTGGCAGTCCGCCGTACACAATACTAAAGCCTAGGAATGACTACCTTAGTCATGCAAAGGCTTCCATATTATGTACAAGGCGTACATCACAACCAAGGGGACGCATCGGAGTAGCGCAATTCACATTGATAATAAATAAGTAACGAGGCAAAGAGAATACTTATTATAAAGCATAGACATATTGTATTGTAATTCTTAGAGGCATGTCCATCTATTATCCGCAAATAAATATAGCTCACTATTCATATAAGTCATTATATGTAAAGACCCTTACAAAATTACTTATCTTATGATTCTATTTCCTCCATAGAAGCTTAACAATCCTGTCATGATTTCTTCAATGTCATGATCCTCAAATTTAACCCACGAATATACCTGTTTCAACAAAATCTATAGGGGTATAAGCTACAACTAGCTTAGTGAGATATTCCTTTTCATTCGCACCACATTTTCAAACAAGTTTATTTATTTAATCACACATATGCCATGAATTCAATGCAACAATCACATGATTACGCGAATATATATAGTCATCCGGAAACCATATATAGAACGGATTTACCCCTCCGTATCAAAGGTTAGGGAATCGGGGTTGAAGGTCCTCGACCTTCTACTGCTAGTCCCCAGGTCCTCACCCACAGCGTTCGGTTGGCTCGGCTCCGAACCTAGAGTCGCTTTCCCCGAGCGATTTGGATTCTCCAGGAAGGAACATGGCCCGTGGCACCGCACGATCACAGCCAATCCAACTCTACGCGTAGGAGTAGCAGCCTTCCGAGATAGATGTGACTCGATGGATGCTATGCGTGAACGTTTTATTGTTCTTAGGTCAAACCTTATTAAGGTTTATTAGGGGCGATCAATCAATTTAGCATCAATAAACAATCATACAAGTAAGTACACAAAATTATTTAAACAAGCAGATCGAAGTTGCGATATTCTTAATTCTCTTTTCACGCATAAACATAGAATCATATGTATAATCCCGAAATCCCCAAATATATTCGTTTTTATCTTTTCTTAGTATACTAATGCTACTACATTACAAGCACAAGCAAGGTAACGAAATTAGAAGGAATAACTCACTCGTCCATTTCGCTATCTTCTTAGTCGTAGTAATCCTCGGGTAGGGTATTCTCGTATCCTTCGTCACCTAGACAAAAGAAATACCCGGGATAAGTCTTCCATGAATTTCTATTCTTGGAGATCTTAAACTTTTCTTAAAATCGCGGTAAAATCGTATAAGAAGAAATTCCAACTTAAAATGGCCATAACTTGCTCATTTTAACTCGGAATTTCGCATATGATATACCGTTTTCTACCTATTCGAAAAGTTCTATCCATTTCTAAACTTATCTTGGTCATAAAAGGTCATTTGGGTTCCGAAAACGTCAGGTACAGATTTAAAACGAATTTTCTAAACTTTTGCAAAAATCCATTTTCTAACTCAACTTCATTTTAAAGAAAATCCTTTTGTAACAATATAATTATATATTTGATAAACACTTTGAATGTATAGGTAAGCTCACTTTATATGCAAAATTTCTAATGGTAGTGTCTCAACAATTTATTTCATAAAACAATTCTTTTTAAAACTTATTTTGATAAATTCCTTTTCAAGTATTTAAAGAAACTTTATATTTTTACTAGGTTGTTATAAATGAGTATATTCTTATTTTTTTTTTATATTTTTTTTTTCATTTCCTTTTCCAAAACAAGTAAAATTTCCTTTTAACCTTAGTTTTTCATAAATTTCGCTTCTAGCGATAAAAGATCTATTTTTATCAAAAAGTATATTAGGTCGTTCAAAACCTTTTTATAATTTTGTATTTATGATGGTTTTAGAAAATGAATTTTGTCTTCTTATATTCATTTCTAAAATATAAGCTTTTGCTTTCCAAAACTTGTTCTTTCATTTCTTTTGAAAAGAATCATTTTTATAAAATCCATTATTATAAATCTTACCTCATTTATATTCCTTTCAAAATTAGTTCCTTCTTTTAGAAATTTGAAAATCATTATTTTTCCTAAGTGGGTTCATAACTTGATGAGTTGATTTTTGTCTTAACTTTGAAAACTAGTTTGTTCCTTAGTTTAGAAAAGAATTTAAGTCTTAAACTTTCGATATTAACGATTTATTTTTCTAAAAGCTTAGATTACCATAAAATACAAGGAAAATATTTATTTATGTTTTCTTGGTAAAACTATCTTTGTTATTTAAGAAAACTTGAGAAAACTTATATTATTCTATTTCTAGGTTGTTGATAATAACTTCATGTTTTTGTAGTAAATCATATAATTGGAAACTTAGCTTTGAGTTCATTTAGTAAAACAAGATTCTATTTTTAGATTAGTTGAGACATTAACATTATGCAAATGCAAGTATCATGAGCATATAAAATAATAAGAACATAAAAAAATACTAAAAATAATTAATGAGCAAGAAAATAAAATATCAAGCATTGGGAACCTTAGCTTCTTCAAGGAATCCCGATCAAGTATTGGAGCCTTAGCTTTATCAAGGCATCCCGGGACTAAGAATGGACTAGTCCCGAAAGATTAAAGAAAATAAATAAAAAGATTGTTTTGACTTGATATTGACAAGTCTAAGACTAGAAAGACTAGTCTTAATAGTCGCATAAAATAAATAAATTGTATAACTTGAATGTAAAGAAATAACAAATGAGCTTATATGCTCTAAATAAATATATATACATAATGTACATAATACTATATATATAAACAAATAATCACAATAATAATAACAACATAATAAAATAGGAAGCTTATGTACAAGAACAAAACATGAATATGTTGTTGCTTTTACTACTCATATGAGTTTCAAAACAACACCATAGTCATATTAAGTCACATGACATGGATGAATAATAGATGGAAGAAATATTTACCTAAGGTATGTAAGAGGTATGAAGATGGTAGTGAATGTATGGTTATGTGGTTATGGAGAGATGGTAGTTGTATTACATAAAGAGAGTTTTGGTAGGAGAGATTTTCTTCTTACAAGAAGAGAGTTCTTGTAAGAATATAGAGAGGAGTTTTTGGAGAGGATTTTGGCATAATTTCTTTGCTTTGGAATGGTGTGAAGAAATGAGAAGGGGAGAGGTGGTATTTATAGGAAAAGAGGAGAGGAATTAAGAGTGATTTAAATAATTGAAAAAGAAAATAAAAAGAGAGGGAAGAGAGAGAGTGATTGGATGGCAACATGAAGGGGGAGAGAGAAAAGTACAATTATGATTAATTTTTGTGTAAGAGAAGTGATGTTTTGTAAGAAAGGTATGAGTAGATTTTTATGGGAAAAGAAAATGTGAATAGTGTGAATTGTGTCATTTGTAAGAGTGATTAGATATAAAGTAGAGAGAGTGAATAGTAATGAATAGTAGAAAAGTACTATGAATAGTAGACTAGACAATTAAAGTACCGGTAGTAATAAAAATACGCGTAATAATGCGATATCTGTAATTTTTAGCTACCGAAAAATTCTAAAACTGATATTTTTGGAATCCTTGTATTTTTACGAGTCTATTGGTATAAACGGAATATTTTTAATATTCCGAGCTCCGGGACACGCTTTTCGAGAACCGATCCCGTTTGGGTCCTAAGGTCACTCAAAATTTGCGAATCTGATATTTTTATGTTATCCTATGTTATTACGAACTATTCTAGGTCATTAACTTAATTTCGTTTTCTAGGGTTTGAAAACGCGGGATTGCCGGATCTTAAATACTAGGGTTCGTTATGGGCTTGTTGACTTTTAGGGTTCTGTTTTGATTTCCATTTTCGTCGAGATATTCGTAAGATCGTATAATTTTTCGAGTCTTGATCGT
The DNA here is from genome assembly GCA_024138025.1 of Combretum micranthum. Taxonomy (NCBI): domain Eukaryota; kingdom Viridiplantae; phylum Streptophyta; class Magnoliopsida; order Myrtales; family Combretaceae; genus Combretum; species Combretum micranthum. Next base: position 462,236 of record JAMXBD010001079.1, read on the forward strand.
TTTAGAATTTTAGCTCGAAATTTATATTTTATTTTATTTGTGATTATTTAATAGTTTTTAGTTCTCGGAATCGTTTAACCGAGTCTAGGGTTATGAGTTGACTCAGTTTGACTTTTGGTGAGAATTTGAAATTTGTGATTTCTGAAATTTATCGAAAGTTTTAAGATTTTGCTGTTGATCGTTATTTGGATATATTGTTTTGATTTGCGTGTTAGGAAACGGTTAGATGATTTAATTGATGTACGAACGTTGATTAAATCGGTAGTTAGACTTTATATTTCGTTTCAAGGGTTCTTGTTTTCTCAAGATTGAGAACACTCGTTTTTTTGTTCTCATTTGGAATTAAGTTTTAACTTGGTTCGAGTTTTAGGGTTTCATTTCTGGTGTTTGACTTGTCTAAAATTGAGTTTTAATCTCAAGTTGATTTTTCGGGTTTTTTTATATTTATACTTCTAGAATTATTTTTAAGGATTATGAAAATTTTTGGGGGTTTATAGATATCGGTTCTGTACCCGAGGCTAGAGTGATTTCAAAATCTATCTCTCTTTTTGGTGGTAAACTGGGGAGTACTTCGGGAAATACATCCTCAAACTCATTTACCACAGGTATGTCTCTCTTTTCTCCTTTCTCCTCTCTAACCCAAGCATCTTCTATCGGTATAATTTCCTCATCTTCCATCATTAGCTCAAAGGAGCTTAACCCGAAATCTCTTCGCACCATGGTCTCTCCGAGGAAGTTTACTCTCTCCTTCCTGTGGTCATCAAAACTTATCATCTTCCGTTGACAATCCACAATGGCTTTAACTTTACTTAGCTAATTCACCCTGAGGATAACTTCATATTTACTCATCTCCAAAACTACCAAATCGCTTGTTGAGATATGTTCTTGGATTTCTAGCAAACAATCCCTTATTATCTTCGGGTTGACGCGACACTACCTGTGGGTGTCTTAATCCTTAAGCTTGTGGTTGTCATGGCTATGGGTAGTCCAAGCTGCTTAGCCAAGCTGGTAGTGATAAAGGAGTGGGTTGCTCCCGTGTCAAACAACACATAAGCTTCACTCCCATTTACTCCTATGTGTCCTGTTACCATAAGAATTTATCACTACTTGGTCCTAATCACTCAACAGCTATCTATTCCAAGGTTTCCAGATTGCAACTCTTCCTTTATTACAGTTTTAATTCTTTTTAAAACTTGTTAAGAAACAAAGAACTTTTATCTTAAAAGGAACTTGTTACTGACCTATCACCAAGCCGCCATCTACATCATCGCCTTAGTCCAGTGCGGCCAGCTCCACGCCTTCCTCCTCATCATCCTCAATCATCCATTGGCCTTCAAAGTTGTATAGCCGCATCCCATGCATGGCCGAAGCTGCACGGCTTCCACCCTTGCTACCAAATCTTAGGGTGTTATCATTTCCCGGATTCCCATAAGGCCGGGTAGCCATACTTTTCCGTTGAGGGCACTCGGAGGTTGCGTGTCCCTTTTCCTTGCAAAGGAAGCAGGTTATTGCCATTTTCTTCGAGCAAGCATAGACTAGGTGGCCTGCCTTGCCACAGAAGAAGCACTTGCCCTTCAGCTGTAGGTACTGTCTTGGGTAGTGGCTCCCTTTACACTTCCAACAAGTAACATTGGGCTTAGTTTGGTTGAACTTTCCACCATTATTATCCTTAAACCCATGGTAAGGCTTGAACCTTTTCCTTTTATAGCTTGAGCCGGAGGCATTAAATTGCCTTTTTCCAAACACTCTCTTGTCTGACTCAACATGCTTCCTCTTCTTAGCCCCTTCAATCAACCGGGCTTTCTCAATCACCTCAAGGTAAGTTGGCAAACCTGATTCCTCTAACTTCACCCTTAGGTCTTCATCAAGACCTTCCAAAAACACTTGTTTTTGCAGCTCCTCACTATTTTTGTAAGATTCAGGAGCATACTGTAGCAGGTGATTGAATTCCGTCTCATACTACTCAATCGTTCTGCCTCTTTGTTTCACATGCAAGAAATCTGCGCTATATCTCACTCGGAGGCTGGCAGGAAAATAGTTCTCCAGGAACTCCCTGCGAAAGGTCTCCCAACTAATCGGGGGTTCCAAACTTCTTCGTTTCGATTCCCACCATACTCGGGCGTTATATCTTAGCATGTAGGTGCCATACTCCAATTGGAGATATGGTGGAGTCTCATAAGCTGCAAAGGAGCGCTCAATTTGCGTTAACCAATCCTCTGCTTCGTCGGGCCTTCCAAATGCCCCTTCAAAGTAACGATTGCTCTTTATAAAGCCAGGGAGAGAACTCCTTTGATATCCTCTTTGTCGTGGAGGGGGCGGATGGCGAGCATTGTAAGATTACTCCTCAGGTGGTAAGGGAATCTCTGCTTGCATTCCCCTATACGGCGGGGGTGGTGGAGGTGGTGGCAGAGGTGCTGAATCCCTTATACTCGGTTCAGGATTCTGAGGTTGGTTTTGATTTTGGTTTTGAATGAATGCAGTAAGCATGTTTGTCAAATGCTCAATTGCATTCATCATTGCTACTTGGGGATCGAGCTGAGTAGCTTCAGGTTGGTTAGCTTGGGAATGATCTGGCTAGTTTGCACTACTAGCCTCGTTTGGGGGAGTGGTTCTTGCTCCCTATTTCGGTTTCTTCGGTTTCGACTATTACATAATGTCTTAATAAGTTTTATTTCTTCTTTAAAGTTTCGTGGTTTATAAAACTTTGATTAAGGAATTTGCGAAAATTTTAGGAATAATTTAAGGAACTATAGAATTCACAAAAGATCCAAAGGAAATCAAAATTTCAAATCGTCCACAAAAAGGCTCTTAGAGCAAAGAAATCATAACAAGCAAGAAATTCTAAATCAAGTGATGATATGAATGGGAATATGCTTATGCAATTAAGTATAATGAATGTAGTCTACTACTAATGCAAAAGTATAATGCTTGTGAAACTTCATTCTTGGAATCAACATAATACTTCATTGATTTGATGTGCCATACAAGAGTTGTTTTACAAATAAGCTTACAAAATTTGGCAACATAAATCTAATCTTCCAATATTAGCCGATAACGTCAATCTAACAACATCTAGAGACATGGAAAGGAAAAAGACAAGAAAAAGAAGGATAACATACTAAACCATAAAGAGATCCTAAGGCAATGTGGCATCCCGCATTGCCTAGTATTCAAAAAGAAATACTATTGGACTCTATGGGACACTCGACTCTATTCTTCCATGGCTCACTCGGAGTCGTCTGGTGAGGGGCTAGGGAGTCGTCCTCGACTAGAAGATCGTCCATCATCCCTTCGAATGAACTGACTTAGATAGGCCCTCACAGTTAACCTCCTTCTCCTTATGGGTCTAGCTACTGGCTCTTGCTCTTCTTCTTCCTCTTCTTCTTCTTCCCTCATCTATTGATCTCCCACTTGATCTCTTTCTTCCCTATCAACACTATTATTGGATCCATTCCTATTTCCCATTTCTCTATCCACTTCTCTTCCAGTCTCCTCCCAAATCCTGTTTCATCTATCTTGGAATTCACTCATCATATCCTCTTCTTCGTTTACTCTCTCCAAAGGTTCCGAAACTACCGGCTCAGGGGCTATGGCATCAACCTCAGGGGGACACTCACTTACCAGGTAGATATCCTTCCAGATGGTGGGGTCAAACTCTGGTTCCATTCTCCCACTATCGGGTATATCAAGATCCCCATCAAAATCCCATACAATTTATTTTGGTAACTGGTTAGGATGTTCTGGAGCTATGGCTGGAGGGGTAGGAGATCTAGGTATTTCCTCTTCTTGCCAAATCGGGTCCTCCTCAGGATCCTCTTTCTCTTCAAAATCATCCATATCATTATCCTCTTCCGCATTATTCCCTTCATTCGCATCTTCTCCTTCAATAACCGGGGCATTAATCAAATGTACTCCTCCATTTCCTACTTGTGGGGCTGGAGCTCCTCCTAAAAATGGTATAAGATCAAGATATCTAGCTTGCCATAATATGTGATTTCTGGCACCCGCAAGATTCCATTCCCTATGGTCATCAAGATCATCATGGGCATGCACATAGAGAGGTCCTATACCATGCCACATCCTAAAGTCTAGGTGGGTGGGGTTCCCTTCATTCTTCAAGATAAAAGTGGCTTCTCTTAGCATTGGTTCATGAGCATATTCCACCATTACCCTTTCCAAGGTATAGATAGTCTCCATCATGGTCCATCTTCTTCTTCTAATCGGATCATATCTTAGTTGATCTATTACTTATGTCCATCTTGTATATCTTAGACCTTCTTTCCACAAGTTATACATTTTGTCACGCCCCATTGGGTATCCTAAACATAACAGCCTGCCACATCTATATAAGACTCACGAAATCCCTATTCGAGCCTTTCAGGAGTCTTGTATAGATGTAAAGCGTCCCTTTACGATAATAGAATACTCAATCAATGGAGTTAAGAAGTTTAATGCGGCATTCACTAGCCATAGGTAATAAACCAAAACGCATATATATACATTACAAAAGTCTAAGGGGCATTCCCCCGCAAAATAATATCAAGTCCGATTACAGTCATCCAGAGTCCTTTAGTTTCCAACGGAAGTCTAAACAAAAGCGAAGTAAACTTTGAAGGAAACTCCTATCTCCGGTACCTGAGTTGTGGCTTGCCTCGGCTTAAGCCAAATGAACTCGTGCTGCAACAAATAAAAGCTATGGGGGCGTAAGCTAACTAGCTTGGTGAGTAAGAACTTCCATATCACAATTAAGACAATTCATTCAAACAAGTGATTAACCAAGCAAATGGTATGCATCAGACAAACGAGTTCAACAAACATATGACCAGCCAGAAATCATATGTGGATGGACTTGCGCCCTCCATCCCGGGTTAGCAGATTAACGAATCCTGCGGTACGATGCCGTTTAAGCTCACGGTCAACTGAACAATAATTCGTTTTATGGATCACGAGAAACCAACCAATTCCATGCTCCATCCCCGTCGTGATATGAATGAGTCCAATTGTAATTAAAGTCGAATATATATTAATTCAATTCTTTTAGGTGACCAACAATTATTCGCAGACACTCAGTATGCAATTCTAGCTAAACAAGCAATAGCTTAACACCCGGTTTCGATATTCCTTAAGTTCCATTTCACACATCAACAGTAGACAAATATAAAAGTCCCATATACCCCATCATACATAACCATTTTTATTTTTGCCTATACCACTAGTGCCACTATCAATACAATCACAAACATTAATTGAGAGTGGAAGTAGTACTCACTCGGCCATGGTTCGTCGGTCTTTCAGTAATAGTAGTCGGGTATTAATGTATCGTCTTGCTCGGGATCACCTACCAATTAAGAACAACCTAATAAGAATCTCATCACTAAGCTAATTCAAGCTATGCATCTAGACTTCATAAAATCGGAATTCTCGCTATTTGCGGAAGCTCCGACTTAAACGGCCATAACTTGATCATTTTAACTTGGAATTTCGCAAATTTTATATCGATCTCTATCTACTTCGAAAGATCTATCTATTTCTAGTATTATTTTCAAGTTTTGAAAAAATTAAGGTCACGGAACAGTGGGATCAGTTCTGTTCTGTAACTTTTCCAATTCCGAAAAATTGTTTCGCATTTGATAAAAATGTTACTAGTTGATGATTCATGTATAGATGGTATATGAATGAATTCCTAATATGAATATCATGTAATGAGCTCAATATATGCATGGTTTTGATGATCTTTGATGATGAACTCTTATGAACTTCTATTTACTAAGAATTCTATGATGATCACTTATGCAAGCTATTCTTTCCAACTTTACATTTCCTAGGGTTTTTATGATTTTATTCTTGGAATTTACTTACCATCTAAATAAAAATGAGTTCTCAATATCTATATTAATCATGACCTTCATTTATGCATAAAAATCCACATTTTTCATTGGATAAATATGTTTTTAAACAAGCTACTCACAAAAATCCGAATTTTGTAAATTTCCTTTTCTTGCATTTTTTTTATGAGAAAACTTGTTTGATGCATCAAAAATTGAAGCTTCATTATATCAATTATCTAAAGACTCCATTTAACTCATAAAACATGCCATCTAAGCTTGGGTACCAAGTGTTTATGTAGGCATCATCCTAAAATACGAATTTGACCATTAATATCTATATCAATATTTTTCATTCTATTCTTCACTACTTGTTTTACATTTTTCTTATGCCTAAACTCATCTAAACTTATGAAAATCACTCCTCAAGGACATCTATTACATATACCTTCTATTTTCTATGAAAAATATGAGTTTTAAAGTGGTTTTGGTGGTCTTTAAAATAGGGTTCCAAAATCATCCGAATTTTCAACTAAACATTTCTAACCAAATATTTTCCTTTTCAAGTTTCTTGTCTTCTATACATGTAGATCTACCATCTAACCTATCTATACATAAACAAGGCTACATTTTTATGATCATCAATGCATGAAAATCAAAATAACATATGAACATAAATGTAGATGAAGATGTGGATATCTAAACATTAGATCTACTAAATATAATGCATGAATCATGAGTTTCATGGCATGAACATAAATATCTATGCATGATCTCTACTTTACATGCATGAACAAGGTGATATTTCAACAAAAACTCATTTAAACACTAGATCCATATCTTGTGAAAAATGAGGAGAGAGAATGAAAAAGGTGTTTATATATGAATAGATTAGGGTTTGTAAATGAATAAAAATAACAAAAACAAAACAAATGAGAGGGGGAAAGGGGGAGTGGCCGCCGGCCATAGGGGTCGGGTGGGGGATGTGTATGTTTGAAATTTGTTAAATTGTAATTTATGTATTTAAAATGTAATAAATGTAATAATTATTTAGGAAACAAAAATTCTTGGAAAAGAAAATTGTAATGAGTAGTTGTAAGGATAGGGTATGGGTAGTGCGTAGTGTAGGTTGTACTTGTGAATACTAGACAAGACATCTACTTTACCAGTTGTAATGAAAACACGGGAAAAGACTATAACTGTAATTTTTATAACCCGAAAAATTATAAAATTGATATTTTTGGAATCCTTATAAAATTATGGTTCTAATGAATATTCCAGAACATTTTTCTGAGTTCATGGTCCCGGGGCACGCTTTTCCGTAATTGAGCTCGGGAAGGCCCGGAATTGAAAAATTCCCGAATTTAAAACTTTCAAAGGTCTAAAATATACTTTAGAATGATAATTCATGTTCATTTATTTTATAAAACTTCTTTTATTATGAAACCGAAGGAAAGCCGGATTTAGGGTTCCTAAGCTTTTCTCACTAGACTTAAACTGAACCGGATTAGGGTTTCGTTTTTCAACTCCCGGGGTTTTCTTAACTACTGAGAATACTGGGGTTTACAACCTCCCCACCTTAAACAGAGTTTTGTCCTCAAAACTGAGCTGACGTACCTTATCCTTCAAATAGCTCGGGGTACTTCCTTCGGATTTCCTCCTCAGCTTCCCAAGTCGCTTCCTCGAAAGCATGATTTCTTCATAATATTTTAACATAAGGGATATCCTTGTTCCGTAGCCTTTAAGTTTTCTTATCCAATATCTTTATGGGGTGTTCTTCATATGTCAGGTTTTCTTTCAGCTGAATCGGTTCCAATTCCAGAATCCTTTCTGGGTCAGCCACATACTTCCTCAATACTAACACATGAAACACGTTGTGGATCCCGGATAAATTTGGTGGTAAGGCTAGTCGATATGCCAGATCTCCGACTCTTTCTAAGATTTCAAAAGGTCCAATGTATCTCAGGCTTAACTTTCCCTGTGTACGCATTCTCTTAATACTCTTGATCGGGCATATCTTCAGGTACACATGATCACCCACCTTGAATTCGAGTTCTTTTCTTTTCAGGTCTGCCCAGCTCTTTTGCCTGTCCTGGGCCTCTTTCATTTTCCGCTGGATTGCCTTCACTTTATGGGTGGCTTCTTGTACCAATTCCGGCCCAATAGCTACCTTTTCCACCTCATCCCAAAACAGAAGGGATCTACAGCGTCGTCCATACAGAGCTTCATAAGGTGGCATCTAAATAGTTGAGTGATAGATGTTATTGTAAGAAAACTCGATTAAGTGCACATGACTATCCCAACTCCCTTTGAATTCCAAGGCATACGCTCTCAACATGTCTTCCAGGGTTTGGATCGTCCGCTCAAACTACCCATCGGTCTGAGGGTGATATGCCGTACTAAAATGCAACTTAGTGCCCAAACTCTTTTGCAGGCTTGTCCAAAACTTGGACACAAATCTTGGATCTCTATCTGAAATAATCCCTGCAGGTATGCCATGTAACCGTACGATTTCCCTGATGTAGATCTTGGCTAACCTCTCCATCGAATAGGTCATATTTATGGGTAGGAAGTGCGCCGACTTGGTCAACCGATCCACTATTACCCATACCGCATCACAACCAGAGGGAGTCTTAGGAAAACCACACACAAAATCCATAGATATCTGATCCCACTTCCACTCGAGAAGGGGTAAAGGCTTCAGCAATCCACCCGGTCTTTGGTGCTATACCTTCACCTATTGGCAAACCGGACATTTCATTACATAATCCGCCACATCTTGCTTCATACCGTTCCACCAATAGTGGCTTTTCAAATCTTGGTACATCTTGGTACCTCTCGGATGTACGGTATACCGGAGTTATGAGCTTCACTCATTATTTCCTTCCTTAACTCCTCGTCCTCCAGTACACACAACCTTCCTTTCATTCGGATCATATCCTCATCATCTATTGAAAAATCAAGGTACTTTCCTATTTGGGTTTCCCTTTTGATCTTTTGTATCACTTCGTCATACCTTTGAGCTTCTTTGATCCTTTCTATTAGGGTCGGTTCCAGTACCAGGTTAGCTATCTCAAGCTCCGCACTTCGGTCCATGAATTCGATCCTCAACTTTTCAAAATCCTTAATCAGATCCTTTTGACTTGTGATCAACGCAGCTACCTCCCCATGATTTTTCCTATTTAGGGCATCTGCGACAGCATTATCCTTCCCTGGACAGTAATTTATTCCCATATCATAATCTTTTATTAATTCTAGCTATCTCCTTTGTCTCATATTCAGTTCCTTTTATGTGAACAGATATTTAAGACTTTTCTGATCCGTGTATACCTCACACCTCTGTCCATATAAATAATGTTTCCATAGCTTCAAAGCGAAGACAACTACAGCCAATTCCAAATCATGTGTAGGGTAGTTCTGCTCGTGAGGTCTCAATTGCCAAGAAGCATAAGCAATAACTTTCCCCTCCTGCATCAATACACATCCAAGGCCATTTCTTGAGGCGTCACTATGCACTGTGTAGGACTTTTCTGGGTTCGGTAAAACCAAGATCGGTGCCGATACCAATCGTCCTTTCAATTCCTGGAAACTCTGTTCCCTCTTGTCTGTCCAAACAAATTTCTCATTCTTTTGGGTCAATTGAGTCAGTGGCTTGGCTATCTTCAAGAAATCCTTCACAAACTTGCGATAGTAGCCAGCCAATCCCAAGAAACTTCTTACTTCGGTAACCGTTTGCGGCGGGTTCCATTCTACTACCGCCTTGATCTTTTCGGGGTCAACTGATATCCCCTCACCGGTCACTACATGTCCAAGAAAAGATATTCTGTCCAACCAAAAATCACATTTGGACAATTTGGCGTATAGCTTGTTGTCCCTTAAGGTTTGCAGCGTTAAACGAAGGTGTTCCTCGTGTTGCTCCTTGGTTTTCGAATATATTAGGATGTCGTTTATGAAAAATATCATACACTTATCCAAAAGTGGCTTATAAACTCTATTCATAAGGTCCATAAATGCGGCTGGTGCATTAGTCAGCCCAAACAACATCACTAGAAACTCGTAGTGCCCATAACGAGTACGAAAAGCCGTCTTTGGTACATCCTCAAGCTTTATTCTCAACTGATGGTATCCCGAACGCAAATCAATGCGTGAAAACACACAAGCTCCTTGCAGTTGATCGAACAAATCATCAATTCTTGATAGAGGGTATCGATTCTTGATAGTTACTTTATTCAACTCGCGATAATCGATACACAGTCTCATTGATCCATCCGTCTTCTTTACAAACAGAACAAGTGCGCCCCACGGCGACACACTTGGTCTTATGAATTTTTGATCCAAAAGTTCTTGCAATTGTGTCTTTAACTCCTTTAACTCAGCCGATGCCATCTGGTATGGTGCTTTAGATATCGGTTCGGTGTTTGGAGCTAAAACAATCTCAAAATCAATTTCTCTTTTTGGTGGTAATCCTGGCAAAATTTCTGGAAACACATCCAAATATTCATTCACCATAGGTATATCCCTTTCTTCCCGGGTTTCCTCTTCATCCAAAACACCTTCAATCGGTATTATCTCTTCATCCTCCATCATCAACTCGAACGAGTTTAACCCAAACCTTCTCGGGACTAGGGTTTCTCCCACAAATTCTACTTTTTCCCCCAATTGATCATAGAAGCACACTGTCCTCTTTTGGCAATCTACTATTGCTTTTACCTTACTTAGCCAACTCATTCCGAGGATAACTTTGTATTTATTCATCTCCAACATTATTAAATCACTTTTGGAGTGGTGTTCGTGAACTTCCAATGGACAATCCTTTATCAATTCTCGGGTTGACACAACACTTCCAGTAGGTGTTTTAATCCTCAAACTAGCAGTAGTTGTGGCTATAGGCAATCTAAGTTGATTAGCCAAACTAGTGGTGATGAACGAATGTGTCGCTCCCATGTCAAATAAAACATAAGCCTCCATGCTATTCACCCGAATGTGTCCTGAGGTCAACAAACATCCGCCACTCATCAATCCTACAACACTCTCAAAGCTACCTACACGAGGTTCTTACTTCCAGCTTTCCCATAAACATATTTAATTTCATTCAGACAATAATTCAATTTAGTAAATTAAATTTTAACTTAAGAGGGTTTCTGTTACTAACCTGTCACCAAGCCACCATCAGCGCCATCGTTTTGATCCAAAGCTGCCAATTCCACTTCCTCGTCCTCGTCATCCTCACCATCCATTGGCCTTCGAAGTTATATAGCCTCATCCCATGCATTGCCGATGCTGTACGGCTCCCACTTCTATTTCCCGACCTCATGGGGTTGGCATTGCTCGAAGTCCTAAAGGGTCGAGTGGCTACACTTTTCCGTTGGGAACATTTGAAGGCTAAGTGCCCCTTCTCCTTGCAAATAAAGCAAGTCACGGCCAGCTTCTTCGGGCACGTATAAACCATATGGCTAGCATCGCCACAGAAACAACATTTGTTCTTCAACAACGGGCATTGCCTAGGAGCATGCATCCCCTTACATTTCCAGCATGTGACATTTGCCTTAATCTGGGTCGGCTTGCTACTGGACTTATCCTTGAATCCCTGGTACGGCCTGTATCTTTTTCCTTTGAACCCTGAACTCGAGGCATCAAACAGCCTTTTTCCAAATACCCTCTTGTTAGGTTCTTGGTATTTCCTTTTTCTAGCCCCTTCAATCACTCGGGCCTTCTCTACCATCTTGGGTATGTCCTTACTCTAAATTCCTCCAATTTGATCCGTAACTCCTTATCTAGGCCACCCAAAAATACTTGCTTCTTCAGCTCCCTACTGTCCCTGAAAGACTCAGGTGCATATTGCAGCAAGTGGACGAACTCAGTCTCATATTGCTCCACAGTTCTTCCCTTTTGTTTCACGTGGAGAAAGTCAGCACTATACTTTACTCTCAAGCTGGATGGAAAGTAATTATCCAAAAAATTCCCGGCGAAAACATTCCCATGTAACCGAGGAAGGCAAGCTTCTTCTTTTAGAGTCCCACCAGACCCTCGCATTGTACCTTAACATATATGCTCCATATTCCACCTGTAAGTAAGGTAGAATTTCATATGCAGCAAAAGATCACTCAATTTGAGCTAACCAGTCCTCGGCCTCATCTGGTTTACCAAACGCTCCATCAAAATATCGGTTACTCTTAATGAAGTCCGGTAAGGAGCTTCGGTGGGGTCTTCTGTATGGTGGGGGTGGTGGCAAGGGCAGATTATAGGAATGCTCCTCCTGTGGAGCCGGTGCCTCAGCAGTCACTTCTCGATGGTCTGCAGGTAGTGGGTGTGGGGCAGAATCCCGGACACTTTGTCCTTGGCATGGGTTCTGAACCGGGTTTTGATTCTGGATTAATGTGTTCAGAAGGTTAGCTAACTGTCCAATCGCATTTAACACATCCCCTTGCTGATTCTGAGGCGCAACTCCTTGAGGATTAGGTAGAGGTGCGGCCGATTGATCGGCTTCGTTCGGGATAGTCCCTTGTTCCCGGTTCCAAATCCGTCGGTTTCGTCTATTTATACATTGTTTAATAAATTTTAGTATTCTTAGGATGCCTTAAATTCTTAAGAAACTTAGTTTGTTAACAAGATTCAAAATTTGCGAGAATTCGGAAATCAAACTTAAAAAGAAATAGAATTTCATAATTTCCATATAATCACAAGGAGAACAAAAGAATAGAGTAACAAGTTGCAATCTCATACTAATAGCATGAATGAATGAATGCTCACGCAATCTACATGCAGTTAACGTTCTTTATGTCCAATGTCTAGTATGCATATTTTCCACAATTTCTTTCCTTTGAAATAAACGTGATCCTTCATTACTTTAGCGAGCCATACAAAATATTACATCAAGACTTCTGTCCACAAAATTTGGCTAGCTATACTTCTAGTTTCAATTCTAGACCTTCTCGCCTATTTCCGAAAACAAGGTAAAATACAAAGAAAGAAAGAACAAAATACTAGACTATCCAGAAATCCTAAGGCAAATTGGCATCCCACATTGCCTACTACAAAATAAGAAAAATCAGGACTTCACTTGGACTTCATGGGTTAGCTATCATCTCGGCCTCTACTCATCACTAGTGTCATCAGAGGTCGAGCTAGGAGGTCGTCTCCTACTAGAAGAACCACCGTCGTCCCGTCGGACGAAAAACTAAGGTATCCCCTCGTAGTCATCCTCCGCTTCCTAGCAGGTCGGACTAAAGGCTCTTGGTCTTCGCTTTCTTCCTCTTCCTCCATTCCTTGCCCTTCCCTTGGGTTCACTCCATTCTCATCACCTCTTACCTTAGGTTCACTCACTTGGGTCTCCACCACTTCAGTTTCTCTCACCGGCTCTCCGCCCACATCTTCCACTTCCATAGGCTCAGGGGCCACGGGTTCTACTACTACTAGATCAAGTACTGGTGGATTTTCTCCCTCAATATATACGTCCCTCCATATCATTGGATCTAACTCGGGTTCTACCCTTCCACTATCTGGTATCTCCAATTCCCGATTAAAATCCCACACAATTTGGTTGGGTTCCGGATTCACTTCCACTTCCACTTTCGGCTCAACGGGTGGGGTAGGGGTTCTAGGAACTACATTTTCCTCCCAATTAGGATCCTCCTCGGGGTCCTCTTCTTCTTCTTCTCCTCTTCATCATTCTCTCCATTCACAGGTGCACCATTCAATTGCATACCTATGTTAGTAGCTGGAGGTGGAGCTATCACTCGTGGTGGGAGAATGTCTAAGTAAACCGCATGCCAGGTAATATGGTTCCATGCATCAGCTATGTTCCAGTCATGGTGGTCATACAAATTGTCATGGGCATACACATATAGGGGTCCTATAGGGATCCACACCCTAAAGTCTGGAGGGGTTCGGTTTCCCCCATTCTTCAAGATAAAGGTAGCCTCCCTAGTCATAGGCTCACGCCCATACTCTACCATGATTCTTTCTAGGGTATAAATCATCTCCAACTTAGTCCAACTTCTTCTCCCCATGGGATCATATCTCAATCGGTCGACCACAGCAGCCCACCTAGTGTATCTCAATCCTTCCTTCCACAATTTGTACATTTCCCTTATGGTTCGGGGGTGCCTGGCTAAAGCGAAGTCTTCACACAATTCTCTCAATCTCAACCTGTACTCCACCATGGTCTCATCATTTCTCTTGGTGAAGTGTCTAGCCCGCTCCCTGGTCTCACCCAAGGAGACCTACAACAATATAAGACTCCTGATTAGACTTACCAAGGAAAATATTTTCAACTTCATTTGAACCTATTAGTTAGATTTCTAAGTTCGGTTTCTTTTAATTCTATTGTCTTATTTTATAACCTAGGGCTCTGATACCAACTTAAACTATCATGCCCCATAGGATATCCTAAACGTAACAGCCCGCCACATACTAAATAAGACTCACGAAATCCCTATCCTAGCCTTTTGGGAGTCTTGTATAGATGTAAAGCGTCCCTTTACGATAATAGAATACTTAATCAATGGAGTTAAGAAGTTTAATGCGGCATTCACTAGCCATAGATAATAAACCAAAACACATATATATACATTACAAAAGTCTAAGGGGCATTCCCCCGCAAAATAATATCAAGTCCGATTACAGTCATCCAGAGTCTTTTAGTTTCCAACGGAAGTCTAAACAAAAGCGAAGTAAACTTCTAAAGGAAACTCCTATCTCCGGTACCTAAGCTGTGGCTTGCCTCAGCCTAAGCCAAATGAACTCGTGCTGCAACAAAAAAAAGCTATGGGGGCGTAAGCTAACTAGCTTCGTGAGTAAGAACTTTCATATCACAATTAAGACAATTCATTCAAACAAGTGATTAACCAAGCAAATGGTATGCATCAGACAAATGAGTTCAACAAACATATGACCAGCCGGAAATCATATGTGGATGGACTTGTGCTGTAAACCCCGGAAATTCTCAGTAGCTAGAAAACCCCAGGAGTTGGAAACGAAACCCTAATCCGGTCAGATTGAGTTTAGTGAATGGACCCTAGGAACCCTAAATCCGGCTTTCCTTCGGTTTCATAGTAAAATAAATATTTTGGAGTAAATGAATTTGAATTGTTGTTCCAAAGTACTTTTCAAACCTTTGAAAGTTTTAAATTCGGGAATTTTTCAATTCCGGGCCTTCCCGAGCCCAATTACGGAAAAGCGTGCCCCGGGCCACGGATTCAGAAAAATGTTCCGGAATATTCATTAGAACCGTAATTTTATAAGGATTCCAAAAATATCAATTTCATAATTTTCCGAGCTATAAAAATTACAGTTATAGCTTTTCCCGTGTTTTCGGAACAACCGGTAAAGTAGATGTCTTGTCTACTATTCACAAGTACAACCTACACTACACTACCCATACCCTATTCTTACATCCTTACAACTACTCATTTCAATTTTCTTTTCCAAGAAAATTTGTCTCTTAAATAATTATTACATTTATTACAATTTCATTTACTAAATTACAAAAAAATCAAATTTTTAAACACACACACACACACCATGCATGATGGCCGGCGCCCCCCCTCTATTTTCCCTCTTCAATTAATTATTTTACTTCATTTTGTATAACTAAACCCTAATACACTTGATATATACTAAATTTTCTCTCTCTCTCTTCATTTCTTCTCATTTCAAAATTGGAAAAAGAGAAAAACCTCTCTTCCCTTCCCTTCCTTAGTGCCGAGCACCCCCCTCCCTCTCCCTCTTGCACTTTCAACTCAAGACTCCTCCATTTCTACCTTAGATCCTCCTTTGGTATGTTGATTCAAGCCTTGTTTTTCCTAGTTCTTGTCATGGCAAGACCATATCTTGTGTATTTCCTCATTAAAACCCCATGATGCTCATGCTAGGGACATGGAAATGCATGAACAAGAATGTCAAGCCATCACAAGACATGGATCTAGTGTTTAGATGTGTTTTGTTAAGATTTCATCTTGTTCATGCATATAAAGTAGTGATCTTGTACTTATATTGTTGTTCATGCCATGAGATCCATGTTATATATATCATATGTAGTAGATCTAAGGTTTAGACATTCACCACTTTATGTACATGCATGATTATAGGTTCATTTTTCTTTACATGCTTGGATGATCATAAGAATGAAGTCTTGTTCATGTATAGAGATGTTAGATATATTCACATATAGAAGGCAAGAACATTGAAAAAGGAAGGGCTTTGCTAGATATGAAAAGTTGAAAATTCGGATGAAATGGAAACCCTACCTTAAAGACCCCCAAAATCAACTTTAAACTTATATTTCATAAGAAAAATGAAGGGTATGTGTAATAGACATGTTGAAGGAATTATTTTCATGAGTTTAGATGAGTTAGGCATAATAAAAACAAGAAAAACAAGAGGTGAAGTTAGAATGAAAAATGTTGACTTTAAATGTGTAGTCAAATTCGTAACTTTGTGTAATGCCTAAATAAACACTTAGTATTTAAGTCTAAAATGAATGTTTTATAAGATAAATGAAGTCCTTAGGTAATGTATACATTGAAGCTCCAATTTTTAGTGCATTAGACAAGATTTCCCTTAAGAGAAATGTAAGAAAAGGAAACTTGGAAAATTCGGATTTTCACAAATAGCTTATTTAAAAACATGTTTACCAAATGAAAAATGTGAATTTTTATGCATGAATGGAGGCCATAACTATTATAGACTTTGAGAACCTATTTCTAGTTAAATAATAAGTAGATTACAAGATTTAAAAACCAAAGAAACCCTAAGGAGTATAATGTGGGATAATAGCTTCTTAGAATTAGTCTTTATGAGACTTTCCCCAACACTTAAGAGTTCCTAAGAGTTTATTACTACAAAAATCATCATGACCATGCACATATTGAGTTCATTACATGGCATACACATTAGTAATTCATTCCTAAATCATTCATGCATGAATCACCAACTAGGAACATTTCTTATCAAAAGCAAAACACATTTTCAAAATTGGATCAATTGCGGAACAGAACTGATCCCACTGTTCCGTGACCCTATTATTTTCAAAACTTGGATTTAATACTTGAAATAGATAGATCTTTCGAAGTAGATGAAGATCGATATAAAGTTTGCGAAATTCCGAGTTAAAATGACCAAGTTATGGCCATTTTAAGTCGGGACTTCCAAAAATAGCGAGAAATCCGAATTCAACTAGTCTAGATATATAGTTTGATTTAATTACATGGTGAGAATCTCATTAGGATTATTCTTGATTGGTAGGTGATTCCGAGCAGGACGACACACTACCTCCCGATTATTATTATTAAGGAGTTGGCGTCCCATGGCCGAGTGAGTTCACTTCCACTCTCAATTAATGCTTGTGATTGTAATGTAGTGGCATTAGTGATGTAGGCAAAGATAAAAGAAATTGTATAAGCATGCTGGGGTATATGGGAATTATTTATGTTGTTGATTGTCGAGATGTGAAATGGAGTTTAAGGTATATCGAAACCGGGTGTTAAGATATTGACTGCTTTACCAGTATCTTATGATAAATGTCTGCGAATAATTGTTGGTCACTTAAAAGAATTGAATTAATGACTATTCGACTCTGACTATAAATTGAATTCATTCATGACACGATGGGGTTGGAGCATTCGCATTGTTGGTTAATCGTGATCCATAAAACGACTTGTTGGTTAATCGTGATCCACAAAACGAATTATCATTAGTTGACCGTGAGCTTAAACGGCGTCGTACCGCAGGATTCGTGAATCTGCTAACCCGGGATGGAGGGCACAAGTCCATCCACATATGATTTCCCGTTGGTCATATGTTTTTTAAATTCATTTGTTTGATGCATACACTTGCCTGAATAATTACTTGTTTGACTGAAGTATGTTTAATTGCGTTATGGAAGTATTGCTCACTAAGCTAGTTAGCTTACGCCCCCATAGTTTCTATCTTTTGCAGCACGACTTTATATGGCTTAGGCCAAGACAGGCTACAGCGCAGGTACCGGAGATAGGAGTTTCCCGTAGAAGTTTAATTCATTCCTTTTTGTATAGACTTCCATTGGAAACTAAGGACTCTGGATGACTGTAATAGACTGTTATTCTTTTGCGGGGGAATGCCCCTTAGATTTTGTAAACTATAACATTATGCGTTTTGATTTATTATCTATGGCTAATGAATGCCTCGTTAAACTGTTTAACTCCATTTGTTGAAGTATTCTATTGTCGTAAAGGAACGCTTTACATCTACTTAAGACTTCCGAAGGCCCCGGGGAGGGAACTCGAGAGTCTTACTTAGTATGTGGCGGGCTGTTACATTTAGGATACCCTACGGGGCGTGACAGTTTAAGTTGGTATCAGAGCCCTAGGTTATAAAATAAGACAATAGAATTAAAAGAAACCGGACCTAGAAATCTAATTACTAGGTTAAATGGAGGAAAAAATGTTTTCTTGCTGAGTCTAATTAGTAGTATTGTTTGATGTAGGTCTCTCTGGGTGAGACTAGGGAAAGGGCAAGGAATTTTACAAAGAGAAACGATGAAACGATGGTAGAATATAGACTGAGGCTAAGGGAATTGTGTGAGGATTTTGCCCTAGCCCGACATCCTCGGACCCTAGGGGAAATGTACAGGTTATGGAAGGATGGGCTGAGATATACTAGATGGGCTTCAGTAGTGGATCAATTGAGTTATGATCCTATGGGAAGAAGGAGCTGGACAAAGTTAGAGACAATCTATACTCTAGAGAGGATCATGGTTGATTACGGGCGTGAGCCCATGACGAGAGAAGCCACATTTATTTTGAAAGGTGGAGGAACCCGAACCCCTCCAGATTTTAGGGTATGGATCCCCATAGGGCCCTTATATGTTTATGCTCATGATAACTTATATGATCACCTGACTGGAATATAGCTGATGCATGGAATCACATCACCTGGCATGCAATCTATTTGGACATCCTCCCCCCGTGTAATAGCTCCACCTCCAGCTATTGATATAGGTATGCAGCTGAATGGAGCGCCTGTGATTGGAGAGGATGAAGAGGAAGAAGAGGAGGAGGAGGAGGATCCCGAGGAGGATCCGAACTGGGAACAAAATGAGGTACCTAGGACCCCTACCCCGCCTGTTGAACCAGAAGTGCAGGTAAACCCAGAACCCGATCAAATTATATGGGATTTTAACCGGATGTTGGAGATACCAGAGTGGGAGGGTAGAACCCGAGGTAGATTCCAGGTATGGAGAGATGTGTATGTGGAGGGTGAGAACCCACCTGTGCTTGACCTAGCAGTAGTAGAACCGAGGCCCCAGTGCCTATGGAGACTGAAAATGTGGCAGATGAGCCTGTGAGAGAGCCTGAAGTAGAGGTGAACCGCCTAGGTGAGCCCGAGATAAGAGGTGAGGAGGAAGTAAGCCCGCAAGAGGGGCAAGGGACTGAAGAAGAAGAAGAGAGAAGAAGAAGAGAAGTGAGGATCCGGAGCCTCTAGTCCGACCCGCTAGGAAGCGGAGGATGACCACCAGGGAGTATCTTAGCTTGTTCGTCCGACAGGACGATGGTGGTTCTACCAGCAGGAGACGACTCCTAGCCCGACCCCCGAGCTCTAGTGATGAGTAGAGACCGGGATGTTAGCTAACCCATAAAGTCCAAGCGGAGTCCTGATTTTCTTTTTTTGTAGTAGGCAATGCGGGATGCCAATTTGCCTTAGGATTTCAGGATAGTTAGTTTTTATTTGTTCTTTTTCCCTGTATTTTGTCATGTTTTCGGGAATAGGGAAATTGATTAGAATAGGAAGGGAGCTTAGCTAGCCAAATTTTGGGAACTAAAAGTTGATGTAATATTTGTATGGCTCGCTAAAGAAATGAAAAGGATCACTTTTGTTTTAAAGAAATGGATTGTGAAAAGTACGCATTCTAGTCATGATACATAAGAGAACATTAACTGCATATAGATTGCATAAGCATTCACTCATTCGCATTATTGTTGTGAAATATCAATTGGTTACACTATGTGTGGATTCTTCTATTTCCTTGTGATTCTTTTAATTATTCCTTATTTTCTTTTATGGATTGATATTATGACTCATCTTATGACTTTATGGATTATGTATTCCTTTTTCCTTCTAAGTTTAAATTCCAGATTCTCGCAACTTCTGAGCTTGTTATTAATCTTATTCCTTTGAAACCTAAAAACCCTAAAGTACTAAAAATCCATTAAACATTGTGTAAACAGACGTAACCGACGAACTCGGAACCAAGGACAAGGGTCTAATCCTAATGAAGCCGATCAACCGGCTATACAACAACCTGACCCCCAAGGAGTAGCACCCAAAACCAACAGGGTGATGTACTGAATGCGATTGGGCAATTGGCCAATCTTGAACACTTTCATCAGAATCAAAATCCAGTACAGAACCCACACCCAGTCAGAGTGCCGGGATTCAGCACCACATCCGCCGCCCGCAGATCATCGGGAAATGACTGCGGAGGCACCTGCTCCACAAGAGGAGCATTCCTATAATGTGCGCCACCCGCCATACAGGAGACCCCACCGAAGCTCTTTACCGGACTTCATTAAGAGCAACCGGTACTTTGATGGGGCATTCGGCAAGGATGAAGCTGAGGATTGGTTGGCTCAAGTGGAACGTTCTTTTGCTGCATACGAGATTCCACCTTACTTGCAGCTAGAGTATGGGACGTATATGTTAAGATACAATGCTCGAGTCTGGTGGGACTCCAAGAGAAGGAATTTGACTCCCCGGCCACCTGGGAAACCTTTCGCCGGGAATTCTTGAATAATTATTTTCCCTCTAGCTTGAGGGTGAAGTATAGTGCGGATTTCCTTCATGTAAAGCAGAAAGGGAGAACGGTAGAGCAATATGAAACTGAGTTTGTTCACTGCTGCAGTATGCCCCTGAATCTTTCAGGGATAGTGAGGAATTAAAGAAGCAGGTATTTCTGGGAGGCTTGGACGAGGAACTGCGGATCAAGCTGGAAGAGTTCGGAGTAAGAACCTATCCCGAGATGGTAGAAAAGGCTCGGGTCATTGAAGGGGCTAGGAAAAGGAAGTATCAGGAGCCCGAAAAGAGAGTATTCGGGAAGAGGCCGTTTGATGCCTCGAGCTCAGGGTTCAAAGGTAAACGGTACAGGCCGTACCAAGGGTTTAAAGAGGAGTCTAGCAGCAAGCCGACCCAGTTCAAGACCAATGTCACATGTTGGAAATGTAAGGGGACACATGCACCTAGGCAATGCCCGCAGTTGAGGAACAAGTGTTATTTTTGTGGCGATGCTGGCCACATGGTTTTTACGTGCCCGAAGAAACTGGCAGTAACTTGCTTCATTTGCAAGGAAAAAGGGCACTTAGCTTCCGAATGTTCACAACGAAAGAGGTGGCCACCCGACCCTTCGGAGCCTCGAGTAATACCAACCCCTTGAGGTCTGGTAACAAGAGCGGAAGTCGAGCAGCTTCCGCGATGCACGGGATGAGGCTGTACAATTTGGAAGGCCAATGGATGGTGGAAGAAGACGAAGATGAGGACGTAGAGTTGGCAGCTTTGGATCAAAGCGAGAATACTGATGGTGGCCTGGTGACAGGTTAGTAACAGAAACCCTCCTAAGTTGAAATTAAGTTGTTTAAATTGATTTATTGTTTAAATGAAATTGTATATATTATGGAAAGCTGGAAGTAGAGACCCTATGTGGATAGCCTTAAGAATATTTTAAGGTTCATATGTGATGGGTGTTTGTTGACCTCAGGACACATACAAGTAAATAGCGTGGAAGCCTATGCTTTGTTTGACACGGGAGCGACCCACTCGTTCATCACATATAGTTTGGCCAACCGACTCGGATTGCCCATAGCCACAACCACGGTTAGCTTGAGGATTAAGACCCCCACTGGGAGTGTTGTGTCGACCCGAGATCTGATAAAAGACTGTCCATTGGGAATCCTTGTCGCCACTCCAAAAGTGATTAATTGTTGGAAATGAATAAATACGAAGTTATCCTCGGGATGAATTGGCTAAGTAAGTAAAGGCAATAGTGGATTGCCAAAGAGGACTGTATGTTTTTATGATCAATCGGGAGAAAAAGTAGAATTTATGGGAGAGGCCTTAGTCCCAAGAAGGATTGATCTAAGCTCGTTCGAGTTGATGATGGAGGATGAGGAATGATACCGATTGAGGATGTCTTGGATGAAGGGGAAAAAGTGAGGAAAAGAATATTCCAGTGGTAAATGAATACTTGGATGTGTTCCCAGAAATTTTGCCGGGATTACCGCCAAGAAGAGAGTCGACTTTGAGATTGTGTTGGCTCCAAATACCGAACCGATATCTAAAGCGCCATACCGGATGGCACCGGCTGATTAAAGGAGCTAAAGACGCAGTTACAAGACTTCTGGACCAGAAATTTATAAGACCAAGTGTATCGCCATGGGGCGCACCCGTCTTGTTTGTGAAGAAGAAGGACGGATCGATGAGGTTGTGTATCGACTACCGGGAATTGAATAAGGTGACTGTCAAAAATCGATATCCCTTACCAAGAATCGATGTGTTTGACCAGCTGCAAGGAGCTTGTGTGTTCTCACGTATTGACTTACGTTCGGGGTATCATCAGCTAAGGATTAAGCCTGAGGATGTGCCTAAGACAGCTTTTCGTACTCGTTATGGGCACTACGAGTTTCTGGTAATGTCATTTGGACTGACTAATGCACCGGCTGCATTTATGGACTTAATGAATAGAGTCTATAAGCCGCTTTTGGATAATGTGTGATAGTCTTTATAGACGACATCCTCATATATTCAAAGACCAAAGAGCAACATGAGGAGCATCTCCGTTTGGCATTGCAAACCTTACGAGATAACAAGCTGTACGCCAAGCTGTCCAAGTGTGACTTTTGGTTAGACAGGATATCCTTCCTCGGACATGTGGTAACGGGTGATGGGATATCAGTTGATCCCGAAAAGATCAAGGCGATAGTGGATTGGAAGCCACCACAAACAGTTACTGAAGTAAGGAGTTTCTTGGGATTTGGCTGGCTACTATCGCAAATTTGTGAAGGATTTTTCAAAGATAGCTAAGCCGCTGACTCAATTGACTCAAAAGAACGAAAAATTCATTTGGACAGACAAGAGAGAACAAAGTTTTCAGGAACTAAAGCGACGACTGGTCTCGGCACCGATTTTGGTTTTACCAGATCCGGAAAAGTCTTACACGGTACATAGTGATGCTTCGAGAAATGGTCTTGGATGCGTCTTGATGCAAGAACGGAAGGTCATTGCGTATGCTTCTCGGCAATTGAGACCGCATGAGCAGAATTACCCTACGCATGATTTGGAACTAGCTGCAGTTGTCTTTGCCTTGAAGTTATGGCGACATTATCTGTATGGACAACGGTGTGAGATATACACAGATCATAAAAGCCTTAAATACCTGTTCACACAGAAGGAGTTGAACATGCGGCAAAGGAGGTGGCTGGAATTAATAAAAGATTATGACCTGGGGATAAATTACTGTCCAGGGAGAGTAAATGCAGTCGCGGACTAAGTCGGAAGAATCACGGGGAGGTAGCGCTTGATTACAAGCCAGAAGGAGTTGATTAAGGAATTTGAGAAATTAAGGATCGAGTTCATAGATCGAAGTGCTGAGCTTGAGATATCTAACTTGGTGCTGGAACCAACCCTCGTAGAAAGAATCAAAGAAGCAAAAGGTATGACGAAGTGATACAAAAGATAAAAAGGGAAACCCAAGCGGGAAAGTACCTTGACTTTGCCGTGGATGAGGAAGACGTGATCCGGATGAACGGAAGGTTGTGCGTACCAGAGGATGAGGAGTTGAAGAAGGAAATAATGAGTGAGGCACATAACTCCGGGTATACCATGCATCCGGGAGGCACCAAAATGTACCAGATTTGAAAAGTTGCTATTGGTGGAATGGGATGAAGCGAGATGTGGCAGATTATGTGATGAAGTGCGCAGTATGCCAACAGGTGAAGGTAGAGCACCAGGACCGGGCGGATTGCTAAAGCCCTTACCCATTCCTGAATGGAAGTGGGATCAAATATCCATGGATTTTGTTTGTGGCTTTCCCAAGACTCCATCGGGTTGTGATGCAATATGGGTAATAGTGGATCGGTTAACTAAGTCGGCGCATTTCCTACCCATAAATATGACCTATTCAATGGAAAGGTTAGCCAAGATTTATATCAGAGAGATCGTAAGATTACATGGCATACCTGCAGGGATCATCTCGATAGAGACCCGAGATTTGTGTCCAAGTTTTGGGAGCTTGCAGAAGAGCTTGGGTACTAAATTGCATTTCAGTACGGCTTACCATCCCAGACCGACGGACAGTCTGAGCGGACGATCCAAACTCTTGAAGACATGTTAAGGGCGTGTGCCCTGGAATTCAAAGGGAATTGGGATAGTCATGTACACCTTATCGAGTTTGCCTATAATAACAGCTATCACTCCACTATCCAGATGCCCCGTATGAAGCTTTGTATGGACGGCGTTGTAGGTCCCCTTTGTTTTGGGATGAGGTGGAAAAGGTAGCAATTGGGCCGGAATTGGTACAGGAAGCCGCGGATAAGGTGAGGTTGATTCAGCGGAAAATGAAGGAAGCCCAGGATCGACAAAAGAGCTGGGCAGACTTGAAAAGACGGGAGCTTGAATTTAAAGTGGGTGATCATGTGTACCTGAAGATAAACCCGATTAAAAGTATCAAGAGGATGCGTACCCAAGGGAAGTTAAGCCCGAGATACATTGGACCTTTTGAGATCTTAGAAAGAGTCGGAGACCTGGCGTATCGGCTAGCCCTACCACCTAATTTGTCCGGGATTCACAATGTGTTCCATGTGTCAGTTTTGAGGAGATATGTTGCCGACCCAGAGAGGATTCTGGAATTGGAACCAATCCAGTTGAAGGAAAACTTGACATATGAGGAACACCAGTAAAGATATTGGATAAGAAAACTCAAAGGCTACGAAACAAAGACATTCACTACGTGAAAGTGTTATGGAGGAATCATGCCTTTGAAGAAGCAACCTGGGAAGCGGAAGATGAAATCCGGAGGAAGTACCCCGAGATATTTGAAGGACAAGGTACGTCAGTTCCGTTTTGAGGACAAAACTTTATTTAAGGTGGGGAGGTTGTAAACCCCGGAAATTCTCAGTAGCTAGAAAACCCAGGAGTTGGAAACGAAACCCTAATCCGATCAGATTGAGTTTAGTGAATGGAGCCTAGGAACCCTAAATCCGGCTTTCCTTCGGTTTCATAGTAAAATAAATATTTGGAGTAAATGAATTTGAATTGTTGTTCCAAAGTACATTTCAAACCTTTGAAAGTTTTAAATTCGGGAATTTTTCAATTCCGGGCCTTCCCGAGCCCAATTACGGAAAAGCGTGCCCCGGGCCACGGATTCAGAAAAATGTTCCGGAATATTCATTAGAACCGTAATTTTATAAGGATTCCAAAAATATCAATTTCATAATTTTCCGAGCTATAAAAATTACAGTTATAGCTTTTCCGTGTTTTCGGAACAACCGGTAAAGTAGATGTCTTGTCTACTATTCACAAGTACAACCTAACTACACACTACCCATACCCTATTCTTACATCCTTACAACTACTCATTTCAATTTTCTTTTCCAAGAAAATTTGTCTCTTAATAATTATTACATTTATTACAATTTCATTTAAATTAAAAAAAATCAAATTTTTAAACACACACACACACACATGCATGATGGGGGCCCCCCCCCTCTATTTTCCCTCTTCAATTAATTATTTTACTTCATTTTGATAACTAAACCTATACATTGATATATATTACTAAATTTTCTCTCTCTCTCTTCATTTTCTCATTTCAAAATTGGAAAAGAGACACTTTTCCCTTCCTCTTAGTGCCGAGCACCTCTCCATCTTGACTTTTCAATCAAGTTCCTCATTTTATTAGCTCTCTTTGGTATGTTGATTCAAGCCTTGTTTTTCATAGTTCTTTATGGCAAGACCATATCTTGTGTATTTCTCATTAAAACCCATGATGCTCATGAGGGAATGGAAATGCATGAACAGAATGTCAAGCATCACAAGGACATGGATCTGTTGTTAATGTGTTTTGTTAAGATTTCATTGTTCATGCATATAAAGTAGTGATTTGTACTTATATTGTTGTTCATGCCGGAGATCCATGTTATATATATCATATGTAGTAGATCTAAGGTTTAGACATTCACCATTTATGTACATGCATGATATAGGTTCATTTTGCTTTAATGCTTGGATGATCATAAGAATGAAGTCTTGTTCATGTATAGAGATGTTAGATAGTATATCTCACATATAGAAGGCAAGAACATTGAAAAAGGAAGGGCTTTGCTAGATATGAAAGTTTGAAAATTCGGATGAATGGAAACCCTACTTAAAGACCCCAAAATAACTTTAAACTTATATTCTAAGAAAAATGAAGGGTAATGTGTAATAGACATGTTAAAGGAATTATTTTCATGAGTTTAGATGAGTTAGGCATATAAAAATAAGAAAACAAGAGGTGAAGTTAGAATGAAAAATGGTTGACTTTAAATGTGTAGTCAAATTCGTAACTTTGTGTAATGCCTAAATAAACACTTAGTATTTAAGTCTAAAATGAATGTTTTATAAGCTAAATGAAGTCCTTAGTAATGTATACATTGAAGCCATTTTTATGCATTAGACAAAGATTTCCCTTAAGAGAATGTAAGAAAGGAAATTTGGAAAATTCGGATTTACAAATAGCTTATTTAAAAAATGTTTACCAATGAAAAATGTGAATTTTTATGCATGAATGGAGGCCAATATTATAGACTTTGAGAACTATTTTAGTTAATAATAAGTAGATTACAAGATTAAAAACCAAAGAAACCTAAGGAGTATAATGTGGGAAAATAGCTTCTTAGAATTAGTCTTTATGAGACTTTCCCAACACTTAGGAGTTCCTAAGAGTTTATTACTAAAAATCATCATGACATGCACATATTGAGTTCATTACATGGCATACATTAGTAGTTCATTCCTAAATCATTCATGCATGAATCACCAACTAGGACATTTCTTATCAAAGCAAAGACATTTTCAAATTGGATCAATTGCGGAACAGACTGATCCCAGTTCCGTGGACCCTATTATTTTCAAAACTTGGATTTAATACTTGAAATAGATAGATTTCGAAGTAGATGAAGATCGATATAAAGTTGCGAAATTCCGAGTTAAAATGACAAGTTATGGCCTTTTAAGTCGGGACTTCCAAAAATAGCGAGAAATCCGAATTAATAGTCTAGATATATAGTTTGATTTAATTACATGGTGAGAATCTCATTAGGATTATTCTTGATTGGTAGGTGATTCCGAGCAGGACGAACACTCTACTCCCGATTATTATTATTAAGAAGTTGGGTCCATGGCCGAGTGAGTTCACTTCCACTCTCAATTAATGCTTGTGATTGTAATGTAGTGGCATTAGTGATGTAGCAAAGATAAAAGAAATTGTATAGCATGCTGGGGTATATGGGAATTATTTATGTTGTTGATTGTTGAGATGTGAAATGGAGCTTAAGGTATATCGAAACGGGTGTTAAGATATTGACTGCTTTACAGTATCTTATGAAATGTCTGCGAATATTTGTTGGTCACTTAAAAGAATTGAATTAATGACTATTCGACTTCGACTATAAATTGAATTCATTTCATGTCACGATGGGGTTGGAGCATTTCGGCCGCATTGTTGGTTAATCGTGATCCATAAAACGACTTGTTGGTTAATCGTGATCCACAAAAGATTATTATTAGTTGACGTGAGCTTAAACGGCGTCGTACGCAGGATTCGTTAATCTGCTAACCCGGGATGGAGGGCACAAGTCCATCCACTATGATTTCCGTTGGTCATTGTTTTAAATTCATTTGTTTGATGCATACACTTGCTGAATAATTACTTGTTTGACTGAAGTATGTTTAATTGCGTTATGGAAGTATTGCTCACTAAGCTAGTTAGCTTACGCCCCCATAGTTTCTATCTTTTGCAGCAGACTTTATATGGCTTAGGCCAGGACAGGCTACAGCGCAGGTACGGAGATAGGAGTTTCCGTAGAGTTTAATTCATTTTTTGTATAGACTTCCATTGGAAACTAAGGACTCTGGATGACTGTAATAGATGTTATTCTTTTGCGGGGAATGCCCTTAGATTTTGTAAACTTTAACATTATGCGTTTTGATTTATTATCTATGGCTAATGAATGCCTCGTTAAACTGTTTAACTCCATTTGTTGAAGGTATTCTATGTCGTAAAGGAACGCTTTACATCTACTTAAGACTTCCGAAGGCCCGGGTAGGGATCGAGAGTTTACTTAGTATGGGCGGGGTTACTTTAGGATACCTACGGGGCGTGACAGTTTAAGTTGGTATCAGAGCACTAGGTTATAAAAAAGCAATGAATTTAAAGAAACCGGACCTAGAAATTAATACTAGGTTAAATGGAGTTAAAAATGTTTTCTTGCTGAGTTAATTAGTTGTATTGATTGATGTAGGTTCTCTCTGGTGAGACTAGGGAAAGGGCAGGAATTTTACAAAGAGAAACGATGAAACGATGGTAGAATATAGACTGAGGCTAAGGGAATTGTGTGAGGATTTTGCCCTAGCCGACATCCCGGACCTAGGGGAAATGTACAGGTTATGGAAGGATGGGTGAGATATCCAGAGGCTTCAGTAGTGGATCAATTGAGTTATGATCCTAGGAGAGGAGCTGGACAAAGTTGGAGACAATCTATACTCTAGAGAGGATCATGGTTGATTACGGGCGTGAGCCCATGACGAGAGAAGCCAATTTATTTTGAAAGGTGGAGGAACCCGAACCTCCAGATTTTAGGGTATGGATCCCATAGGGCCTTATATGTTTATGCTCATGATAACTTATATGATCACCTGATGGAATATAGCTGATGCATGGATCATCACTGGCATGCAATCTATTTGGACATCCTCCCCCCCCCGTGTAATAGCTCCACTCAGCTATTGATATAGGTATGCAGCTGAAATGGGAGCGCTGTGATTGGAGAGGATGAAGAGGAGAAGAGGAGGAGGAGGAGGATCCGAGGAGGATCCGAACTGGGAACAAAATGAGGTACCTAGGACCCCTACCCCGCCTGTCGAACCAGAAGTACAGGTAAACCAGAACCGATCAATTTATGGGATTTTAACCGGATGTTGGACATACAGAGTGGGAGGGTAGAACGAGGTAGATTCCAGGGTATGGAGAGATGTGTATGTGGAGGGTGAGAACCCACCTGTGCTTGACCTAGCAGTAGTAGAACCGAGGCCCAGTGCCTATGGAGATGAAAATGTGGCAGATGAGCCGTGAGAGAGCCTGAGTAGGTGAACGTAGGTGAGCCGAGATAGAGGTGAGGAGAGGAAGTAAGCCCGCAAGAGGGGCAAGGACTGAAGAAGAAGAAGAAGAAGAAGAAGAAGAAAGTGAGGATCGGAGCTCTAGTCCGACCGCTAGGAAGGGAGGATGCCACCAGGGAGTATCTTAGCTTGTTCGTCGACGGACGAGTGGTTCTACCTAGCAGGAGACTCCTAGCCCGACCCCGACAGCTCTAGTGATGAGTAGAGACGGGATGTTAGCTAACCATAAAGTCCAAGCGGAGTCCTGATTTCTTTTTATTTTTGTAGTAGGCAAGCGGGATGCCAATTTGCTTAGGATTTAGGATAGTTAGTGTTTTATTTGTTCTTTTTCCTGTTTTTGTCATGTTTTCGGGAATAGGGAAATTGATTAGAATAGGAAGGGAGCTTAGTAGCCAAATTTTGGGAACTAAAAGTTGAGTTAATATTTGTATGGCTCCTAAAGAAATGAAAAGGATCACTTTTGTTTTAAAGAAATGGAGTTGTGAAAAGTACGCATTTAGTCATGATACATAAGAGAACATTAATGCATATGATTGCATAAGCATTCACTCATTCGCATTATTGTTGTGATATCAATTGGTAACAATGTGTGGATTCTTCTATTTCCTTTGTGATTCTTTTATTCTTTATTTTCTTTTATGGATTGATATTATGACTCATCTTATGACTTTATGGAATTTATGTTTCCTTTTTCTTCGTTTAATTTCAGTTCTCGCAACTTTGAGTTGTTATTAATCCTATTCTTTGAAACTAAAACCCTAAATGTATACTAAAAATCCATTAAAACATTGTGTAAACAGACGTAACCGACGAACTCGGAACCAAGGACAAGGGTCTAATCTAATGAAGCCGAACGGCTATACAAACAACCTGACCCCAAGGAGTAGCACCCAAAACAACAGGGTGATGTACTGAATGCGATTGGGAATTGGCCAATCTTATGCTTTCATCAGAATCAAAATCCAGTACAGAACCACACCAGTCGAGTGCCGGGATTCAGCACATCGCCGCGAGATCATCGGGAAATGACTGCGGAGGCACTCGCTCCACAAGAGGAGCATTCCTATAATGTGCATTGCCGCCACCCCGCCATACAGGAGCCCACGAAGCTCTTTCCAGATTTATTAAGAGCAACCGGTATTTTGATGGGGCATTCGGTAAGCCGGAATGAAGCTGAGGATTGGTTGCTCAAGTGGAACGTTCTTTTGCTGCATACGAGATTCACCTTACTTGCAGCTAGAGTATGGGAGTATATGTTAAGATACAATGCTGAGTCTGGTGGGACTCCAAGAGAAGGAATTTGACATCCCGGCCACCTGGGAAACCTTTCGCCGGGAATTCTTGAATATTATTTTCTTAGTTGAGGGTGAAGTATAGTGCGGATTTCCTTCATGTAAAGCAAAAAGGGAGAACAGTAGAGCAATATGAAACTGAGTTTGTTCACCTGCTGCAGTATGCCCCTGAATCTTTCAGGGATAGTGAGGAATTAAAGAAGCAGGTATTTCTGGGAGGCTTGGACGAGGAACTGCGGATCAATAGGAAGAGTTCGGAGTAAGAACCTATCCCGAGATGGTAGAAAAGGCTCGGGTCATTGAAGGGGCTAGGAAAGGAAGTATCAGGAGACCGAAAAGAGGTATTCGGGAAGGGCGTTTGATGCTCGAGCTCAGGGTTCAAGGTAAACGGTACAGGCGTACCAAGGGTTTAAAGAGGAGTTAGCATCAAGCCCAGTTCAAGACCAATGTTACATGTTGGAAATGTAAGGGAACCATGCACCTAGGCAATGCCCGCAGTTGAGGAACAAGTGTTATTTTTGTGGCGATGCTGGCCACATGGTTTTTACGTGCCCGAGAAAATGGCAGTAACTTGCTTCATTTGCAAGGAAAAGGGCACTTAGCTTCGAATGTTCACAACAAACGAGGTGGCCACCCGACCCTTCGGAGCCTCGAGTAATACAAACCCCTTGAGGTCTGGTAACAAGAGCGGAAGTCGAGCAGCTTCGCGATGCACGGGATGAGGCTGTACAATTGGAAGGCCAATGGATGGTGGAAGAAGACGAAGATGAGGACGTAGAGTTGGCAGCTTTGGATCAAAGCGAGAATACTGATGGTGGCCTGGTGACAGGTTAGTAACAGAACCTCCTAAGTTGAAATTAAGTTGTTTAATTGATTTATTGTTTAAATGAAATTGTATATATTGTGGAAAGCTGGAAGTAGAGACCTATGTGGATAGCCTTAAATATTTTAAGGTTCATATGTGATGGGTGTTTGTTGACTCAGGACACATACAAGTAAATAGGTGGAAGCCTATGCTTTGTTTGACGAGGACCATGTTCATCATATAGGTT